>CM019159.1:7307091-7522204 GCA_009733165.1 Naja naja
TTTCTATTCTATTCTGTTCCATTCCATTCTATTCCATGCCATTCCATATTTTCTATTCTATTCCATTCCATTCTATTTCTATTTCTATTCTACTGCATTCCACTCCACTCCATTCTATTCCATTCCATATTTTCTATTCTATTCTATTCTATTCTATTCCATTCCATTCCATTCCATTCCATTCCATTCCATTGTTTCTGATTCTATTCTATTCCATTCCATTCCTATTTCTATTTCTATTCTACTGCATTCCACTCCACTCCATATTTTCTATTCTATTCTGTTCTGTTCTGTTCTGTTCTGTTCTGTTCTGTTCTATTCCATTCCATTCCATTCCATTGTTTCTGATTCTATTCTATTCCATTCTATTCTATTCTATTCCATATTTTCTATTCTGTTCTGTTCTATTCTATTCTATTCTATTCTATTCTATTCCATTCCATTCCATTCCATTCCATTCCACTCCATTAAAACCTCATCCCATCTCATCTCATAGCTAACTTATAGAATAACACAGACCACTGTATTAATGGCAGAAGTACTTATTCACGAAGAGAGAAAGCTGGTGGGGATTTGTCATACATTCAATTTCCCCATATGAAAACTCTCGGTATGTAAATTGTACAACTGTGCAAAAGGCTCCTATTCGTTCAAATTGCGTAACCAAGATCTGTTTCCCTTGGAGAGCAGTATAGAAGGCAGCTGATCTGTTGGTTTCAATCCACTGAATCACTTGTGGTGGGTCTTGAAGGATTTTCTTGAGGCTCACAGCATTACAGCACATCCAATAGTCACGAACATAACATTACAATGACATCCTGCTTATCTGGGTAAAACACCAGCCTCTGTTTGATAGTGTGGATTCCTTCCATACCTGTGGGGTAGGCCAAGATGATTCACCGATGACACTTTAATTAAATATCTCTGCCTGTTGTCTTAAAAAGCATTCACGTACCTGGAAATATAAGCCTCACTGAGGTTAGCAAAATATAGAAACAATCCATCTGCAATTCCTTGGAGGAAAATCCATCCTTTAACTTGATGTTTGCCCAAATAATCAAAATGAATGTCCATTCCAGATAATGTTCCTTTATGCTGGTGTTATTTATTTCTTCGTTTATGTAGAAATAGCAAGATTAGCAGGAAAACAGTATTTTTTTTAAATTCATATTTATATTTATTTTATTTATTTATTAATGGGACTTATATGCCGCCCCATCTCCGAAGACTCGACTTACAAATAAAACAACAGCAACAATAAATAATTTAAAAGCAGATTAAACTAAATAAGCCCCATTACAATTACAAGTACACCCATAAAAATATCCCTTAAAACTATCCCATAAAAACCATCCCGTCCCAGAAAATCACATTTATATGCCGCCCTTCTCCGGAGACTCAGGGCTTACACAGGGATACAACCCAATGCGCTCAGCAATAGCACTTCCTTCCATTGTATATGTCTGCTTATTACTAAGCGGCATTTTTACAAAGTCAGCTAATTGCCCCCAACAATCTTGGGTCCTCAATTTACCTACCCCGAGAGGATGGAAGGCTGAGTCAACCTTGAGCCTGGTGGAATTCGAGCCTGCAATAATTACAGGCAGCTGGAACTAAGTGCTAGGCTATTAACAGCCTGCACCACCAAGGCCCTTTTGTATTGGGCTAAAGCAATCCAAAGTAAGCTTACTAAGATTCTTAAACCAAATACAGTGGTACTGTGATAACCCGGGGTGTGGCACAAAAGCAACAAAGTCACAAAAATAGGTAAAGTCCCTTTAATTCCTCCAACTTGGCCCCCAATGTCCAGTTATCTTCGGCTGGAGAAAAGAAAACTCTCCCAAGAACAGTCTTTAAAGGGAAAAAATTCAGTCCAAACCCAAAGTACACATAAATTATAAATAAAAATCAACACAAACCACACTGCAGCAATTAACGAGACAAGGCAGGATAAGGAATTGCAGACTTCAAAAGATAACAAACCACACACAGTTGGGAGGACGCCAGAACCCAGATAAGCCTTTACAAACCAAAATAATTCATGCTTTGCTTCTAGCAAGGTGCTGTGCGCAAGCGCCCTTTTTAAATCCTGTTTTTCCAGCTGCAGCTAATGAAGGGAATCAGGGCCCTTTTCTCCCCCATAACCCACGTAACTCACATTGCTCCCTTCTCCGTTCCGCCCTGTATGCCCTAGGATGAAGAGGGGGTGGCCCTGGGTCTTCCTCTGAATGCCCAGCCAGACTGTGCCCTTCCCCAGTTTCCTCCACAACCACTGGAACCACACTCCCATTTCCTGTCAACTGTTCGACCTCCCCCTCAGAATCAGATTCCAACAGGGGCATGACAGGTACCTCAGTACTCAAGACTCCGGGAGGCGTGATAAGTACCAAAAACAACCAGTACCAAACAATTTTTCACATAAGGAATAATGTAGTGAGTGAGTCACAAGGAGGCCGACCCCAATAAGTTCTATCTTGTAAGTCAAGTACCAAACAAATGATGAGTACCAGGGCAAAAATTTCACCTCAAAGCAGTTGAGTTCTGAGGTATTACTGTGTCAGGGAATTGCACAGCCGGTGTCCAAATGGTGTCAGAGACACTGACAAGAACTTGAGGTTTTATATAAATAAATATATTTACAGTAACTAAGGCAAACAGGAGCATAGTTAGGTAAATTAAAAGAGAGAGGAAAAAAAGGTGAGAAATAAGGAAACTCCCCTTTTTCTCTCACAGGAACCTATCACAGCTCAGATTGCCTCATAGTGGCTAACTCTCTTTTTCCAATTAGCTGTAACTGTGTGTTCTTACTTGTCCAATCCTTGACTGCTCCAGCTATTAAATTTTAAATATCTTAACACACTGTACCAGCAAACCAAAATCTAGTGATATTTGAAACATCGTCCCTCCAAGAATTCATTGACTGAGCTGGACATATTGCTGTAAATAATTTTATACAATCAGGAGAATAAATAACAAAGCTTTTTTCATTGTTGTTCTAATGTTTGTGCACCCAGACATTAAAATAAGCTCTCTGTTTCTTTGTTTAAAAAGCATTTTAATTGATTTCATAAATGTCAGCTCTCAAAAAACTTTTGATAGGAACTTTCATCGGAATATGATCCTAGGCTCTCTTCTGGATTAGGCAATGTGGTTTAGGCAACCACAGGTAATATAATTGCAGGATTTTACAGGTATTCGTGGGAAAACTCTAAAAAGCCATCCTCATTTCCCAACTGATGTTCTTCTTGTTAAATAAAATCAGAGTTTACTGGAATTTAGTTGTGTAAACTCCTGAGAAGGCAACTTTCACTAGTTATTCTGAAAAGTTTATGTTGTTGTATAAAATAAATTCCTTTACAAATAAATGCTGCCCAAACAAGACAAATCATATTTTAAACAATTTTACTCTCCAGTAGTTGAGTATACATTGAAAGCTACTGAGTTTGGAAAGACATATTTAGGGCTTGGATTTCCTGTATATTTGAAATGTATACATGACCACAGATGTCATCCAATTAAGGAGATGTTCAACTGATAAGGGGAAAAAAGTATATAAATGTTTTTCTTTTTTTAAAAAAAAGGTTAGTGGCAGTTGTTAGTCAAATTATTTTTAAGAGCTTAATTGGGAACGCAGTGTACATACCCTTGTTGATGCAACATTCATTAATCACAGTGCTATTGTTTTGTTAGCTGCACAAAGATGTTCAGGCATATTGTACATGCTGGTAAGAGGTGGAATATTTTATTTTTAACTTCATTAAAATTTTCCTTTTTAAATAAGATGATAAATAAGGAGGGAGAGAAAGGAAAAAAGGGTGTTATAACACTTTCTGGTGTCTTTCCAGAAATTTATTTTTAGATCTACGAATAATTATTTGCTAGAATTAAGCAAAAGTTATTTCTTTGCATCTATACTATTTCACAGCCAACTCACTGAATATTTTCTATAGAATATAATAATAAACATCTTTATACGCCCGATCCCATAATATTTCACAAACAAGGACATTCTTGTATCTTTTTTAATATTGCCATGGAAAATATTTGGAGTCATTTAGTATAGTATTAGGAGCATCAATTTTACGAAAGAGCTCCTACTGTGTTTATCTTCAAAACAGAACAGCTTAACTGGGAAATTATAGAAAACATTTTTTAAAATAAATGTTATGAATTTTCTATTAATTACATTTCCTAGGGCTTAATCAACATAATGACATCTGGATATTTAATTTGCTTATTCCATTCTTGCTCTCCACCCCTTTTTTCCAACCACTGGTAAAATAAATTCCATGTTTGATAATATTCTGTGTCTTCTTTCTATTTCTTTCAATGTAAGTCTATTCATTTCTGCACAAGTATCTCCTTAATTATCTCTTCACCTTGCGGTGTTTCTTCATCTGTCCAATATTGTGCAAAGATAATCCTTGCTGCTGTTAAGACATGTAATACTAAATACATACTTTTCTTGTCAATTTTTTCTGATATCATCTGTTATGTATGCATTAGATAGGTTGGGGTTTGAGTATGGACTGAACCTAGTGGGGAGGGGTGTTATGTATGCAGGTTTGAATGTCATTGGTTTAGTTTGAACTGTTCTTGTAAAATGTCAGAAATGATTGGTTTAAAAAGTGCGGGAAAATCCTGCACTCTGATTGGCTGGCAACTGCGGCTGCTGGCTATAAGTAGCAGCCGCAGCCCAGCCAAATCGGGTCTGTTATGAGCTGTAGTCACTAATAAACTCTTCACTGAAGCACTCCGTCCGACTCTTCATGCAAACTTAACATCATCCCTAATTAAAAACAGTTCAGGTTTTAAATCTATGTTTCCCTATTAACTTTTCTAGCTATCTGTGTATTTTTGCCCAATTTTTTTTTTAGCACAAGCCCACCACATATGATAAAATGTGCCCGTCTTTTGATCACGTTTCCAATTTAGAATACAAATTCTGTTGTGTTTGGCAAAATGCTCATATCCTTTCTCTACTATTTTATGTAGAATATTACAAATGTGGCATATTTCTCTACCTTATATGTTGCAGTAGGGAATTGCACGGCATCACATTTGATTCCAAAGGAAAATTATGCCTACCCAGCAGAGACTTTTTATGAGGTTAGGAAAAATCTTTGAAAAAAGAGGTTTTCCAGCACAGGTACAAAACATTCCTTTTTAAAGGGTTAAAATAACCGTGTCCTTTACAAGGTTTATAGGGCTGCTTTGGTAAGGTGTGTCAGCTGTCTCTAATTGCACAGCCACCTCTCAGGGGATGTGGCTGCGGTTTTCCTTTATTGGAAAATTTAAATTCATCAAATATATATTAATGGTGGAATCACCATCTGGTCTAACTCCTTAACCTACAGGACAGAAGAGCTCCTATTTTTTTGACTTATGTCAAGAGGTTATCTTGATTCTTTCAGAATGCAGATTTCTTTTCCCGGTATAATTCTCCTGATTAATAAACCATTTTCTGAGGGAGACATTTTGTCTACTTAATAAGGGGTGACATGATAGCAACTGTTCCAGTATTTGAGGGGTTGCCACAAAGAAGATGGAGTCAACCTATTCTCCAAAACACCTGAAGGCAGAACTGGAACAGATGGAAACTAATTGTCATGCCCTTGGTAGAGCTGGACTCTGAGGGAGAGGAGGAACAGCCAACAGGGAGTGGAGGTGTGGCTCTGGAGGTTGTGGAGGAAGCTGAGGAAGGGCAGAGGCTGGCTGGGCAGTCAGAGGAAGAACCAGGCCCATCCCCTCTTCATCCTAGGACATGCAGGGAGGAACAGAGAAGGAAACAATTTGGCTTACGAGAGAGGAAGCGGCCATGATCCCCCTCATTGGTTGCAGCTGGGGAGAATAGTATATCGCCCTGTGCGCTCCCACAGACGGGGCCTCCTGGGGATACCGACAGCTAAACAGTGTAGGCTGGCGGCCCCTAGGGGTAGGGCCTTCTCTGTGGGGGCACCCACCCTCTGGAATCAACTACCTCTTGAGTTGCGCTTGGCCCCTGATCTCCGCTCCTTCTGCTGTGACCTCAAAACATGGCTATTTTTGCAATCCGGCCTGGACTGCCAGGGGATCGGGGTTTTTAATTTGGTTGTTTATTTGGCATAATTTAGTATCTTTTTAATTTCTTTTAACTTTTGTACTTTCTGTCTTTTATGTACGCCGCCCTGAGTCCTTCGGGAGAGAGGGCGGCTTATGAGTCCAAATAAACTAAACTAAACTAACTACATAAGAGAGATGGTTAAAACGCAGCATTGCCAGAAGCAAAGCGTGTGTTATTTTGGGCTGAAGTTATCTTGGTTGGCATCCTTCCAACAGACTGTGCCTTGTTATCTCCTTGAAGTTGGTAATTACTTATCCTGGTCCGTTGTGGAAATTTCATCATTGTAGTTTGTTTGGTTTTTTTTATTTCACCTCTACCTGCTCATTAAGTTCGGACTGTATGGCTTTCTTTTGAAGACTATTTTTGAGTACGTTTTATCTCCAACTGAGTGTTTATTGAACAGTGGGGCCAAGTTGGAGGCATTAAAGGACATTTATTTACGTTTTGGATTTTGTTAACGTTTGTGTTACACTCTGGGTCATCACACTGATCAAGGAAAGAACCAACCTAGAACTAAGGAGAAATTTCCTGACAGTGAGAACAATTAATCAGTGGAACGACTTGCCTCCAGAAGTTGTGGCTGCTCCAATACTGGAGGTTTTTAAGAAGAGATTGGACAATCATTTGTCTGAAAGGGTATAGGGTTTCCTGCCTGAACAGGGGGTTGGACTAGTAGACCTCCAAGTTCCCTTTCAACTCTGTTATTCTGTTATAATGGAATCTCATCTCAATTCCCCCTTTCCAATATGCCCAAGTACTGTACCTCTATTTCTAGGAACTACCTTCTCTTTGGTGTGGGTTTTCAAATGCATATGTATCCACCCAAGGGACTGCTCCATTATATATAAACCATAATAATGCGCATATATTTGATCCTTCTGCTTCCTGGAGCCCCTTTAGGATTTCTCACAAATCTACAATCTTGATTATTGTTATTATTATTTTATGTTGGGTTTACACTAAGTCTCACGGAAGACATTCATTTAATAAGAATTGGAACTCTTGCTATTGAAGAAAGATATTTTTCCTGAAGCTGGCGCCTTATTTTTTTGACTTATTTCCCACTTACCTTCAGGTGATGCTTCAATCTTGAGTTATCTCCACAATGTCCCTTGTTTTTGTTTTAAACGAAGGAGGGGAGGGAAATTTTGAGGGAATAATTTTCACTTTCAAAGGATTTCATTTCAACTTTTGAAGCTTTGCTGCTGGAAGGGCTTCCTTTAAATTATGCCCTGGAGTTGGCTTCAGACAGCAAGATGCAGTGCAAACTGGCCTGCTCTTAGGAGGACGATGCTATAAGCTGATTTAGAGGAAGTGAAAGAGGAGAAAGAGGAAAATCTCTCTTTTAAAGAATGACTGAACCTAAGCAGGGAAGTCCACATTTTGGATACTCCACATTTTGGATAGAGAAGACCATTGGTTTGAAAGAAGGGTGAAAGAATCCATCTATGTTAGAATTGAATGCCCTTCCCTCAGTAGGGAGGGAGGAAAATGGCACCACTTATCTCCTGTCAACAATGAAGTCCTTTCAGCAGTTCCAAGAAGATTTCACGAACAATTGCACCCTGTTGTTGAGGGCCCAGGTAAACCCGCAAAGGATCTCGATAACTCTCAGAGAGAGTGCTAACAACCAGATGACTACAAAGAAAATCATCTGGTCATCCATCCTGCCAACCCCATCCTATCAGAACCTATCCTACCATCCCCCCACCATCAGAATTGACAAGGCTTCTTGGATGAGAAGTGAAACCAGAGGTGGTATTCAGCCGGTTCTGACCAGTTCTAGAGAACTGGTAGTGGAAATTTTGAGTAGTTCGGAGAACTGGCAAATACCACCTCTCACTGGCCCCGCCCCCATCTCTTCTCTGCCACCCAAGTCCCAGATGATTGGCTGGGTCTTCTTTTGTTGCCCCTGCACCTGTAAAACAGCTTAGTGGTGAGGGAATAGGATTTTGCAGTATCCTTCCCCTGGAGTAGGGAGGGAATGGAGACTTTACAGTATTCTTCTGGTGGTGAGAATCATTGGTGGGGATCAAAAAAATGTGCTACCGGTTCTGTGGGCATGGCTTGGTGGGCGTGGTGTGGTTTGGTGGGTGTGGTATGGCTTGTTGGGCGTGGATTGGTGGGCATAGCAGGGGAAGGTTACTGCAAAATTCCCATTCCCTCCCCACCCACTAACCTGCTTTCCAGCTCCGTTCTCCACTGCAGGGCAACAAAAAAAGACCCAGCCGATCAGCTGGGACTCAATGGGAGGCAGGGAATAGATGGGGGTGGGGCCAGTCAGAGGTGGGATTTGCCGGTTCTCCGAACTACTCAAAATTTCCGCTACCAGTTCTCCAGAACTGGTCAGAACCTGCTGAACCTGTGATGGGAATGGAGATTTTACAGTATCCTTCCTCTTCCACGCCCACCAAGCCACATCCACAGAACTGGTAGTAAATTTTTCGAATCCCACCACTGAGTGAAACATTTTCTTCCTCAAGGAAAAAACAGCCCAGTTGCCTTTTGAAGGAACAAAGCATCTTTGAGACAGTTATGACCTGGTTGACTGAGAATCTCCACAGACATTAAGCAGGAAAAAGGCCATAATGTGACAAAATCACTACCAATATTTATGGAAATCTTAGTCAAATCATAAATTGAGCAGGTTCCTGGAAGTAAAGGAATCTGGAACTTCAGTAAAAAGCTTACTGAGAGAGGTAGAACTTTAAAATTCAGTTTATCAGGGGAGAAGAAAAATCAGCGCCATCACCACATTACTCAAACTGGAACAGAGACTGAGTAGAAAAATTGGTGCATACAAATACATCTGACAAACTCAGTTGCGCCGATGGAATCCAGTTGTAATTAATCCTTGATCCTCACAGTCTCATTATTCTGACTCTCAATTGCATCGATGAAAGCATTTTCTATCCATGGCTGTTTATTATAGTCCCGCTTCGAGTTTTTCTTCAGTCCTCTTATGGGATCTGCCGGCTTTTAATTCTGGTTATTTATTGGCGGGGAATTTAAAAAAAAAAAGCTCAGTTCATCAACTTGGATTAGAGCATTATAGGCCTGGCTGCTCAAAAGTCTCTAAGGCGATGGGCTGCCCATTGGTGCTCATTATGGAATAATAGCTTAATTAAAAGGGCTTGGCGTGGAAGACATAACATGCCTGAGCACGGTCTCTGGTCCCCCAGGGCAAGGGGTTGAGAAGGTGCACTCAGCCATGAATTTGCTTCTGGATTCAATCTTGTAATAATTAGAACATGCAAGAAAGAGGCTAAACCACAAGGAACAATCAGGAACATGGCTCCCAGCATTTCAATGCTTACTAGAGGTCAGTCTGGCCCTTCAGCAGGTTCGTGCACTTCAGAAGACATCATAAATAGCTGTAAAGGAGGGGAAGGCTAGAATAAATATCTGGAGGATGAAGCCAACGTTGTGGTCTTCAGCCTTGATTTGGTAGCAAAATCTCGAGCTGGCTGTTCTGACCTACGCTTCACAAAATCACGAAGCAGACTCCTCATCTCTTTTTATTAGGATAATGTGAATTCCTATCATTCACATCCAGCAAAGTCCCAGCAAACAGTCTTTCAAGGGTGAATGAGTGAGACCTTTATCAGGCTTGGAGAGTTGCCAGGCTGATAGCTTCCAAGCGACTCAACTGCTGTTCAACTACTGATGCACTCTGCTGGCTGTGGGGGCACAACACTCCTTGACCTAATTAAATAATGAATTGTTCTGAAATTTTCTCTGGCACTCCTGTCCTCTTGCTTCCTAGTAGTTAATATGGAGGGGCACAGATATTAGACCTGCCATCAGTGATAAACTTCCTATACCATACTGTTCTCTGGGAGATGAATAAATTGACTCTACTTAATTGTGAGAGTTTACAAGTAGTCATTGACTTCCAACAGTCACAATGGTGCTGAAAAATATGACTTACAACAGGTCCTTGCACTTATAACCTCTGCAACATCCCCATGATTGCATGATCAACATTCAGATGTTGGCAACCAGCATGTATTTATGATGGTTGCAGTCTCCCAGGGTTATACGATCACTATTTGCAATTTTCTAGCCAGCTTTCAAGAAGCAAAGCCAACCAGGAAAGCCAGATTTGCTTAACATCCATGTAAATTAGCAACAGCAATAGCACCTGTATCCTGTTTCACAGTATTTTACAGCCCCCTCTAAGTGGTTTATACAGAGTCGGCATATTGCACCTCAAACAATCTGAATCTTTAATAACTCGAAGGATGGAAGGCTGAGTCAACCTTGAGCCGGTCAGGATCAAACTCCTAACATTTGGCAGAGTTAGCCTGCAATGCTGCATTCTAACCACTGCGGTCATTGCTTAATGACCACAATAAAAATAGTTGTAAAATTGGGTGCAACTCATTTAACCACTGTGCTTAGTGCAGAAATTCTGGTGACAATTATAGTCATAATCAAGGACTACCTATATAACTAAGATCATCCAACGGTTAAAATATCAGTTTTTTTCCTTTATGCTTTAGGGATCCCTGTCACGTATTGCCATTTTTCAGTGTGTACCTTGGCAAGTATGGCGCGTGGCACTTCATTTTTGCTATACCATGCCTTGTGTGTGCATTTTGAATAAGGGGGTGTTTAGTAATTTATTATACCCTCTCCTGGGAAATCTATCACAAATTATGCTGGTCTGCTGTGATTTATCTTCCCTAAGTTATTCCTAACTCAGGGAGCATTATTATGCTTTTTCTGCCAACAACAGAGCACAGCAAAACTCACCATCCATCAAAAAATAAAATAAAGTTGAAATATGGAAAATTAAGAATGGTGGCAAGGACTCTCTCAGAAGAGAATGTCGAAAGGATAATGTATCACTTAACAGGGCTATAAATATTTCTGTTGTTATTGTTCCCCACAGGGTCAGGTTCGTGCCGTTTTAGTTACTCTGATCCAGACATAATTGTCTCCTATTCAAAGAATAATTCAGAAGATTGGATTCAACTGGAGAAAATTAGGTTTGTTATAACTCTTTCTCGGCACGCCTTTTTTTCCTGCAATGTTTTACAGAGTTTGGCTCCTGGATGTTTTATTTCGGTATTGAAATTTTGCTTTGTTGTTGTTTTTTAAGAAGCATGTCATCTATGTTTTCGTATGGTAAATCAAAAATAATACATCTAAAATAAGACAAATAGATGTTTGAATTTTTTAAAAGCCTATATTAGAGGGACAGTTTAGATATATTTGTTTATATTTCTCCGATTCCTGCTTGCAAAGGGCTAAAAACATGCAAATGAATCACAATAAACAATAAACACAGAGGGGCACCCCACAAAACAGCAAAATTGAAGCCCAGCCACAAATATATTCCAATTCCAAAACCTTTACCACAGGGGTGTCAAACTTGTGGCCTGCAGTCCGGATATATCACGTGCTGGCCTTGCCCCCTCCTGGTTTATCAAAGGGGGGAAAATTCCCGACATGTCACATGACGCCCCTGTGATGACGCAAGTGTCAGGGCTCCGGCAGTTACCCCAATTTAAATCATGAGTCTCTAGCCAAACCTCCAAAATTTAAAGAAGATTTATTAGGAGTAAACATGCCAGCACTGCCTGGGTGTATTTGACTCTGAGACACATCATTCATTGTCACCCTTGACCTTGATTTTCCCCCACCCCCTGGGTGTATCATAATTCATATTCTCCAATGGGACACATCCATAGCCAAGAGTCATCAATCTTACTCTCCAGTTAGAATTTTGCACAGCAGAAACTTCGGTCACCTAGAAACTATCTTTGAAAACATTTTGGAAAGCAAGCTGCCCACTGCTCCCCCCTCCCTTTCTTTTGGCAAGTCTAAAAAGACCATAGAAACATTTTATGAGTTGACAGCACACCCCTGCTAAGAAGTAAGAGCAGAGCAGGGTGTCAAACTCATATCGTCACGTGACATATCGGGACTTTTTTCCCATTCGCCAAACTGGGTGTAGGCGTGGCCAACATGTGACTCATCCGTCCCACGGGCCAGGAGTTTGACACTCCATTCTGCAAGGGATTAGGAGGAGGAGGAGGATTGCAAGATTAACGCCTAAAATTGAACAGTCTGATTGGAAAGACAGGATTTATTGAGTATCATATTATGACTTTTGCTTACTTGCCCTGGCTACGTGAGCAACTATGTAATAATAATAATAATATTCATTTTGCCTACTCGTGTCATCCAGAGCTCCTTCTAATGTCAGCACCATCATCCACATTCTGTATCTCCCCGAAGAAGCCAAAGGAGAAAATATTCAATTTCAGTGGAAGCAGGAATATGTACATGTGGGTGAAGTGTATCGAATCCTGCTGGGCATTGGACAATATCTTGATCATCAACGCAGCTCACAGACAAATCGTTTTAGAAGACAACCTTGATCCGGTGGATCTGGAAACTGGCTGTTTTCCCGAGCCACGATTAAGGTTTGCTTAATTTTGATTTCTAACTTGCAATTAGTTGACTCAGCGAAGTATTTGCTTCTCTCCTAAGCAATAAACTCTGCTTGAGATGAAACCCAGAAAAGGAAAGAGATACGTGTCCTCTAATTATTACGCTCTTACCACCCATCACCACATAACATACGTTTATGTGTCGTGTATGGGGTTATCAAATGAAAATTTAATCTATAGATGAATACACAAGCCCATCTGTGTAGCAAAGCACTGCAGGTAGTCCTTGACTTACAACTCTGTTAGAAAAGCATCTTTGAGAGGGTTTAAGCCTTTATGCATTTTTAGTCTTGTTTCCTTAATTTCTGTTTCTTTTCCACCTCTCAAGATTCGTTTTTTCTCACCATGTACATGTATACATCTGAACTAGACTATTGTTGTTTCCCTGTGTCATAGAATATTTATTTTATTTATTTTTTTATTTTAATTAGATTTATATGCCTTTTCTCCGAAGACTCAGGTGACTTACAATTTTGGGATACAACCCAGTGTGCTCAGCAATAGCCTTCATTCCATTGTATATGCCTGCTTATTACTAAGCAGCATTTTTACAAAGTCAGCTTATTGCCCCCAACAATCTTGGGTCCAATCTTGGAATAGACGTGGGTATATGCATTTTTTTATTTATTTATTTATTTAGTCATGTTTATGTGGTTATATTGCAGGTGGTGACCCTTTGAAAGCTGTATGCAATGAAATTTTATTTTAATGTATGCCAATTAGTGTACGTTCAAAGTGAAAGTAAAGTTATTCATTCTATCTATCTATCTATCTATCTATCTATCTATCTATCTATCTATCTGCTATCATCTATATCTATCTACCCTATCATCTATATCTATACTATCTATTTATCTATTATCTATCTTCTATTTATCTTATATATGTATCTATCTAGTATCTATCTATCTATCTAATCTCTCCTGCCTCATCTGTCTATCTATCTGTCTGTCATCTATCTCGTCTGTCTACATCATATCTTATCTGTCTCTGTATCTATCTATCTGTCTATCTATTTATCTGCTATCTATCTTTCAATCTATCTGCATCTCTGTCTGTCTGTCTGTCTGATCTCTGTCTGCTCTATCTACTATCTATCTACCTATCTATCATCTATATCTATACTACCTACCTACATTCCAACCTATCTGTCTGTCTATCTACATGCTATCTATCATCTATCTATCATCTATCTATCTATCTTTCTATCTATCTATTCTCTATTGCTCTTCTACCTGTCTGTCTGTCTGTCTGTCTGTCTGTCTGTCTGTCTCTCTCTCTCTCTCTCTCTCTCTCTCATCTATCTACCTACCTATCATCTATCACCTGTAAAATGATAAAGATGTGTCTCCCTTGAAGTATACATGATTATGTATTTTTAAAAAACCATATACATAGGGCTTTATAAAGATTTCTTACTGACACATCATATTTTTGGCAAGTTGGAGAACATATATGTGTCCTATAATACAACCAATATTGGATTTTTTGTTCCTCTATAAAACATTTTTATAGTGTGGTGTCTGAATAGTACTTCAGCAATGATCTGCTTTTGAAATATTCCTAAATTGCTGATTCAAAGATCTAAACCTGTGTTGAAATATTTGGCACGCAATCCGGAAATGCCACTTTGCTGGCCGCGCCTATTCCTATCGCTACGATTGCTAAATTCTTTTCTAATATCTTTTATTTTGCGGTGCCTTTTTTCCTCCCTACTCACATTGTTCTATGGAGCAATCTTTCTTAATGGAATATACATGTATAATTGGAAACCCTTTTACGCTGTTCAGTTGATCTACTCTTGTTCCACTGTTGCGTGCATCTCCAATTAAGGCTTACATCAAAAGTGGGTGAATTAGAGATTAAATATGGACTGAAGTTCCCATAAAACGCTTGTTGATATTCCCTTTCAAAACCAACAGAGTGTGAAGTATCTATCTGTCAGGGCAATGCATTAGTTGATTCCTCTTTCCTCTCTCTCTCTCTCCCCTCTCTCCCCCTCTCTCCCCCTCTCTCTCTCTTGCATAGAATTTTAGAAAGTAAATTAAATTTGTCAAACTAATCCCCATCTGGCCTTTATTCCCATTGTGCTTCATGCTGCATGGGGCTAGGCATGCATTTTTGAAAACAGAAACCATACAGTCTATTATTATTATAGAATGTAATATATATTATATTTTTAACCATGAAAACCAGCTCAGTGACTTTGGGCCGTCATTTTCTCTCCCGGTCGAACCCACCTTGTTGGGTTGTTGTTGTGGGTAAAGTAAGAGGAGGAAGCTGTGTTTGATATGACCTGATTAACCAGGGTGTGGCACAAAGGCAACACAGTCAGATAATCAGTCGGAGCCCCTTTATTAGCTCCAACTTTGCCCCCAATATCCTGGTTACCTTCTGGCTGGAGAAAGACTCTCCCAGGAACAACCTTTGGCTGCAGAGAATCAAGTCCAAAACATGGTCAACAAAAACTGTAACTATAAGTCCAATCAAGGCAAGATGAAGTAATTAGTCCAACAGGGCAGGAACAAGAATTCCAGACATGAAGGCATGGCTCAACACGGTTGGGAAGATGCCAGGAACACACATAAGCAAAGTCAACACAAGATAAACTTACGTTTGTTCCCAGCAGATGCCGCTCTCAGCTTGCATCTCTTTTAAACTCTCTTCCCAGCTGTGCCTAATGAAGGGAATCAGGGCCCTTTCCTCCCCCATAAGCCACGCTACCCACGTTGCTCTCTTCTCCATTCCTCCCTGTGTGCCCTAGAATGAAGAGGGGGTGGGCCTGGGTCTTCCTCTGAACTCCCTCTCCCTTGTTCTACTTCTCCCCTGCTCTGCCCAGCTGGACTTTGCCCTTCCCCAGTTTCCTCCACAGCCAATGGAGCCACACTTCCACTCCCTGTCAGCTGTTGGTCTTCCTCCTCGGATTCAGACTCCGACAGAGGCATGACACAAATGGTTGTCCAATCTCTTCTTAAAAACCTCTAGCATGGGAGCACCCACAATTTCTGGAGGCATGTTATTTGTAAAAAAAATAATAAAGGCGGGGTTGCAAACAAAATCAATAAATAAATACAGTTATTTTATTCTGATAGTAGTGTTCTGTAATGCTGGGGTTCTATTTTCTTTGATACTGCCCATTGTCTTTGCACTAGAACATGCAATTTCTGTGCAGATTAAATAGATAATTTTTTTGACTTACATGTTCTAAACTAAAGCATACTCAAACTCAAGGCCTGAAATCTGCCCCATGGGGCTGGCCTGGAAATAGCAAAGGACCGGCCCTTGGTGCCTCTGGCAGCCAAAATGGGGTGCAGGGAGGGCTGCATGTGGCCCCCTGTGCCCCATTTTCAGCTTGGACAGCCTCCTGCAACTCTCTATGTGGCCGGCAAAGTGCTACAGAAGGTGGTCCAGGCCAAAAATGGGGCATGTGGGGGCTACACACTGCCCCCACTCCCTATTTTGGCCAGCAGTGTGTGGCAGAAGACCATCCAGCCCAAAAATAGGGCAGGTGGGGGCCACACGCTGCCCCTGGCCCCCCATTTTGGCCACCAAAGTGCTGCAGGAGACCGTCCAGGCTGAAAATGGGGTGCATGAGAGCCACATGCCAGTATCCCGTTTTGGCCGGTAGAGTACTGCAGGAAGTCTCTAGGCTGAAAAATGAGGTGCAGGGGGGACCTACGTGCCCCCCTGTGCCCCATTTTTTAAAAATTACATTTATATGCTGCCCTTCTCCGGAGACTCAGGGCGGCTTACAATTTCTGGGATACAACCCAGTGTGCTCAGCAATAGCCTTCATTCCATTGTATATACCTGCTTATTACTAAGCGGCATTTTTACAAAGTCAGCTAATTGCCCCCAACAATCTTGGGTCTACTGGTTTTGGCCAGTAGACTGTTGCAGGAGACCATCCAGCCCAAAAATGGGGCAGGTGGGGGCTGCGTGCTGCTCTCTGCTCCCTGTTTTGGCTGGCAAAGTCCTGCAAGAGGCTGTCCAGGCCAAAAATGGGGTGTGTGGGGTCCGCATGCTTCCCCCCCATGTCTTGTTTTGGCCAGCAGAGTACTGCAAGAAACCTCTAGGCTGAAAAATGGGGTGCAGGGGGGCTACATGACCCTCCCATCACCCATTTTGGCCAGCAGAATGCTGAGGCCATCCAGGTTAAGTGAGTCACTTAATGATGGTGGCAAGAAAGTACAAAGTTATTTAACAACTGTCTTGTTTAGCTACAGAATTTTTGGGTTCAATTCTGGTTTTAAGTCAAGGACTACCTGTGCTCCTTTCTTAGTGTTTTTTTTAATGGACTCCCCATCTACAAATACTGTAACAATTGTGGGAATGGGGAAATTCAGTAGTTCCAGGATTAAGTTGCATAAGGAAAGATAAACTCAGCAAGATCAGTGGTGGATTCAGCCGGTTTGCACCAGTTTGGGAGAACCGGTTGTTAACTTTCTGAGCAGTTTGGTGAACTGGTTGATGGAAGAAATCATTGGGGCAGAGAACCGGTGGTTAAATTACTTGAATCCCACCACTGAGCAAGATGGATTCATCTTGCAAGTGCTCATGAATTTATTCTCAGCTCCTGGTGACTAAATGGACATCTTTGTGTTTGGTTTTTATTCATTTATTTTTATTTTTTGACCATTAGTTTGCTAATGTGATTGACCTTCTGGGATTTCCTAATAATCCCCTGTTCAGATATTAATTGGATTTGACCCTGTTTAACTGTTCAAAATCAGCCACTGTTAACTAGTTGTTAGCCATAACAACTTCTCATCTACATATCACATCAAAAGTAATTAAACCTTTCATCTTTACTCAGTAAAGAGCAGCTTTAATCCTAGTTATATATTCCTTTTAATCAGTGGTGGGATTCAAATAATTTAACAACCGGTTCTCTGCCCTAATTTCTTCCAACAACCAGTTCACCAAACTGCTCAGAAAGTTAACAACCGGTTCTCCCAAACTGGTGCAAACTGGCTGAATCCCACCACTGCTTTTAATTATGAAAAAGCCTGAATTATTCTCTTTGTATTTCAACCTTGTAACCCATTAATTTTTTAAAAAACAGCAGTTACTGTTAAATACATAACTGTAAACGCATTAAGGTGTATCAAAGTTACAACTTTCCATTAATCTGCAATCAGTTTTATAGTGCAATATTACAATTATAGTTCAGGAATCATTCCTTGCTTTCCGTAGGGTAACTTTCAAATAGGTGGATTTCGAATAGCAGTCTTAAAACAAAAAAAAAAAAACATTATAATTTGTTCCTGGCAACGCATAATATCAAACTCATGTTTGTGTACACAATACCTTTTTAATTAATTTCTTTCCATCTTAATTTTTCTTTCCTCATATTTAATCAATTTTCACGGCATAGGTTTTAATTAAAAACCACTCTGTGAAGGATCAGAAGTGGTAAAAACAATCATTTAATATGTGACAGTGATTACAAAATGGACTACTGTTGAAGCTTCTCACTTGGTTTGTTGCAAATAATAGTCTAAGTTGCATTTTGAAAAGGTTCTTTATTTCTGTAGTCGGTGCAACCAGTCTGGCTGGGATTTTTATTTTTATTTTAAATTGCTTTTCCAGCTGGGTGGGTGAATGACAACTTCTTAATGGAGAAAATCGATGACTCTCCATTAAAGTAAAAGTACAAGGGAAGTGGGCAGATTTCTTTCCATTTAACACCAGCCTGTTGCAAACTGGTTGCTGACCACATACTGCACAAAGCTCATCCCAAAATAGCCAGAGTTGTTTTTTAAAAAACCACATCTTTGTGAAACTCTGATCTCTGAGAGGAATTTCATGTCCATTAAGCTGCTAATAAATCTTTGAGATAGATTTTGATTAGTTTGGTAAGTATTAGTATAGGTAACACACCAATATACCAGAAGTGGAATTGACAATTCAGAAAGACGAGAGCTATCACAAAACCTTTGGATCAAGTAAAATAAAGGATTTAGTCCAGATGCATCCAGTGGAAGCATCTTGAAGCTGCAGACTGGAAGTTATGAGAGGCTATATTTAATAAATAAAAACGATGTGTTGCTTTACAGTTATGCTTATTAAAGAAATTTCAAATTTGGGGTGAAATCAATGAATGGATGGATTTTGTTTCTTCCTCAACACCCAGAGGAGGAGGAGAGGAGGAGAAAGGAAATGAGGAGGAGGAGGAGGAGGAAGGAGGAAGGAGGAGGAGGAAGAGAAGGGAAGGAGGGGGGAGGAAAAAAGAAGTGAAATGAGGAAGAAGAAGGAGGAGAAGAGGAGGGAGAGGGAGGAAGAGGAGGAGAAATAGATTTAATTGATTCAATTAAATTTACAGAGATTTTAGTTGTGCATTCTATTACATTTAGAAAAGTAAAATGTTTCTAATGGTAGCTGCTGCCTCATGGCTTATCAGCATTTCATTTTTGGATTTATTTATGCATATACCTTATTTGATGCTACACTGTATGTTTTCAAATAAGTTTCCATTTGCTCTCTATAGGCTCAGCTTTTAGGCATCAGGTGCTTATTAAAAATAGAATTGCTGGAGGCTTTTGATTGAGGATATCAACATTTATTTTTATTGCTTTGGCTTAGCTGTTTAATTCTATATCATCACCTGACATGTTGCAAAGCTATTATGAGGTTTCTTATTTAAAAGGGATGTTTGATCCACTGGGTGGAAGAAAGGTTAACTAAATTGCAGGACCATGCTTTGATATCCAAACTAACTTTATATCTTAAATCTGTTGCAGAATTAAATTCAGCTTGGAAGCCACCTCTAGTTTACAGTTTGAGGAATGCATTTGCCTCACATCCAAGGATTGGGTTACTTATTACAAAAACATCTTAATATTTCAGCTTTATGGGTTCTTTTAAATCAGAGTAGACTTTGAATCATATGGACAGAATTGACTGTAATTTTATGACCTGTGCTGCTGTTTCTGATACATAGATTCTGTTACAAGTCCCATGGCACAAAGTAGTTTTTAAAAACAATGTAATGCACTCTTAGAGTTTTTAAAACGATATAATTCATTTATAATCCATTAATGAAATACTGAAAAATACTAATTTCCAAGATACATATACCCCTGTCCAACTACTTTCTACTTCTTTTTCCTCTCTTATATTTTTCTTTAATAAGAATGCATTTTTAAAAAAATCTTTGAAAGGGGTCGCCTCCTTACGAAAGTGAATATCGCGATACAGTAATTCATAGTTAAAAGTACTGCTAAAATACTAACATTTTCATCATTTTCATTATTATTTTGGGGGGACCTACTGCAATAAAAATTTAAAATCCACAAATTACTATCAATAAATCAGTATCCGGTGTTTCAGGGATCAGTGCCAATGAAAAATAGGCAGCTGACATTTAGGATTAAAAATGCAAGGGACATTTTATTCATTCATTCATTCATTCATTTGATTTGATTTGATTTGTCAATCACTTACAAGGTAATAGGTATAAGTATAAACATGAGTAAGAATATAGGAAATAGGTACAAATAAATGGGGACAATAGGACAGGGATGGTAGGCACAATAGTGCACTTATGCATCCACCGTGTGTTTGTGTGTGTGTTTAAAAAAATAAAGGTGGCAATGCAATTAAAGTTTTTTTTTTATGTGCATCAAATGCCCTGTGTGTGTACCTAATTGTGTCTGACAAATGTAGGGTTGCCGTGATGAATAGTAATCAAAATAGGATGGACTTTTAATGTCTGATAGAGCTTTAAATTAAAATAATTGTGTTACAGAAATGATTAATTTTAGGTAGTCCTCGACTTACAACAGTTCATTTAGTGACCGAAGTTACAATGGTACTGAAAAAAGTGACTTAATGACCATTTTTCACACTTACGACCATTGCCGCATCCCCACAGTCGCGTGATTAAAATTCAGGCGCTTGGCAACTGATTCATATTTACGACGGTTTCAGAGTCCCTGGGCTCACAGGATCCCCTTTTGTGACCTTCTGACAAGGAAAGTCAATGGGGAAGCAAGTAAGCAAGCACTTAACAACCGTGGGAGGAAAGGTCATAAAACGGGGCAAAATTTACTGAGTTAACGTTTCACTTAGCAGCAGAAATGTTGGGTGGACATCAATCTCAATTTCCTTTTTGAGTTTAGCGTCTGTTACAAGCCATTTACCAAATAATAATAATACGCCTTTTTTCCCCCCCCCTGCAAAGCTCACGTACGAAATCGACTTAATAGTTCCTTCCTGCATGTGTGTTTTTCTGCAGCATAGCTGTCAGTCAGATGGAAATGCCATTTACTTCCACGGGACTGAAGGCAGCGAGTTAAATTTTGCCACCACACGCGACGTGGACCTTTCCACTGAAGACGCGCAGGAGCAGTGGGCCGAAGAATTTGAGAGCCAGCCAAAAGGGTGAGTGTTAACCCTTGGGATGTGGAGTTGGTGTGTTTTCAAGCCAAACCTTTTGCTGGTATGTAGCAACATGGGCTGTTAATCAAAGCATGGATTTCCTCAAATTTTGAGGACAAACTAGTTGATAAGGGCCAGTAGTTTCCAAATGACACGTTTTGGAAATTACCCACGTTTCAGTGACAAAAATTATTGTTGGCATTTTGGTAAAACATGGAGATAAAATCTGAAGAAATCTTCGATGGAAAATCCCAGATCAAAATACTACTCTCTCTCTCTCTCTCACTCTAACTCTATCTCTATTTCTATCTCTATCTCTATCTATCAATCTATTATCACTATCTATCTCTATCTTTCATCTATCTATTATCTATCTCTATATCTATCTATTCTGTATTATCTCTATCTATAATCTATTATCTACCATGTTTCCCCAAAAATAAGACACTGTCTTATATTTTTTTTTTGGCTCCCAAAAACACACTAGGTCTTATTTTCGGGGTAGGTCTTATATATATATATATATATATATATTTTAATGAAAAAAACACTTACCATATTCATGTAGAACAATGTACATTTATTCATGTATAAACCACAAACAAATCGCAGATACCGTGTTTCCCTAACATAAGACACTGTCTTATATTTTTGGCTCCCAAAAACACACTAGGACTTATTTTCGGGGTAGGTCTTATTTTTGGGGTAGGTCTTATTTTCAGCGTAGGTCTTATTTTCGGGGAAACACAGTATATCTATTATTTATTATCTGTAATCTCTACCTACCTACCTACCTACCTACCTATCTATCTATCTATCTATCTATCTGGAATTTATATATAGGGGTCCTATCGTGCTATAATGCCCAAATCACTGAAATACTGAAATTAATATGCGAATGCTTATCACAACCGTTATTTACACTATATTAATATTGATGGTATTGGCACTCCAAATATATAATACGTACTACGAACCATTAGTTCAACAGAGGAGAGATAGATTAGTTCCAGGGCAGAAATTTCATTTCAATGCCAGCGTGCTGGGTAAGTGGTTTTTATAGTGCATTCAGGTTCCTCTGGAGAGCTGAGACATGATTCATGTTTTTCAATGAAGCAAATAACTGATATAAGTAGGACAGTGGAAGTACATCCTTACATCATGGCTGTTGATATCACCTGTCCTCTGGCTTTGGATAAGGTTGACAGTGAGAAATTCCTGTGGCTGTGTTTTAGGCTATTTTGAATTCTTGGTTTGGGATTTAATTTTTTACTAGTTGCAGGGGTGCTTTATATTTTTCAGTTAAAGGCTCAACGTAAGCTACAAGGAGCGTGTCTCTAGAAAGGCATTCCTGAGCATCTTTTAATTCAGTCACTTTGTTTTCTTTCAAACAGTCTCTGCCCTGGCATCTTCTAAAATTTGAAATCATTACAGACAACAAGGATTTCCCAACATTTACTTCAGCAAGTCAGCATCTGTAGGCAATTTAATGTTCTCCATATGAAAGCTTATGCACCAGAGACAATCTCCTTGTGTGTCCAATCACACTTGACCAATAAAGAATTATCTTCTCTTCACTTCTACTCTCTTCTACTCTACTCTACTCTACTCTACTCTACTCTACTCTACTCTTCTTCCTCATTCTACTCTACTCTACTCTACTCTACTCTACTCTCTATTCTTTTGGCCAATGAAGAATTCTATTCTATTCTATTCTATTCTGTTCTGTTCTGTTCTGTTCTGTTCTGTTCTGTTCTGTTCTGTTCTGTTCTGTTCTGTTCTGTTCTGTTCTATTCTATTCTATTCTTTACTCTTCCTCATTCTATTCTATTCTCTATACTTCCTCATTCTATTCTATTCTATTTTCTACTCTTCGTGCTCATTCTATCCTATCCTATCCTATCCTATCCTATCCTATTCTTTGCTCTTCTTCCTCATTCTACTCTACTCTACTCTATACTCTACTCTACCCTACAATTCTGATCATCTCTCACCATTCTCTATGCTGACTAAGGCTGATGGAAGATGCCATCTCAAATATTTAAAATGTTCCAGATAGCCAAGTTATTGGTTAGTATAAAATAACATGAATTCTTGATCCTGTTCCTTCAACATTTGTAACTCCCAACAATTGTTCGCAGTTGTTATGATGAATCCTTTAACTCTATGATCGCATACTCTTTCTTCCCACAGGATCCCTGCCTCATTCAGTGCCCAGGATGGAAGATGTTCAGAGAATGGGTAGCTATTCGGTGTTTCTTCCTATTCTTTTCTCTCTCTCTGATATTCCCCAGCCTCATATTTATCACTTATGTGGCAGAGATCCTGTGGCTAAGAACTGGATGTGTGGCCATCTATCATACCAATTGCGTAAGAAAACCCAACGTAGGCTAATGGTCTTCAAGTTTCGATCTTGCAGTTTTCAGACAGACAAAGTTTACTTTAGCCTTAGATTTCTTTTCATATCCCTTTTTTCCTTTGCTACAGAAGATTTCTAGTTTCCCCGTTGGCCTCTCCTGCGTGGTAGAATGAATCATCCAGCAATTATAATTTCTGAATCTGTCTTTGGACCTATTTATTTGTTTCTCCAGGCTCTGACCTTATCTTATTCTCTGTCACTTTCCATTACCTGATCTATCTTTGGCCTGTGAAGGATCTGCTATGTCTCTACTGTGGAGAACACATCCTGTATGTATCATCTTGATGCGTCCTCGCCTGCCTACTTGGATAGCTTACACTCATTTATTTAGTTCTCTTCAACTCCTGTTGCCGTCCCCCCACCCAGTTGGGGACAAATTGCATTCTTTTTGTATATCATTCCCTCCTAAGAGAGTTCTCCATTTGTTGGTTATTGCAACTTTACTGTGTATCTCACTTTAAAACTAGAATAGAACAGAACAGAATAGAACAGAACAGAATAGAACAGAACAGAATAGAATAAGAGAGTTGGAAGGGACCTTGGAGGCCTTCTAGTCCAACCCCCTGCTTAGGCAGGAAACCCTACACCACTTCAGACAAAGGGTTATCCAACATCTTCTTAAAAACTTCCAGTGCTGGAGCATTCACAACTTCTAGAGGCAAGTTGTCCCACTGATTAATTGATCTAACTGTCAGGAAATTTCTCCTTAGTTCTAAGTTGCTTCTCTCCTTGATTAGTTTCCACCCATGGCTTCTTGTCCTGCCTTCAGGTGCTTTGGAGAATAGCTTGACTGCCTCTTCTTTGGGGCAGCCTCTGAGATATTAGAAGACTGCTATCATGTCTCCCCTAGTCCTCCTTTTCATTAGACTAGACATACCCAGTTCCTGCAACCGTTCTTCATATGTTTTATCCTCCAGTCCCCTAATCATCTTGGTTGCTCCTCTCTGCACTCTTTCTAGAGTCTCAACGTCTTTTTTATATCGTGGTGACCAAAACCGAATGTAGTATTCCAACTTCCAAGTTGTTGTTTTTATTAATGCTTGAGAATATAGCAAAACTTAATAACTTGTGGCATGTGGGAACGTCATTAACGTGCCATATCTATTAACCTTGGTGGGATAATCTTCATGGACAAATAGATCACCAAAACTGAATGATCATAACAATGTGACACCTGAATGGAAGTGTAGAGATTCCATTGAAGATGTCAAGTGTTCCTTTTGTGCAATGGTGGGATTCAATTTTTTTTTACTACCAGTTCTGTGGGGGTGACTTGGTGGGCGTGGCAGGGGAAGGATACCATAAAATCTCCAGTCAGAGGTGGTATTTGCCGGTTCTCCGAACTACTCAAAATTTCCGCTACTGGTTCTCCAGAACTGTTCAGAACCAGCTGAATAACCACCTCTGCTTTTGTGTCTTATGAGTGTATCTCCCCCAACTCTTCTCATCCTTTAGAATTATGGGCAACCTCTATACCACTATGGGTTTTAATCTATTGCCAATAGTCCTGCCTCACTTTGCATGCAGGTAGTCCTTGACTTATGACCACAATTGAGCCCCAAATTTCTGTTGCTAAGCGAGAGAATTGTTAAGTGAGTCTTGCCCCCTTTCTACGACATGTCTGGCCACCATTGTTAAGTGAATCACTGCAGTTGTCCAGTTAGTCACATGGTTGTTAAGTGAATCTGGCTCCCCCCCCATTGACTTTGCTTCTCAGAAGGTCGCAAAAGGGGATCCCGTGACCCCGGGGATGCTGAAACCGTCATAAATATGAACCAGTGCCAAGTGTCTGAATTTGGATCACATGACCATGGGAATGCTACAGTGGCCGTAAGTGTGAAAAACAATCATAAGTCACTTTTTTCAGTGCCGGTGTAACTTTGAACCGTCACTCAATGAACTACTGTAAATTATTATTATTATTATTATTATTATTATTATTATTATTATTATGGGACTTATATGCTGCCCCATCTCCAAGACTCGGGCGCTTACAATAAAACAAACACAATAAATATTTAAAAAGAATTAAACTAATGGTCCCAATTAATACAAAACTTAAAACCACCAAAATCTATAAACCACCCCACCCATGGGTCACAGCCCGGATTGGTCAAATAACCAGGTCTTCAGGTCATGGCGGAAGGTGCGGAGGTCGGGGCCAAGCGGAGCCCCAGGGAAGTTGATTCCAGAGTTCGGGACCGACAGAGTAGGCACGTCGTCGGGGAACCGCCAGCCGGCATTGCCCGGCTGATGGGACCCCAAGGAGTCCCTGTCTGTGACTTCGTACAGGGCGGTTAGTATTCGATGTCGGCAGCAGTCGCTCCCTTAAGTAATAAGGACCCATGTCATGTAGGACTTTGTATGTTAAAGTTAAAACCTTGAATCTCAATCTAAATCAAGATCTATGTCAGGGTTCCAGAAAAGCCCCAATCAAAAACTCCCCATCCTACAAAAAAGATATGGAAAAAGTTCTGACAAGAACAACTAAGATGATCAAAGGCCTGGAGACTAAAACGTATGAGGAATGGCTGCAGGATTTGGGCTTGGCTAGTCTAAAGAAAAAAAGAATTAGGGGCAACATGATAGCAGTATTCCAGTATTTGAGGGGTTGCCACCAGAGGTGGTCTTCAGCAGGTTCTGACCAGTTCTGGAGAACCAGTAGCGGAAATTTTGAGTCGTTCAGAGAACCGGCCAGTCCCATCTCTTCCCTGCCTCCTATTGAGTCCCAGCTGATTGGCTGGGTCTTCTTTGGTTGCCCTGCACAAGAGAATGGAGCTGGAAAGCAGGTTAGTGGGGTGGGGAGGGAATGGGGATTTTACAGTATCCTTTCCCACCACGCCCACCAAGCCACACCCACCAAGCCAAGTCATGCCCACCAAGCCACGCCCACAGAACCAGTAGTAAAAAAAATTAACCCCACCACTGGTTGCTACAAAGAAGAGGGAGGGGTCAAATTATTCTCCAAAGCACCTGAGGGGAAGGACAAGAAACAATGGATGGAAACTAATCAAGGAGAGAAGCCACCTGGAATTGAAGAGAAACTTCCTAACAATGAGGACAATCAACCAGTGGAAGGACTTGCCTTCACAAGTTGTGGGAGCTCCATCCCTGGAGGTTTTTGAGAAGAGACTGGACAGTCACTTGTCTGGAATGGTACAGGTTCTCCTGCTTGAGCAGCGGGCTGGACTAGAAGACCTCCAAGGTCCCTTCCAGCTCTATTCTATTCTAACTGTCTAAATCCAATTGGATTGATATAAAGTTTAGCCCAGGGGGTCTTCAAACTTGGCAGCTTTAAGACTTGTGGACTTCAACTCCCAGAATTCCTCCCCCAGTCCTGTTAGCTCAGGCATTCTGGGTGTTGAAGTCCGCAAGTCTTAAACTTGCCGAGTTTGAAGACCCTTGGCTTAGCCGTTCCGTATGATTCTTTGTTGATGAACGTAGCAGAATGTGAAAATTAGTTGCTAACCCTGCTATTGCCTGAAATGCATTTGATGCAAACTGCAACTGAGTTATATCTCTGCAAGGGGTTTTGAAGAAGAATGGACATGTCATGTGCCAACAATATATTACATTTTGTTCTGCTTTCATATTAAGGTGTTGAATGTTCTTGTCCCACTTAATATTCCGCCTCTGTTCTTGTATAATGAGATCGAACAAGATAGGAGAAAGTGAGCAGCACTATTTGTTCAGAAAAATCCAACCCTTCGACACTACGTACCCCTTTTTATGGTGATAGAAATGAATTTATGGTTCAATTTAATTTTCCAACCTGGTTTTTGTGTTTTGTTTTAAACATGTTTCACCCTATCCAAAAATTTTTTTTTTTAAATGGAAAATAAAACAAGTGGCATTTTGGTTCATTTGACCTTGCTCAGTATAGTTAATAAAATATGCAGAGGTGGCAGAAATGTTTGGAGGTTATGGCAAAAAAAAAGTCAAGACAAAGGTAACAATGGTGTGATCCTAGTCTTGTCTGTTTTCTATGCAACACAAAAAAAACCAAACAGAATTTCAACCAAAGTATCTTTCAGGTGTCCTTGTTTTATGGAAATGCCCTTGTAAATTTCTTGATGACACTGAAGAATCAATTATTTCTTCCTCTTCCTCCTCCTCCTCCTCTTCTTCTTTTCTTCTTCTTCTTCTTCTTCTTCTTCTTCTTCTTCTTCTTCTTCTTCTTCTTCTCTTCTTTTTTTCTTCTTCTTCCTCCTCCTCTTCTTCCTCCCCCCTTCCCCTTCCTCCTCCTCCTCTTCTTCTTCTCTTCTTCTTCCCCTTCTTCCTCCTCCACTTCTGCTTCCTCCATCTCCTCTTCCCCTTCCTCTTCTTCTTCTTCCCCTTCTTCCTCCTTCTTTCCTCCTCCTTCTTCCTTCTTCCCCTCTTCTTTCTCTTCCTTCTTCCTCCTCTCTTCCTCTTCCTCTTCCCCTTCCTCCTCCTCCTCCTCTTCTTCCTCTTCCCCTTCCTCTTCCCTTTCCTCCATCTCCTTCTTCCCTTTCTTCCCCTTCTTCTTCTTCCTCCTCCTCCTCTTTCCCCCCCAGCAAGATTACTGAAGTATTTTGCCACTGTCATTGTCTTCCTAGGGCTGAGAGGGGACTGAGTAGCTCAAGGTTCCTTCGTTGGCTTTGTGCTTGAGGTGGAATAGAACTCGCTGTTTTTAGCCTTAACCACTATACCAAACAGCAGAATATGACTGCTGAACAAAACTCCGCATTGGTGACAGGAAGGGCGCCTGGCCATTAAACACTCTGCTAGCTCCATTCAGTTGCCCAGACTCCACGTTGCAAGGGATTATGGGGGTCAATGAAAGATGATGATGATGATATATCACTTGCTGCTTGAGCAAGGGATTGGACTTAGAAGAACTCCGAGGTCCCTTTTAACTGAGTTATTGCAGCTATACATTCTTGTTAGTGCGGAAGATCTCCTATCTAGGTCACTAACCTGGTCTGACTGCTGATTCTTACAGCCTTCTTCCACCTGAAAGAGCTGTTTCTGTTAAGAATTAACTGAGATTGATCAGAGGGTGCATAGTGATTTAAAAAATGAGTTTTAACACAGTATAGTAACCTGAATTAGTTAGCTAGTGTTGGGAATGTTGGCACATGCAAATAGATAATTGAGAAAGATATAGTATTATTTCTTTAAAAAGACATTGCAATGAGTTCTGAAACAATCCATATTTAGAGTTTCGTGATCTTTTATGTTTGTTAAGGCATTACATATTTCATTTTCTGCGGATATTAATTAAGGCAATATTTACCCTCATGATTCAGATTAGTCAGTTTAGGTTTTACTAGAGATCTCTCAAGATAATTGGTTGAATAAATAGAATAATCTGCCTTCTCAGCAGCCTCTAGTAGTCTCTGGCAGCTCTCCTGCAAACTGAAATATCTTTATTTCTTGATGGGGCCAGATCATTGCTTCATTTGCAGTTAACCTGAAGGCAGCAATATTATTCCTCCAAAATTTCAAATTAGCACTCCACTAAAGTAACTTAACACAAGTTCAAGAGGCAAAGAATATTGCCTTCTCTCCTTGTTTTTCCTTCTCTCTATTTATCTTCTATCAGTGATCTATCTATCATCTATTGTCTATCTATTTACAGTATCTATAATTATCTATCTACATTATCTATAATTATCTATATCTATCTATCTGTATGTATGTCTGTCTATCCTATCTCCTGTCCTATGTCTGTCTATCATCTATCTCTCTCTCTCTCTCCTATGTCTGTCTATATCTATATCTAAATTAACCTATCTATCTCTATCTATCTATCTATCTATCTATCTATCTATCTATCTATCTATCTACAGTATCTATAATTATATATCTATCTACCTACATTATCTGTAATTATCTATATCTATCTATCTATCTATCTATCTATCTGTATGTATGTATGTATGTCTATCTATCCTATCTTCTGTTCTATGTCTGTCTATCATCTATCTGTCTCTCTCTCTCTCTCTATCTGTCTATATCTATATCTAAATTAACCTATCTATCTATATCTATCTATATCTATCTATCTATCTATCTATCTATCTATCTATCTATCTATCCATCTATCTATCTATCTACAGTATCTATAATTATATATCTATCTACCTACATTATCTAAAATTATCTATATCTATCTGTATGTATGTATGTATGTATGTATGTATGTCTATCTATCCTATCTTCTGTTCTATATCTGTCTATCATCTATCTGTCTCTCTCTCTCCTATGTCTGTCTATATCTATATCTAGATTAACCTATCTATATCTATCTATCTATCTATCTATCTATCTATCTATCTATCTACAGTATCTATAATTATCTATATCTATCTATCTATCTATCTGTATGTAGGTATGTATGTCTATCTATCCTATCTTCTGTTCTATGTCTGTCTATCACCTATCTGTCTCTCCCTCTCTCCTATGTCTGTCTATATCTAAATTAATCTATCTATATCTATCTGTCTAGCCATATCCACCCAGTCACATAACCACATGGCCACGCCCACCTAGCCACACCCACAGAACCGGTAGTAAAAAAAATTTGGATCCCTGCTCCAAATCTGTAGGGAATCATGAGCCTTTAAAATGTGGCATTATATGCCCAAACCGCCCACCTTTCTACCGGCTTTTGGTCCCAAATATGTGGGAAAAAAATATTACACAGGTACTTTCAGGGGCTGCCAGTGAACAAAGAATTTCCTGGACAAATCTTCGGCATTTTGACTTGATCGCTGACCTCCCGTGTAGTCCGGGTTCTGAACTGCCGTATTAGCCATGATGGACTTGTTCGGTGAAACCTCCAATTCATTTCATGCTGTGACAGCCAGTCGGTTAAGAAAAATTGCACAGCTGTACATGCTGTGTCAGTTTGCAGGAGGACGCAGGCCGAGATGCAATTCCGCATCTGCTCTTGATGAATTCTTTGCAAACACCTGAATCTAACCGCCAGACAAAAGAATGAATGTGGGTGATGGACATCTTCTAGTACAAATCCCTAAAGACCCTAAACCATTTCAGACAAATGGCTGTCCAGTCTCTTCTTGAAAGCCTCTAATGATGGAGCATCCACAACTTCTGAAGGCAAGTTGTTCCACTGATTGATTGTCCTCACTGTCAGGAAATTTCTCCTTAGTTCTAGGTTGTTTCTCTCCTTGATTAGATTCCACCCATGGCTTCTTGTCCTGCCTTCAGGTGCTTTGGAGAATAGCTTGACTCCCTCTTCTTTGGGGCAGCCCCTCAAATATTGGAAGACTGCTATCATGTCTCCCCTAGTCCTTCTCTTCATTCATTATTGGGTTTCATGTTTAATTACTTTTTAAAATTGTATAATATTTATATTTATACTGTTTTTATGATTGTGCGCCGCCCCGAGTCCTTCGGGAGATGGGGTGGCATAGAAATCCAATAAATCAAATCAAATCAAACTAGACATGCCCAATTCCAGCAACTGTTCTTCATATTCTTTAGTCTTCGCCCCCCTGATCATCTTGGACATTCAGACAAAGATATACCTGGTTTAAAATAAATTCAACCCCAAGTTAAATTTATTTTAAATCATGCCTCTCACTGTCTGAATGGCCTTTTTAAGCAAGGCACAGCAGGGCTAAAGTTGAGCAGATGCTTTTTGCCAGAGCACTGGCAAAAAGGAAAAATGTGTATAATTGTGTAAGAAGTCAGATCAACAGGAAGAGGAACAACATGTGGTTAAGCTAGGAATGAAGGGATGAAGTCATCAGATTCTATGAATGTCATTGTTAGCCCAAAATCAATCATTGCTGTAAAAAGAGGACCCAAGGTTGTTGAATTATGGAAGTGAGTCAAGATATCTAAAGCTAAGAGAATGCTTAAGCATCAGTGATGTCACAATTGTGCTTTTCAACATAAAATGAGGAAACTGATGTATAATACTAATATCCTTTCCAACGCATATTTTGTACAGTTTGATTTCTCTACTTTAGAGAGAAAAATTAGGATATGGACCAGTGGCACAGCAGGCTTAAGCACTGCTTTTTTAAATCTTTCTTCCTTTTACTTTTTATGATGACACTTGATTGTTGTATACCACTTCTTTTTTTTGGTAATTTTTTTTTATTTTTTAGCAACAAACATAAACAAACATAAACATAAACAAAAAACATAAAACCTTTCCATTGTACAGTGTGTCAATCGGTATAAATCTTCTTGTACACAATATCAACAGTCCTTCCTTTCTAACTACATTATTAGAATTTATTTTACATGAATATGCATATTATATTGTTATTAATTACTTATTGGACTTTACTTATAAATTATATCATCCTTTTCAAGCAAATTTCAGTTTCTAAGATATCTCAATTCATAATATCATTCATCCATTATAATTCATTATAACATATTACATTGTCTTATCTTTATCATTGTATTTATATTGTAATATATCCTATTTCCCTATTCTCTTTCCTAACCATTGATAAAATAAATCCCAAATTTTATGATACTCTTTATCTTCTTGCTCTCTAAGATTGTTGTATACCATTTCTAAGTAACTAAGCCAATTACACAAACTCCCAGCGTGGCTAAAGAGTCTGTTTTAATCTCTGTTTTTAGAATGACTAAACTGAATTATAAATCTAAAGCAAAATAAAATACATGTATGATTTTTTCTTAAACAGCTGCCATCTCCAAGCAAGAGAAAAATCATACTCCTCTTTAAATAGTTTTAAGGGTCCTTAAGGACTTTTAAAACTATATTTTTCTTTGATTCAGGCTGTATCTCAGTCAAAAATCCCTATGATAATTTGTCCCATTAGAAATTTGATCCCTGTGGGAGGACAGTCTTTATTTTTGATACTTGTCTTTGGTTAAACTGTGTCCCGATCTGATCTTTTTAAGAATTGCTGGAGCTTTATTAAGCAAGACTAGCAAACACAGACTATTATTTTCTAATGTCCCTTTATTATGTCTTACACCACTTCCGGATAAGCTCCAGGCAAGATTCATGGCATGATGCCGTTTGTTTTCCAAAGCTGAATTGGATATGATTTCTCATTTTCTCCCAGATTATTCGAAATCATGCAAAGCTGATCATTTTGCTTGGTGTCTCTTTAAGTGCTTACAGATTTTAGAAAGCGTTTGGTTTCCCATCGGTGAAAACTCTGACCTCACCTCTACATCCCATCAATTTAGTTTTGTTTTTTTCACCACTTATAAAAATGAAACATCCTGTTGCAGAACATAGTTTGCTCCTGCATTATTTAGGACACATCTTCTCCCAGGACTGTTCTGACCCAGCTACCCAAACACAACAATCCCTCTGAAGTTAAATCAATGATTTCTTTATTAGGAGCCCCACCAGCCCCGGGAAAAAGTTTCTTTCTCATCGCAGGCTAACCAGTCTGTCTGGCAGGGAGATGAATAGTTGTCTGCCGCATCTATTCATCTCTGCCCCCTGCCTTTTATCCCCAGGGCTAGGGTGGGGCTTGCTAGCAGTGGTGGCTCTTCTGGCCCAAGGACCGGCCCACAGATTTCCACTGCTCTCCTCTCCTCTGCCTTCTGCACATCCACGTGTCAGGCACTGGACCCAGCTGTTCCTCCTCTTCCTTATCAGCTACCTCCAGACCTGGCTCTTCCATCCCAAGGACTGGCCCATAGATTTCCACTGCTCTCCTCTCCTCTTCCTTCTGAGCATCCCGCACATCAGGCACTGGACACACCTGTTCCTCCTCTTCCTCATCAGCCACCTCCAGACCTGGGGGCTGTTGACTCTCCATTTGAGGGCTGACAGACGGCCCAGGCTCCACCTCTGTCTCTCTCTCTCTACCAGCTCCATTCCCTCTTTCCCCTTGGAGCTCCCAGGTTGCCCTGATGCTGATCCTGAATCCCACATTGCCTCCTGATCTGATTCGGCTGCTGGAAAGGCCGGCGGCCAACAGGCCACAGAAGGATGCTGTCACTTTTGTAATGCACAAGAGCTTCTAACATTTTCTTTCCTTTTGTTTACTATCAAACCATGCTTTCCAGTTGGTTTATTTGGAGGGATGGAGCAGAGAGAAGGACAGGTGTTTCCTCTATTTCTTCCCCTTTTCTCTGACTCTTTTAATGGAGGTCAAGGATCACGGCTACCTTTAAAGGACATGCCAAAAGCCTCACTGGAAATGCTGGACTATCTAAAAAGATATAAAAGTTGGAAGAGGCAAAGAAGCAGAATTAATAAAATACCAGTGGTGTGTGTGTGTGTTGTTGTTTTTTTGAAGGCAGAAGGAGAAGGTGACAGCAGAGGATGAGATGGTTAAATAGAAACATTCATAATGTTTCTATTAGTATGCATGGATTCCATAAATGGAATGTGTTGAAATGGGCTAACAAAATCAGGATTGCTGCTTTATTGGGATATTTCCCAGGAAACCCATTTAGCCTAATGCTGACTGGCAATTAAAATGGTTTAATTGGAATAGATGACCCATCACTTATAAACATTAGAGATACGTTCTGCAATTTGGAAATGGTGAAATGATACCCAAGTTTACTGCCACGCTCAATAAGTGGTAAATTTTCTAACTAGCCTCAAAAACTTTGGGCAAATCTAAAAGTTCACAAGACTAAGCCTTAAGCACCGTTCAGTACTTCACACATTTAAAAACAATATAGCGTACCGACGATATTTCAACAAAAAAATGTGAATGCTGTTTGCTTGACTATTTATATTATCCCAGTTCTCATATCCACATCAGTCACTTCAGTGGGGTCCTTGGTGCTCTCTAAATGTCTAGTACATATGAAGTTGAAGCGCCGTGGGGGCACAGTGGTTAGAATGCAGTACTGCAGGCTAATTCTGCTCACTGCCAGCAGTTCGATCCTGATCGGCTCAAGGTTGACTCAGCCTTCTGTCCTTCCGAGGTGGGTAAAATGAGGACCCAGATTGTTGGGGGAAATTGGCTGACTCTGTAAACCGCTTAGAGACGGCTGTAAAACACTTTTGGAGTGGTATATAAGTCTAAGCGCTATTGCTATCGTTACATAAAAGTAAAAAGTTGAAGCTATTCTGTTATTATTTTATTCTACTGCACTAAAAAGAGTTGGAGGTCAATGTTTTTCTTCCTTTCCGTCCCTCTGTGCTACACTTCTCTCTTTCTCTCCCCCTTTCCCTTCCCATTTTTTTAAATTTCCTTTTATATTTTATATCTTGATAAGCTTATAAAACTATATATATAAAAAGAACACTGGAAATGTTCAGTCCTTAATTATTCTCTGTTATTGTAAAAACACTTGTTTCCTTATCCACTCTTAATTTTTGTTATTTAGTTCCGGATATTTTTGTTTAAATTTGTAACTGATTTCATTTTTTTTAAAAAATTAAGATTATATGCCCCACCCAGCAGCTATGCTTTTATGAATGGAGAGTTTGCTGAAGAGAGAAAGGTATTTTAATGTGCAGCTCATTTAGTTATGCATTCCAAAGATATTTTTTCCTTGATCAAGAACTCTTTGTATCATTTATGCCCCAAATAAAAGAAGCAAGTTCTTTAAAATGCTGTAATAAACAAGGTGTAAGAAATTGGAGCAAGATTAAACAGAGAACAAATATAACAGATTGACAGAGTTGGAAGGGACCTTGTGAGGTCTTCTAGTCCAGCCCCCTGCTCAAGCAGAAGAACCTATACCATTCCAGACAAATGATTGTCCAGTCCCTTCTTAAAACCCTCCAGTATTGGAATACCCACAACTTCTGGAGGTAAGCCACTGGTTAATTGTTCTCATGTCAGGAAGTTTCTCCTTAATTCCAGGTTGCTTCACTCCTTGATCTGTTCCATCTGTTGCTTCTTGTCCTGCCTTCTGGTGTTTTAGAAAACTTGATCCTCCTCTTCTTTGGGGCAGCCCCTCAAATATTAGAACACTATTATCTCCCCTAGTCCTTCTGTTCACTAGACAAGATCTACCCAGTTCCTGCACGCTTCTTCATATATTTTAGAAGAGTTCTACACTCCTCTACTCATTGCAGAATACCTTATGCCACCAGACTTGGAATTTCTAGACCTAGAAAACCTAGAACTATGCTGTCTTTGGTCTGATCTAAGTATAGTATATAAAATCATACATTGCAATATCCTACCGGTCAATGAATACTTCAGCTTCAACCATAACAATACAAGAGCACACAATAGATAGAAACTCATGGTTAACTGCACCAAACTTGATTGCAGGAAATACGACTTCAGCAACAGAGTGGTCAATGTCTGGAATACTCTACCTGACTCTGTGGTTTCTTCCCCAAACCCCAAAAACTTTAACCTTAGACTGTCTACTATTGACCTCACCCCTTTCCTGAGGAACTGGATGCAATATTCCAAGTGTGGTCTTACCAAGGCTTTATAAAACGGTTCTCATACTTTATAGTATTATAAGGTTGTCTCAGACTTCCATCCTTCCGAGGCCGGTAAAATGAGGACCCCGATTGTTGGATGACAATAGGCCGACTCTGTAAACCAGCTTAGAAAAGGCTGTAAAGCACTGTGAAGCGGTATATAAGTCAACGTGCTATTGCTCTAAGTATTTAAGCATTATACTAATGCTTTACGTATTCCATAACTGCTCGCCATTCGCTATTCTGTTGCCTTATCACATGTTCCCGTCAATTTAACCTTTTTGTGATTGTGGTGCAAATATCAGGGTTCTCTCCCTTGAATGGAGGACAAATTCATTTTGTACGTACTGCTCCTTCGTAATATCCCGTCTCATGGTTTTTACCGTGTTTCCCCAAAAATAAGACCTACCCCGAAAGTAAGACCTAGTGTAAATCTCCAGTTCCAGGAAGACTTTTCAGGGAGCAACCGTGCACCCGTGAAACACCCACCCCTACACACTCACACCCACTATTTGGCACCATAAATATATAAGACCTACCCCAAAAATAAGACCTAGTGTGTTTTTGGGAGCCAAAAAAAATATAAGACAGTGTCTTATTTTCGGGGAAACACAGTAAGACTGTAAAGAATAAAAGCCTGGTATTTTTGAACTGAGTCCAGAAATGAACTGATCCTTAGCTCTTGGATGTCTTTAGGTGGGATATATCTGGAGCAATCATCGGCACCGAATGTGGGACCTTGGAATCAGGTTCATCCGCCGTGTTCCTCAGGGAAGGAGAGAGAAAACTATGCACTCCGTATATGGACATGACAGGTTATGGAAATCTGAGGTTTTATTTCAGCATGGGTAAGTACGCGCCATTAATCTTTCTTTGGCTATGTGCATGCTATTTCATATTTTCCTACAGTGGAGGAGAGTATGTTCAAATGAGTTGATCTCCCACTTGTTCCTTTAAGCTAAAAGAGGTCAAAGGTGAATGTTTCCCCTGTCTGGTTATTTCTGACTCTAAGGGAGCAGTGCTCATCTCCATTTCTTAGGAGCCAGCATTGCCCGAAGACATTTCTCCAGGGGTGGACTTCAAAAATTTTAGCAACGGGTTCTCTGCCCAGTTGCTGGGGGGGCGTGGCCTAGTCGGCCTCCTGCACCAGGGTGGTGGGGGGTGTTTTTGCCCTCCACGGGCTCTGCAGGCTCTCTGGAAGGTGGAAACTGGCCCATTTCCAGCCTCCCTGAGCCTCCGCGCATGCCCTGCACTTACCTGCATCCAAAACAGGCCACGTGGGGACTCCTGAGAAGGGCAGGGGGGCGTGGCCAGCCAGGAGTGGGATTTGGGGGTTCTCCAAACTGCCCAGAATCTTAGCTAGAGGTTCTCCCGAATCCCTCCAAACCCCCAGCAGCCCCACCCCTGCATTTCTGTGGTCATGTGACCAGCATGACTATACTCCGAGACACCTGGAACGCCTTTCCCATTGAAGTGGTACCTATTTATCTACTTGCATTTGCACGATTTCGAACTGCTAGGTGGGCAGGAGCTGAGGCAAGAATAGGAGCTCACCCGTTAACATGGTGCTTGGGTCTCGAACTGCCAACCTTCCAGTTGATAGTTCAGCAGCTTATCCGCTAGGCCACCGCACCCCTAGCAAAATAATGTAGTAATTTCTGGTTTCTTTCCAGTTGCTAGCTACTTGTTTATTTTTAGTCTTTATTGTGGGAGAATGCCGTTCCTATCTTTTACATTGTACCATGAGTAAAATGGCTTTTGAAGATCAAAGAAGAGGAAAGTCAAACCATTTGCTACTCAGAAAAAGAGGCGATGTCATGACTGAAAGTTTATGGAGATTCTCAGTCATCTAGGTCACGGTTGTCCCAAAGGAGACAATTGGACTTTCTGGTTTTCCTTTGAAGACATTTCACTTCTCATCCAAGAAGCTTCTTCAACTCTGACTGGATGGTGGGGGAATGGAAAGATTTACACTCCTTGCAGACAGCTGGTCATTTGCAGTCTTTTTAGCGAGTCATTGAGGCCACTTGAAAGTTTGTTGGTGTCCTCAGGGTCACCTGAGTGGCGAAAATGGGTGAATGAACAGATTTCCAGAAGAATTACAGACTAAAGAACGATTTGTACTTCAGTTTGAGATGGAGACAACACAGACTTATCCCCAGCAGCCTATGTGTGTCTTCAACAGTGGGCACAGGGCAGAAAAACATCCTGCAGCCAAGAAGGCTCCACGCCCATTTGCACCACTCAGGCGGTCCTGAGGACACAGATAAACTTCCAAGTGGCCTCAACGATTCTCTAAATGGGTGCAAATGACCAGCTGTCTGCAAGGTGTATAAATCCTTCCGTTCCCCAAGATCCAGTCAGAGCTGAAGAAGCTTCTTGGATGAGAAGCAAAATGTCTTCATTTTTTCCTCCTGGAAAAAATGCATCTTTGGCAGATGCCATTAGTGACTTTTCATGAAACTTACCATGATTGGAACTAAGACTGAGATCAACAAACATGTTTAAATTTGGCAATACCATGCAGCAGTTTTCCCTAATGTTCCTTCCTCTCCTTCCCTCCCTGAATATTATTCTGCAACATCCACAAATCAGGGTAAACTGTACAGGGAAACTCATCCTTTCAACACCACATCCATTAATGTGAAATGGAAAGAACGAGAAAGGAAACAGAATGGATCTGTTTTCCCTCGTGAAACTGTTTTTTTTTGGCAACAAGATACAAAAACACCGTTTCTTACTGGAAGAGAATTCTCTGATCTTCCGTCTCAGTTGTCAAATCCCGTCTGATGGACCAAGAATGCGGCAGGAAAGAGAATTCTGTTTTGCATCCAGGAGAGCCACACCTCATGGAAAACAGGAAAGGCACTTTTGTCAACCTTCTGAACTCCGAGACAAAGCTGTTAGCTCAGCACAGCTTGGATGATCTCACCGAAAAACACCAATTGTGTGAAAATGAGTTGGTGGAATATTCAGATGTTGTTTAAAAAAAAAAAAAAGAATCGATTTTATTTGGAGTTCAAAATGCAAGTGTCCAACTAGCATTAGTTTATGCCATGAGAAAATGCAAATATAAATCTCTACTATGTGAAAAAAAACCAAACTTCTGAGCATGCATTGAACGAGGTTATCAAGATGAATGATACAATTACACATAACACTTCCTTTTTTAAGCCACATTCAAACATGCGACCCTTCCACTTGTAGCCCAAAATTGTACAGTCCTACCAGAACTGTTGCTGCTGTTGATATTTCAGTTGCTGTAAATCTGTGTGCTTTTAGGAAGATTAAGCCAACATTCCATTACTACTGATAATGTAACAGCAATTTCAAAATAAATGTGGATAATGTACGAGAAATTTGAAATAGAGAATTGAAACGTTTTAAATATGGTCTCAGGTTTAAAGAAATGCCAAGTAGGTCTCTTCTGATTTAAAAACTTAATTGAGCAGTAAATTATTTGCAAGCTTGGGACTCTTCAATTGATGTTTAACTGTTCTTGCACTACACTGGGGTATAGTAATAAGCTCAAAGGAACAAAATTAGAATTTGTGAGTTTTGGATATTTCGTATTTCAGTTGTTTCAGATAGGTGATAATGAATTCTTAGAAGAACATACCAGACTCCAAAGGTTGACTTAATAAATCTGTCAACTCTCAGTCTTTTGAGCTTGCTCTTTAGGAGACAATCTGGTTCTGTATTATCTAAATTTAATTTAATGTTCAAAATTGATATATCATTACACCCTGCATATGATTATGATATGACTTTAATTGTTAGATCAGTTCTGTTCCCTTACATGTCGGGATAAGGTATTTTTACATTATTTCTTTCAAGACTACAGAAAACTCAAATCTTGACTAAGACAGAAGGAAAATAGAACAAATATGAAATAAGTGAAAAGATTTGGCAGTCTTAGCTTTGAAAAATGTGGGAACAGAGCAACAACATGCATTACAGGATGATCCTGCAAGTAATACAATTTTCAACGTAGATGTGACATTGTGACACGTAGAAGAAGGGGTGGTGTTTCAATCACAATTTTGCTTTCATCTGTATGACACACAAAAGCCCATTGCCTTGACTGTAGGTGCCGCTGGCCAGGAACAGTGGTATATGTTTCTTTAATTATATTTATTATTAACTTGTTTTATAACCTATAGGCTTGAGATAGAGACAAGACCTTCAGGTAAAGAATGATTAGAGGGGGTAGGTCATTTTTAACACCAAGGAAATTGGTAAGAAACTTACTATACATACAAGCCATTGCATTATGGATATTATCTCGACTTGTTTAGGTTTAATTTGTTTTTAGGTAAACTATATGTAAATATGTGTTGTTTTATTGTTAGCCGCCCTGAGTCCTTAGGGAGAAAGGAGGCATACAAGTTGAATAAATTATTATTAATTATTATTATTATTATTAGGAGCCTCTGTGGCGCAGTGGTTAGAGTGCAGTACTGCAAGCTACTTCTGCTGCAGCCAGCTGCCTAAAATTTGGTAGTTCAAATCCCACCAGGCTCAAGGTTGACTCAGCCTTCCATCCTTCTGAGGTGGGTAAAATGAGGACCCAAATTGTTGGGGGCAAGAGGCTGACTATAAACCGCTTAGAAGGGACTGTGAAGCACTATAAAGCGGTATATAAGTCTAAGTGCTATTGCTATTATTGTTCCACTTGTATTAGAATGAAAGAAATATGAACATTCAGTCAGAATTATTTCCCCTATATTGGCCCACGTTACCTTAATAAACCAAAAACAGTCATTGTCACTGTTAAAGTAGAAAAGAAAGTTAATGCACCTTGCATTTTATTTCAGGGGGAAGCTGTGACACCGGAGAAGCTCATGAAAACGATGTCCTATTATACGCAAAAATTGAAGGAAGAAAAGACCACATAACCCTTGATGGAATGACCTATGCTTCCCACAGGGTAAGTATTCGACAGGTATCCCGAAAAGAGCATTAGATTGGTTACAACAGCCTGATTCCTAGCTGTAAAGAGAGAAAGATATCTGCTAACACCACTTTTTGAAACTCTTTTAGACACTGTGGGTCACTTTTAAAGGTTGATGATGGGATACCGAAAAATTCTGACCCGGTTCATGAAAGGAAGAATTAGCATCCGAGGGTGTGTTTGACAGAAATAAATTTAAATTAAATTAAATTAATTGCATTTACATTTAAACTGGGGGATCCTACAGCTTGAAGTTAATACATTTAAACTGAGGGTCTTAGGGTTGGAAGGAGCTAAATTTAAACTGAGGATTCTGCATCTCAATGCCTTTGGGAGCTATAATTTGACACCAGAGTGGGATAAACCAGGGTTATCTTATTACGAATATTTTTTGTTTGAAATCCTTATACATTTCTGTAAAACTGTAAGTTCCGAATTTCTTGCAGGCTTTGCTCCCGCACTCCCCACCAAAAAACACAAATACCCAACAAATACTTAGGAATGTTTATATATTTAGTGTATAAACTAAGTACATATACCTGTAGATAAGTATATGTAAGTTTATATGCTTAGTATATAAACATTCCCATGTATATTGCTTCCTAACATACTTTGGAATGTTTAAACGTCCACAAAAGAGACCTGAAACAAGATGGATCAATGAGAGCAAGTATTGTGAGGCCAATTGGCAATAGAAAGCTCAGGGCCATATGGATTGGAAATATGAGGAAGGGGCCTTCATCCTGCGGTGGGGAAGGAGGAGGAGGAGGGTGAAGGTGAGGAGGAGGAGGAGGAGGAGGAGGAGGAGGAGGAGGAGGAGGAGGAGGAGGAGGAGGCGTAGAGGTGGAGATGGAAACCAATCAAGGAGAGAAGCAAGCTAAAACTAAGGATTTAGTTTTAAATTTCCTAACAGTGAAAACAATCGATCAGTGGAATAGCTATAGCTCGTCTCCAGATGTTGTACTGGAGGTTTGCAAGATGAGGCTGGACAGAAGGTGAGGCTTGGTTAGAAATAGTATAGATCCCCTGCTTGCTCAGGGGGTTGGGCTACAAGACCTTTAAGGTCCCTTCCCACTCAATTATTCGGTACGTTCTGCATTTGTCATTCTTTTGCTACCCCCTGGAAACTCGTTTAAATTAACCATCCGATTTTTGTTGTTTCTACCTAAGAGTCCCTCTTTGGTCTCAGTTGTCATCAGTCCAGAACTCCAGACTCCAGCAACCAAATTCTGCCTTAAGCAGAAGAACCACCAGGGACGGAACCGGAATATCTGGGCCGTCGATTACTTCCATGTCTTGCCAGTCCTTCCTTCTACGGTTACACATATGATCCAGTTTTCCATTAACTTGGGCTGTGGAACCCATCAACCAGGCAACAGGTAAAGCAAACCCAGGTGGCATTTGGCAAAACGGAACTGGTTCTTTAATTTGTGCAGGCAGTCCTCAACTTATAACAGGTCATTCAGTGACTGTTTGAAGTTTGCCTTTTTTTTAATGTGAGTCAAATGCCCTGTGTGTATACCTAACTAGTTTTATCACCGTGCTTCGCTACGAAACTATGTGGTCAGGCTTAGTTTTTGGGGAGGAAAATAAGAGGGGAAAAATTCTGCCTCTGCCTACCAGCATCCATCAGTATTATTATTATTATTATTATTATTATTATTATTATTATTATTATTATTATTATTAATTCGACTTGTATGCTGCCCTACTCCCTAAGGACTCAGGGCGGCGAACTTTAAAACAGAGCAAATTTACAATAAAAGACAATTAAATAAAACAAGCCGAATACAGTTAAAAAGATTAAGAAAATTAAAAACCCTCACCCCACCCCCCGGGTCATTCCAGGCCGGCCTGTTGAAACAACCAAGTCTTCAGGTCTTGGTGGAAGGAGCGGAGGTCAGGGGCCAAACGGAGATCCACGGGGAGCTGATTCCAGAGGGCAGGTGCTCCCACGGAGAAGGCCCTAGCCCTGGGAACCGCCAGCCGACAATGCCTGACCGACAGTATCCCAAGGAGGCCCCTCCTATGAGAGCAAACAGGGCAATCGGAAAGTGATGCTGGCAGGAGGCGTTCCCGCAAGTACCCTGGACCCAAGCCATTTAGGGCTTTGTAAGTTGTTACTAACACCTTGAAGGCGACCCAAGAGGCAACCGGCAACCAATGCAAGCCGCACAGGAGGGGTGTAACATGGGAGTATCAGGATACCCCCATCACATCCCGTGCGGCCGCATTCTGCACCAGCTGTAACCTCCGGGTCATCCGCAAGGGCAGCCCCATGTAAAGAGCGTTGCAGGAGTCGATTCTAGAGGTGATGAGCGCATGAGTAACCGTTCGAAGGGCATCTCGGTCCAAATAAGGGCGGAGCTGGCGAACCAGCCAAACCTGGGCAAAAGCCCCCCTGGCCACAGCTCCCACATGCTCCTCCAAACTGAGCTGTGAATCCAGGAGGATGCCCAGATTCCTCGCCCTATCCACGGGGGGGGGCAACACCTCTCCCCCCATGACCAAAGATATTCATCTGGCTAGCATCCTGTCAGTGTATGAGAGAGTTGAAGGCTCACAAAATCTCCAGAACCGTAAAGCCTACAAGCTTGAAATTTGGCACATATGTTCCTCTTGGCTTCTAGGTGCTCACTAAGAAAGGATTTTTCAAAATGACCATCAGAGCTATTAGTATTTCCTATATTATTATTATTAACATGCTCTGATGCTAAGGAGTTCTACTCCCCCTCCCCACCTGAGAAGAAATCTCTTCCAAATGCAAAACACAAGCAGGGGAGTTTCAGTTTCAGTTTCACAGCACCAAGCAGCTTTAGTACACAACAGTTGAGCTAAGCCACACCCAGGCTCCTTGCTGTCTCCTTCTTGCTCACACCGCAAATACTGTTTCAGTTTCCAAACAGCCCTCAACTCTCTCACACACTGACAGGACACTAGCCAGATGAATACCAATGGATGCTGGTAGGCAGAGGCACAATTTTTTCCCCCCTTATTTTCCTCCCCAAAAACTAAGCCCATGGTTTCGTAGCAAAGCACGGGTATCGAGCTAGTAAATTAATAGGGGGAAGAAATAGTTAAAAAGTTTAAACCAGGGCTTCGTCTATCCGGTGTCTCCAGAAATAGGGGATTCCAAGAAGCTTGCTCCCTACCTCTTCTGGAAACTGTGATTCCAAATCCTTTGGGATAAAGGAGGCTGGTGAAAAAAAAATCCCCTTTTTCATCATTCCTGCCATGCATTGTCGTCAATCTTTTGACTCTGCTGTACATTTATATGCAAATGAGGGCCTCCTTGGTATAGATATTTATTTGTTCTGCTGGTGCTGAGCATGATATTACCGCAGGATGGGGACCTAAATTGTTTCCATTTTTAGTAAGCGGCGCTGAATAGAAGCTGTAATATGAATAATTCTTTTTTAAACGAAACTCTCTTTTAAGATACATGGATCAGCATAATTTTCTGCTTGATAGTGAAGTTCTTTGATCTTTTTGAAACGTTTTTTTTGTCACTGTTGTTCCCTCAAATCCACTTTTTATTTTCTATTTTTTTTTTTACGAGTTGCTAACTCTCGCCCCATCTTATCCGAATTTCAAAAACGTTTTGGCAGCGCAGGTTCCTTTAGCCATGAAAGCCTTGTTTTGAATAGCACCCTCATTTCATGACTGGGAATGTGTAGGAAACCCGGCACAAATGTGGTCCTTGAGGTACCCATATAAATTTTACCTCAGATGGAATCAGGGAAGCCTCATAGGCTGTTTAACGCAAATTTAAAATACCAGGAGTAGAATAACGGCACAAAAAGGGCATTCTTCAAGAGAAGCCATACCCAGATAAATGATTCTGAGGTGGGTAAGCCATCTTCTGCTGATTTGGTGTCAAGCTAATGAATTATTAATTTGTTTTAATGCATCATCTGCGGAATTTTAAATGGGGCCGTTCAAATTAAATTGCTCCGCGTTACATTAGGGCGCACGCACATTTTTCAAGCGAGTAAATTCCTGTTTAATGCTTCCCCAATTACTTGACAGCTCCCAGAATATAATGAGGCTCATGCTTCATCCGAATGAGTGTAACTGACTTTCATTTTTAATAATGAGAGGCAGCAAAGTTTTCTTAAAAATTCAGGAGTAGGTGTTGTTCTGAGTCAAAAGAGCCTTGGTGGTGCAGGCTGTTAAACGCCTAGCACTTAAGCTCCAGCTGCCTGCAATTAGTGCAGGCTCGAATCCCACCAGGCTCAAGGTTGACTCAGCCTTCCATCCTCTCGGGGTAGGTAAATTGAGGACCCAAGATCGTTGGGGGCAATTAGCTGACCTTGTAAAAATGCCGCTTAGTAATAAGCAGGCATATACAATGGAATGAAGGCTATTGCTGAGCGCATTGTGTTGTATCCCAAAAATTGTAAGCCGCTTTGAGTCTTTGGAGAAGGGAGGCATATAAATGTAATTTAAAAAAAGAAAGAAACACACTTACAAGAGTTAATCAAATGAAGAATCTCTCACCAAATCCCTCATTTTACCCACCTCGGAAGGATGGAAGGCTGAGTCAACCTTGAGCCTGGTGGGATTTGAACTGCCAATGACAGGAATTGTGCAATGGCTAAAGGCAGCATCAACTTTCTTGGCAAGCATGTATGTAGCAATAGCAATAGCCCTTAGACTTATATACCACTTTATAGTGCTTTACAGCCCTCTCTAAGCGGTTTTACAGAGTCAGCCTCTTGCCCCCAACAATCTGGGTCCTCATTTTACCTACTTCGGAAGGACGGAAGGCTGAATCAACCTTGAGCTGGTCAGGATCGAACTCCTGGCTACAGTCCTCCTCATCCTTCTCCTCTTCCTCCTCCACTTCACACATCCCACTCCCTTCTAACACTGATGTTGTTACCTAGTTTGGTGATGAAACGTCTGCAAGAAAACCACCAAGCTCGGAGAACATCAAGGACTTCACAGTCCTCCTCCTCCTCTTCTTCTTTTTCCTCTTCTTCTTCCTCTTCGTCTTCCTCCTCCTCCTCCTCCTCTTCTTGTTCTTCTTCTTCTTCCTCCTCCTCCTCCTCCTTTCCACAAATCCCATTCCCTCCTAGCACTGATGATATTACCTAGTTTGGTAATGAAACATCGGCAGGAAACCAACCAAGCTCGGAGCTCACCAAGAACCTCTCCTAAGCAAATTAACCTCCCATTTAGCCTTCTCACCCCTACCCAAAGTCACCTGAGGAACCTATTGTTGGCAGAATTACACCAACCTTTCCTCTCAATTTCTCTTGTCCTGACTTCTCATCAGTACTTAATGATTCCCAGTGTTGAGTAGAATTTAATCAAATGTGCCTGCAGCATAAGTAAGGCTTAAAGGCATTGTCGAACATACCCGTCAGCGAAACACCTTCTGGCGTGGGTAGCCATCTCGTGTTTTGGTGCCTCCTAGTTCATCTCGAACGTTCAGCTTTTCAAGGCTCCCAGGCACTTCATATTTCAGCATCTGGAAGACCTGTTCAGGGTACTGCAGTGTAAATTCAGCGCCAGCAAAGTAAACGCAGGTGACTGAGGCTTCATTTAACTTCTTTATAAACATATAAAGTAAATTTTACAATACCAGCTGTAGATTTTCCAACATGGAGCAACCTCAAACAGAAGCAGTCATGTTACAGGTTCACAGCAGAATAGCAATTCTAGGAGCTCAGAAACACACATCAGTTTCATTTTAGTTCAGCAGGCAAGCATTATACACAGCAGAGGAGAGAAACAGTTTCATTTTCAATAGACAGACTCAGAGCTCAACATAGCTTCAGAGCTGCAGAGCTTAATATAGAGCCATGCCTAGGCTAGTTCTAGCTTCAGTTTCCAAACAGTCCTCATTGGCTGATTTAGTTGCTATGCCTATTCATTGGCTGACCTGGTTACCATGCTCTATTCCAGTTCATGAATATACTCTGACAAGATCAATTATTTAATAAGCCATGATTATAAAGTTGTCATGCATTCTTGGTGCAAATACCAATTTATTGCAATTTTAATCCAGATAAGAAATCAGATTGTTCTCTTTTGTGTCTTTCTTTTTTGTTGGCAGTGTTAGTTTGGAATTCTCCACCAACCATGGACGTTCTTGGTCACTACTTCACTCTGAATGTTTGCCAGAGACGTGTTCTGGATCCCATCTTCCCCACAGCACAGTCTATGCATCTGAAAACTACAGTGGGTAAGGGAATGTTTTGGTGCAAATAACTCTGCCCGAAGAATGGTGAAAAAATTAAACTGTTCATAATTCTGTGAAGATAACAACCTCTTATAATTTCCTCTCTCTGGCAAACCAAGGCAGTTAAATTAGTGGTGTGATGTTAAGAAATGCTCTTCTCCCAAAATGAATAAAAGGTGCTTCCATCTTCAAGGATTTTAGCTATGAAAATGGACTTGACAGAACAATGCTTAGTTTTGGAAGCATCTGTTGAAACTAGGTTTATGTTTTAAGAAAAAAACCTAGTTGTAATCAAATATGGTATTTTTAGAAATCCTTTCTGAACTGAAAGGAACAATATGGTAGGCCTAAAACACTTGGTGGAATAATAGGTAGAATAGAATTCTTTATTGGCCAAGTGTGATTGGACACACAAGGAATTTGTCTTGGTGCAAATGCTCTCAGTGTACATGAAAGAAAAGATACATTCGTCAAGAGTCAAGAATCATAAGGTACAACACTTAATGATAGTCAAAGGTATACAATAAGCAATCAAATCATACTAGGAAACAGTTAATATAAATCATAAGGATACAAGCAACAAAGTTACAGTCATACAGTCACAAGTGGGAGGGGATGGGAGATAAGGTGTGATGAGAAGGTTAATAGAGATAGTAGTGCAGACTTTGTAAATAGTTGGACAGTGTTGAGGGAATTATTTGTTTAGCAAAGTGATGGCGTTTGGGAAAAATGTCCTTGTGTCTAGTTGTTCTGGTGTGCAGTGCTCTATAAAGTCATTTTGAGGGTAGGAGTTGAAACAGTTTATGTCCAGGATGTGGGGACTCTGTAGATATTTTCACAGCCCTCTTTGACTCGTGCAGTATAAGATTGTTCAATAGTGACAAGTTTTGTGTGTTGAGAGATAACTGAAGTAGGATTTATACCATTATGTCTATTCTGCATTCACACTGAATTTAAGTCACTACAGGTAGTTCTTCACTTACAACAATTCATTTAGTGACCATTTGAAGTCACAATGGCTAGTGACCATTTTTCATACAACTGTTGTAGCATTCCCCCTGATCGTGTGATCCAAATTCGGATGCTTGGCAACTGACTCATATTTACGACGGTTGCAGTGTTCATGCGGTCCCCTTTTGCAACCTTCTGACAAGCAAAAGTCAGCGGGGAAGCCAGGTTCACTCAACAGCCATGTTACTAACTTAACCGCAGCAATTCACTGAACAACTGTGTCAAGGAAGGTTGTAACACAGGGCAAAACTCACTTCGCAGTGGAAAATGGGGGGCACAGTTGGGATCGTAAGTCAAGGACTACCTGTAATGAAAAACAACCTTATGTTGTTTGTAGACGGAACTGGAATTTCTGTGTTTCGTTTAAGCCAAACGACTTTACATTGTAAAACCAACTTGTCACTCTAAAAGCCGGAAATCTCATCTCCTTTGTTTCAGGTGGAACCGTATAACTATTCCCCTTCCAAATGCAGCCTTAACCAGAGATACCAGAATTCGATGGCGACAAACCGGATCGGTTCTTGGAAACATGTGGGCAATTGACAGCAGTTAGTAGTATTTATTACCACCGGTGTTATCTACCTACTACCTGTTTGTCTGTGTGTAACCTTTAGCTAGGCCAGGGGTCAGCAACCTTAAACTCTAAACAAGAGACATTTGGACACATTTCCCACAGAAAACACCGGGAGCCACAAAACATCTAAAATGAAGATAACACTGCACTGTTGGCTAATGTCTCACCACATATTAAGCATACTGGTAAACCAGTCTCGTAGCAGTGAAAGCAAACGAATCTGCCCACGTAGCATTAAATGGTCTGTTTTCTTCTGAAACTTTTCTTTCCTTGGATTTATCCATGGTTGGCCTACTGGGGGCCCAAAAAGCTCATTAAATTGCGTGCTGGCAGGTGTCGCACATTGGTGGTTGCGACGCATATTTTGAGCGACAGAGAGCTGCACCAGAAGAATGAAAAAAAAGTCATAAAAGGTTGTGGGAGCTTCATCACTAGAAGCTTTCAAGAGGAAACTGGACTGCCATATGTCAGAAATGGGGTAGGGCCATGGTGGCGAATCTGTGGCACATGTGCCACAGGTGGCACGCAGAGTCATTTGTGTGGGCATGTGAGCCCCTCACTGCGCATGTGTGCGCCTCCCAGCTGGTTTTTGGGCCTTTTTCGGCCTACCAGAGGCTTGAAGGAAGCCTCTGCAGGCTTTGCAGGCTAAAAAATAGGCCCGTTTCATCACTTCCTGTATTTCCGGAAATACTAGAAGTGACGAAACGGGCCCATTTTTCGGCTTGCAAAGCCTGCAGAGGCTTCCCTCAAGCCTCTGGCAGGCTGAAAAAGGCCTCAAACAGTCCAAAAATAAACTGGGAGTAAGGGGGGGGAAAGGGGGGGAATTGCATGCACATCTGCAGGGGGCATGGGGGGGCCTGTGCGCATTGCCTTCTGGGTCCTGGCATGTGAGCACGCGCGCACAGTTTTCGGCACAGGAACCCGAAAAGGTTAGCCACCACTGGTGTAGAGTCTCCTGCTTGGGTGGGGGATTAGACTAGATGACCTGCAAGATCCCTTCCAACTCTGTTGTTCTGTTTTGTTCTGTTCTGTTCTGTTTCTATTAAATCAAGTGCAATCCCATGGTAATGATCAGCATACAATTGAGCCTGGAATTACAACCTATAATTCCAGGCTCAATTACAGTCGTAAGTCCAGGACAACCTGTGTGTACTTAGTCTTGCTAGATACAGTGTAATGAACTTCGTATGCGCTTCACTTAAATATACCCAAAGTTCTGGAATTTAACTTCAGCACATTTTTTTTCCCCCTTCCTGCAGTTTACATTGGTCCATCTTGTCTCAAATTCTGCTCAGGGCGAGGTCAATGCACGAGAACCGGTTGCAAGTAAGTCTGATTCTAATGCATCGGCCAGCATCTCTCTGTTCTGCAAAGTTGCTTTCTAGGTTGTAGGACAGCCTGTCTTGTGAGGTTACAGCTTCTCTTGATAGCACAATCAGAATCTCCCCAAAAAAACGACAGATTCCTGATTTGCTTAGGTCAGACGTACTGTATCTCTACAGGAGATTGAGTGCTTGGATTGTCATGAAGTAAACACAACAGCCTTAAGTGGAATTAGAGAGGGGAAAACGCTTATTTTGGGTTCTAATTAATTGTCCCTCATTGGAATGATTATTTTTCTACTTTTTTTCTAAGTCCTGAAGGTTGTAGCCCTTTTAGGTTTTATCCAGTCTAATTTGAAACTTATTTGTATGTCTTTATTGTTCAGTCGCACTGTGGAAGTCCTTTTCCATGAAATTATAAGAAAATCTCTCAGAGGAGAGGTTGTCTCTTATCGCTAAAGAAGAAAAGAGGGAATGTTGCAAATAGAAGTGGAACCACTGTGGCAAAAGAAAGCAAAATTGGCACTGATTGTAATAAGTGCCTTGGGTTCAATTGCAAAACATCTGGAACACCACTTATTTATTTAATTGGACTTGTATGCGCCCCTCTCAAGGACTCGGCTCACAATTAAACCACAACAATAAATATTTTAAAAAGAATTAAACCTAACAAGCCCAATCACTAAAACAGTTAAAATAAATTAAAAACCCCCAGGAGGTCAGTCCAGCTCAGCCTGTTCAAACAACCAGGTCTTCAGATCACGGCGGAAAGAGTGAAGATCAGGAGCCAAACGGAGCTCCAAAGGGAGTTGATCTCACAAGGTGGGGGCCGCAACAGAGTAGGCCCTTCCCCGAGGCACCGCCAGCCAACATTGTCTAGCCGACGGCACCCCGAGGAATCCCCGTCTGTGCGCACGCACGGTATTTGATATTGGCAGGAGATGCTCCCGCAAGTACCCCGGACCCAAATTGTGAAGGACTTCAAATGTTAATACCAACACCTTGAATCTCACCCGGAGGGCAACCGGCAACCAATGCAGCTCGTGCAGGAGGGGTGTAACATGGGAGTATCAGGAAGCTCCCATCACAACCCGCGCAGCCGCATTCTGCAGCAGCTGAAACCTCCGGATGGTATGCAAGGGCAGTCCTAGATAGAGAGCGCTGCGGTAGTCAAGTCGGGACGTCACAAGTGCATGAGTGATTGTGCGAAGGGCATCTCTTGAATATCATTGTCATTGACAGAATCCCCATCGGTCAATTGCAAAAGGCAGCTTTCTCTGGAACAGCTTACATGCTGCAACAATACCTTTAATATCATTAAACAACCATATCTATCCCAGTTCCTTGAGAAGGATTTCATAGCTGGATAAAAATGCTAAACCCAGTCTAAACATCTGGCTGACCATGTGACCAGCCACAACAACAATAATAATAATAACAATAATAATAACAACAACAATAACAATGAAGCAGAACAGAAGAGAAAGAACTGGAGACGATAACAAAATATAAAGACACACAAATAGAAATAGAATGACTACGGCAAAGGCAAGCAAGGGTAGTAGCAATAGTAATAGCTGCCTTGGGTGCAGTCCCAAAACAACTGGAGCACCACTTGAATACCATCATTGGCATTGACAAATTTTCCATCAGTCAATTGCAGAAGGCAGCTTGACTTGGAACAGCTTCCATCCTGCGGCAATATCTGTAGCACCATCAAACATCCAAATTTGCCTTGGTGGTGCAGGCTGTTAAATGCCTAGCACTTAAGTTCCAGCTGCCTGCAATTACTGCAGGCTCGAATCCCACCAGGCTCAAGGTTGACTCAGCCTTCCATCCTCTCGGGGTAGGTAAATTGAGGACCCAAGATTGTTGGGGGCAATAAACTGACTTTGTAAAAATGCCGCTTAGTAATAAGCAGGCATATACAATGGAATGAAGGCTATTGCTGAGCGCATTGGGTTGTATCTCAAAATTGTAAGCACCTGAGTCTTCGGAGAAGGGCGGCATATAAATGTAATTTTTAAAAAATTGTCTATCGCAGATCCTTGGTAAGGACTCGATAGGTAGACAAAAATGCCAAACCCAGTCTGGACATCTGGCTGACTGTGCAATGAATAACAATAACAATAAAAACAACAATAACAATAATAATAATAATAATATCATCATCAAAATTCTATACTTGTAGTTAGTCATTATTCAATTTCATTTTTGGAAAGAAAAAGGCAGTTTGGTCTAGTGGTTGAGACACTTGGCTAGAAAGCGGGAGGCCATGAGTTCAAGTCCTGCCTTAGCCATGAAAGCCAATTGGGTGACTTCGGACCAATCACCAGGAGATTGTGAGTTCTGAGTCCTCCTTTAGCCATGAAAGCCAGCTGGGTGGTCTTTAAGCCAATCACCAGGAGGCCGTGAGTTCAAGTCCTGCCTTAGCCATGTTAGCCAGCTGGAAGCCTGGCCAATCCTTATCTCTCAGCCCAATCCATCACATAGGATAATTTTGTTGCAGGAAAAATAGTGGGGAGGAAGATGTGCTGGCTACATTTGCCACCTTGACTTGTTTGTAAAAATAATGAAGGTGGGATACAAATAAATTAATTAATTAAAAGTAAAATTAAAACAACCAAAGAGAGGGTATTAACATTTTGTGGCCTTATGGCTTTGTATTTCTTAAGGATCTCGTACAACATCTGCGACTTATTTCTTTCAAAGGTTGGTCATATTCAGCTGGCTTTCGCTTCTTTCCCTAAACAGATGTGACCCTGGCTTTTCAGGCCCTGCCTGCGAAATGGCCTCTCAAACTTTTCCGATGTTTATCTCAGAAAGTTTCAGCAATGCCAGACTCTCCTCCTATCACAACTTCTACTCTATCCGTGGTGCTGAAGTCAGTTTCGGCTGCGGAGTGCTAGCGAGTGGCAAAGCCCTGGTTTTTAACAAGGATGGAAGACGTCAACTGATCACGTCATTCTTCGACAGCTCCCAGTCAAGGTAAGCGGGAATAAATGAAAACTAGGCAGCCTCCTTTGAATCCGGTTCTGGATATCCGTTGCTTGGAATTAATCCCTTACCATCTTCAATTAAAAGGGGAGCTTGTGTTTGATCGAGAGAGAGAAAAATCTGAATTTTTGACGGCTTCATATTTTTACATTTAATTCTGGATACGAGAATGCATTTTCATTCTTCTTTTTTTAAACCACACTTTATTTGCAGGGCTAAGAGTTTAATATGTTGGGGGGTAATTATACTGTGCCTGAGTTTGCAAACATGCAACATTAATATCAAAAAGTGAGTGTGGGAGCCAAGTGCTGCTTAATTATTTATGGGCTTGTATTTATTTTGACAGCTTGTGGCAGCTGATTAGATCCATTCAATGGCTCCTCCACCCCTCCAGTTCCTAATAAATAATGAAATGCAATAGTGATTGGCATTTTAAAACAATCCGTGCCGTGCTACCTGGCTGGATTGAATAAACAATCTCAACTCCAGGAAAGAGGCATCGGTATTGTTTACTTTAGGTTCACTTTAATGTACAGGATTTAAAAAAAATAAAATAAATACAGCAGGTTTGGGAAGAGAATGGTAATTTATAATGATTCAAACCCTCATCAAACCAGATTCCTCCAGTTTACTCTGCGACTTGGTAGCAGATCTGTTCTGAGTACTTGCAAAGCACCCGACCAGCCTGGAGAAGGAGTTCTGTTGCACTATTCGTATGACAATGGGATTACATGGAAACTTCTGGAACATTACCCCTATCTCAACTATCACGAGCCAAGGTAAATGCATTGCTTTAATTGTGGTACAATACGAAAGCATCCTATTAGGAATCAGTTCTATCACCTCTGTGCCCAGAGTCAAATTCCTATAATTCTTTTTATACAGCATTGAAGATTGAATTCATTGTACGCATATACACAGTATACATACAACGAAATTCACATAACACCCAGAGACCAGACTCAACATGCACACACACATGACAATCCCCAAACACACTCCCACCCACCAAAATTCCCGCCCCCTAAAAACACACAAGCATCCACACAACAGACCAAGTAGTACTGTCCAACAGCTCACTGATGGTGGTCCTTAAGTTCATTGTTAAGTGCAATGATAGCTCTGGGTTAAAAACTGTTCAGAAAACGTGTGGTCCGAGTTTTAATTGCTCTGTATTTTCTGCCAGAAGGCAACAGTTCACAAAGATTGTAAGCAGGATGGGAAGAGTTGTGCGACTTCCTTAAACAGTGAGATATGAAGATGTCATCCAGGGCTGGTAGCTGGAGCCCGATGATATTCTGGGCAGTTTTAATGATTCTCTGTAGGGCTTTTTTGTCCTCTACAGAGTTGCTCCCATACCATGCAAGAATGCTGTATGTCAGGACACTCTCAATGGACAGAAGTAGATGCTGAGATAGATTTATCTTCCTGAGCATTCTCAGGAAGTACAGTCTCTTCTGTGCCTTCTTCACAAGCATGTTAGCATTCATAGTCCATGAGAGGTCCTTCAAGATATAAGTGCCCAGAAATTTAAAACTACCAATCCTCTCCACTTCCTCGCCATTTATGTACAATGCTAAATGTACATCTCTCTTCCTCCTGAAGTTAATTATAAGTTCTTTAGTTTTTTGGTGTTAAGTGTAAGATTATTTTCTTTACACCACAGTGTCAGCCCCTGTGCTTCCTTTCTATAAGCAGACTCATTGTTCTTATTAATGAGCCCCACCACTGTCGTGTCATCTGCAAATTTAATAATTGCGTTGGTGTTATACAATATATGTTATACAATGTACCGTAGCCTATATTTAACTGCTTTCTATCCTGCCTTTCTACGAAGAAATTTGGGGCTCTGAAGACATTCTTCCTGTTTTTAATCCCAACAACAATCCTTTGAAGAGGTGAGGTGGTAAGGAATGTTATGGGGTGATCTTGTGAAGAATTGAGAAGATCTAGATTTAGTTTGCTAGAATAGCTAGAGCAGGGGTCCCCAAACTTGGCAACTTTAAGACTTGTGGACTTCAAGTCTTCATAGCTGGCTGAGGAATTCTGGGAGTTGAAGTCCACAAGTCTTAAAGTTGCCAAGTTTGGAGACTTCTGAGCTGGAGGCTATTGTGGATCTTCTCAGTCCCAACATTCTGTCCAGCGAGGATGGAGAACATCCAGTCTTAGAGAACCTACATGTCTCTTGGGGTGCCTTCTCAAGACCATTAGACCCCTGCTTCACTGTGGTTGCTGGGACTCACGTCAACCTTTTCTGCTAGTTTTGAAGATAGAAAAAGAAGAAAGTGATAGAGTAATCCTACTGATGAACGATGGAGGGAACTAGACATGTCCAACCCAACAAAGAAGAGAACGATTAGAGGTGATACGATAGCTGTTTTTCAATATTAGAGAGGGTGTCACAAAGAAGAGGAGGTCAACTTATTCTCAAAAGCACCTAAGGGCAGGACAAGAAGGAATGGGTGGAAGATTATTAAAGAGAGATCCAAGCCAAAAACTAAGGAGAAATTTCCTGACAATGACAACAATTATTCAGTGGAACAATTTGCCTCCAGAAGTTGTGGGTGTTCCAACAATGGAGGTTTTTCAAGAAAAGGACTGGACAGCCATTTGTCCAGAATGGTCTAGGGTCTCCTGCTTGAGCAGGGGTTAGACTAGAAGACCTCAAGGTCCCTTTCCATCCTATTATTCTGTTATTTGGTTATTTTGTTATGTGCGTTTCAAATGTAAAACTCTCGCAGTTTTTCCCCCCACCTAAATATAATATTTTCCTACACACCTGGCTGGATAGGTGCATTGCGAAAGGGAATGTGTATTTAACAATTAATCCAAAGTCTTGTGAAACTCCTGTCTTGGATTTTTCATTCTTCGGGGGAAAAAAGAACCTATTTTCTTCCTCTTCATTCCTTGTGTTGGAGGGATGAATGAAGTGTGGGATCTTTGAAATGGTCTTTGTTTTTCATGGCTGAACTTGATTCACAACATGTCAGAAAACCAGACCACATATTATTCTCCAGATTGTTTTAATTTCCTGATTTTTCCCCCCTTCTCTCAAAATTACTTGTTCATCATTTGATCTTCTTGCTAATCAATTAACACATCCTTCCTGGGTAATAAACGTGCTATCACAAGATGCTCTAAAGGCACACCCATCGAAGTTCACAAAGGCGGCATGAAAAGCACTTTTTAATGTGTGTTTGTGTGTTCTTTGTCACAAGCGAAGATGCAAAGTTGTGGCAGCACAGACTAAGAGAACCAGACATGGAAGTTAATGTATGAATTTAATATTTTTTTTGAGGGATAAAAAGACAAGGTTGGTAGGATACTGAGAGTTCCTTTGCCAATATTTTATTATACATTGATGGGAATAAACATCCCTCATGTTGTTATGCCTCAGCCTTTGCCTTTGCGTGTTTCATGTGGGCATCTGCTGTTATTGATTTATGGAACATCCTCAAAGATGTCATTGCCATGGCAATTAATGTATGATCCCCATGGCTGTGTTCCGTAATTGTGCCTGGAAATTCAATATTATTCTTAATTTTCTTCACAGTTCATCAAATCTAGGTTTTTGCTGTCACAGCTGCCAGTAAGGTTCTTGAAGGCTCCTTATGGGCCTGGCTCACCAACCATGCAGCAGAAGACTGTTGACTTCCTCACTAGAATTGATGTTTATGTGTGGATATTCTTGTTTGGTACCATTCCGCTCCCCGCCAGACTGAGAATGGAACTTCATTCAATTTCCTTGCGACAGTGAAGTACATATAAAAGAAAATCGCTTAATCAAGAAATAAAATATGTGCTTTGTTCTCTCTGCCAACACTCTTTTGGCACAAAGCTGACACACAGAGAGAAAGGCAAAACAGACTCCCCTGCCAAGGCATTTTTTTTTGGTCCCAAATAAGAACAAGATGGTGCTTGCTTTAGTTCCGTTTACGAAATCCAACTTGATTGACAGTTGAGTCTGTCTTCGGTGGAGGCCATGACTCGACATCGTCAAAAATCCTTAGCAGGTAATGACGAAGATGTAAGAGCATCTGTTTGTCGAGATATCTACCCCTGTTCTTCCAGGAACAATCTAAACGGAGAGAGGAAGAAATAGTTCCAGGACAGAAATTCAAGACCATGTACAGATGGTGTATTATTCATCTTGGGCACTGCTAAAAAGCTGCTGAAAATCTTAGCAAATATTGTCTTTAGCCCTGATGACAAACTGAGGTTTTTATTGCAAAATAAATCTTCCCAAACACACAAGCAAGACCAGAATAAATGAGTTAAAAATGTAGTGCAATGTTGAATGGTGAAGATAACAGAGTAACAGAGTTGGGAGGGACCTTAAAGGTCTTCTAATCCAACCCCCTGCTAAGGCAGGAAACACTCTACCATTTCAAACACATGTTTGTCCCTTCTTAAAAACTACCAGTGTTCATCCTCAACTTCTGGAGGCAAGTGGTTCCGTTGGTTGATTGTTCTCACTGTCAGGAAATGTCTCCTTACTTCTTCTTGATTAGTTTCCATCCATTGCTTCTCGTCTTGCCTTCTGGTGCGTTGGAGGAAAATAGCTTGACCTTCCCTTCTTTGGGGCAGCCCCTCAAAAATTGGAACAGTGCTATCATATCACTCCTAGTCCTTCTTTTCATTAAACTAAGCATACTCAATTCCAGCCACAATTCTTTATCTGTTCTTTAATGTTCTTTATATAGGATGGTTAACCTGGTTAGAAATACAGCCCGAGACATTTAAGAATTCCGTCTTTATCCTCATTTCCCCCTCTCTTGATGCTGGAAAATTCACCTCTTGACCCCTTAAAGCTGTGATGGTGAACCTATGGCACCCATGCCACAGGTGGCATGCACAGCCATTTGTGTGGGCACGCGAGACCCGGGCAAACTTACCTTACTGCACATGCGCATGCCTCCCAGCTGATTTTCGGCCCGTTTGAGGCCTTTTTGGGCCTCCCAGAGGCTCAAGGAAAGCCTCTGCAGCCTTTGGAGGCCAAAAAACAGGCTTGTTTCATCACTTCCTGTATTTCTGGAAATACCGGAAGTGACGAAACGGGCCCATTTTTCGGCCTCCAAAGGCTGCAGTGGCTTCCTTCGAGCCTCTGGGAGGCTGAAAAAGGCCTCAAACAGGCCGAAAATCAGCTGGGAGGTGCAGTGCAGGTAAGGGGGTGGCAGGGGGTAGGAATCACGCATGCATGTGCAGGGGGCATGGAGGGGCGGCGTGCATTGCCTTCTGGGTGCTGGCATGTGAGCGCGCATGCATGCACGTGCAATTTTTGGCACAGGAGCCCAAAAAGGTTAGCCACCACTGCCTTAAAGTTAAGGTTGTCGTATTTGGGCTGGAAAAACAATATCTAACCAGGAGATGGCAGGAATGGGTTCAGATTTTCTTGGATCTCTTTGCTACCATCTAGTGGATAAAACCAATTATTGCAGTTGGAGTAGTAACAGTCTGCTAAAGGCAAGAGTGCCAGTTTGATGTAGTGATAATAGTAATATTAGTAGTTGATTGATAAAATAAAATATAAAATGAAATGAAATAAAAAATGCAGTACATAATTTAACTCTGGAATAAAATAAATAGAGAAAATAAAGTGATAAAACACAAATGTGTTAATAGAAATAGACGGTAATCAGGTAAATGAATCTCCCCTTGCAGGATGACTCATTTTGTTCAGTGTATCATTTTCACTTACCTGGTGTAGCAGTTCTGTATACAATACAGGTAGTCCTCGATTTACAAAAGTTCAATTAGTGGCCATTCGACGTTACAATGACACTGAAGAAAATGCCACTAATTTAACAACCGCAGGGGTTCGCTTAACAATTGTGTCAAGGAAGGTCGGTAAAATGAGGCAAAACTCACCTAACAATTGTCTCACTTAGCAACAGAAATATGGGGCTCAATTGTGGTCATAAGTCAAGGACTACCTGTAGTATGACGAGTGAGAATCATCTTCGTGATTTCTATACAGTTTTCATTCATCCAATTTCTTCCTTTTTTAAAAAAAAGAATAATTTCAGTGGAATTGCCAGAAGATGCAAGACAGTTTGGCATTCAGTTCCGATGGTGGCAACCATACCATTCGTCTCAAGGCGAAGATGTTTGGGCCATTGATGAAATCATTATGACCTCCGTGCTTTTCAATAGCATTAGCTTGGACTTCACCAACCTGTTGGAAGTTACTCAGTCCCTTGGATTCTACTTGGGGAATGTTCAACCATACTGTGGCCATGACTGGACACTCTGGTGAGTGAGTCCCTTTCTTTTTTAAGTCTTCTGCTCTGTCCCATTGAGTCCCAGCTGATTGGCTGGGTCTTTGGTTGCCCTGCACAGGAGAACGAGCTGGAAAGCAGGTTAGTAGGAATGGGGATTTTGCAGTACCCTTCCCCTGCCACGCCCACCAAGTCACGCCCACCAAGTCACGCCCACCAAGCTACACCCACAGAACCGGTAGTAAAAAATTTTGAATCCATCACTGGGTGTAACAACCATTTTGGTGAGCATGCACAGCATTTGAAACCTGCCAGTGGTGGTATGCTACCAGTTTGGCCCAGTTATGCCAAGCCAGTAGCGGCGATGAGCAGTGGAGACCGAACTGGTTCTCTCCACTGCTGTGCTGTTAGGCCCACCTGCCCACGCGGTCTCCCATACTCACTTTTATCTTCTGCTTTTGAAGCACAGCTGCTTTGCATGGGACAGAAGAGTGCTACATGGCAGCTGCTGAAGTGACTGTGAGATTGCAGGCTTGAAGGACGTGATTCTAAAGGCCTCTGCACCTGTGCAAAGTGCATGTTTGGCACACGCGTGCACACCAAGCGTGTGCATGCGCGCAAAGTGCGCCCACCAAGCCACGCCCACTGAACCGGTGGTAAAATTTTTGAATCCCACCACTGAAAACCACCCATTTTCAGCTCTAAAACTTACCTTCTGCAGCAGCCACAGTGTAGCTCAGGGGAGGGTGGGCAGGGCCAACTAATCACTGGAACAACCGGTTCGCTCAAACCAGTCCAAACCAGCAGAATCCCACCCCTGCTCATGACTTGCCTAAAAGTTGGACAACCAAGCAATAAGGTTTGCCCTTGACTTATAACAATTCATTTAATGAGCGTTCAAAGTTACAACGGCACTGGAAAAAAAACTGGATTAGGACCGTTTTTTCATATTTATGACCATGTAGCATCCCCATGGTCACGTGAACAAAATTCAGAATCTAAGTATGAGTGGCGAGGGGCTAATTGATTTCTGCAAATGATTCTCTTCCTAGTTGTTCATTAGAATTTTCCCTAGGGTTCAAACATGAACGACAATTCTCGTGACCTGTATGTAATGAGGGGTAAATTTAACACGGCGATGCTAATTGTAATGTAATTATCTGGGGTCACGTAGTCCCTTTTTGTGACCTTCTGACAAGCAATGGGGGAAGCCAAATTCACTCAACAGCCAAGTTACTAACTTAACAACTGCAATCATTGACTTAAGAATTGGGACAAAGAAAGGTTGCAAAATGAAGCAAAATTCACTTAGCAACCTTCTCGCATAGCAATGGAAATTTTGGGGCTCAATTAGTTCGTACGTCGACGGCTACCTGTAGTCTTTCGAGGGAAATGCTGCAAATCTTGTTTTAAGTGAGGATCATGAAGGCATGAGTAAGTAATGAGTGGCGGAGTGGGCTAATTGATTTCTGCAAATGATTCTCTTCCTAGTTGTTCATTAGAATTTTCCCTAGGGTTCAAACATGAACGACAATTGTCTTCGGTGACCTGTATGTAATGAGGGGTAAATTTAACACGGCGATGCGAATTGTGAATGTAATTTATCTTGGGTGTGCGTTCACATAGTTCCTCTGCTTGTAACATTTTGGAAGTTTCTCCTGAACTGATCACAGATTTAAATGAAAGAATAATTAACTGTGTTGGTTTTCTTCAGTTATGATAATTGATTCATGCAAATTAAATCAGACTGATGGGTTTCAACATGACATCTTTTAAAACATGATTAATGAACAATTCTCTGTTTTCGTTATCTGCTCGGTCGAGCAGGGCCTAAACAATTCACCCAGACATAAGCAATTCTGTAAGTTCTGGCGTAAATATGATCCTGAAATTCTTATTTAGTTTCTTTTGTTGAAATTAATGGCTTTGAAAATGCTTAAGATTGGTTCAGTTGGTTGCAAGCTAAGTTCAGTTATAAAACAGTTTCTCCTTGGAATACCGAATTCAATATTGTTGGGGGGGCAATATGCTGGCTCTGTAAACTGCTGATAGGATCGCCAACATGATTGCCAATGTCCAATGGAGAAGGAGGAGGAGGAAGAAGAAGAAGAAGAAGAGGAAGAGGAAGAAGAGGAAGAGGAGGAGGAGGAGGAGGAAGGGGAAGGAGAAGGGGAAGAGGAAGGGGAAGAGGAAGAAGAGGAGGAGGAAGAAGAGGAAGAAGAAGAGGAAGAAGAAGAAGAAGAAGAATGTAAACCACTTAGAGAGGGCTACCCTTCCCTCCATACCTCCCTCCCTCTCTCCTTCCTTCCTCGTTCTCTTATTTCCTTTCTCATCCTCCTTCCCTTTCTCATTCTCCTTCTTGGTGGCACAGAGATTAGAATGCAGCATTGCAGGCTGACTCTGCCCATTACCAACAGTTCGATCCTGACCGACTCAAGGTTGATTCAGCCTTCCATCCATCCGAGGTCAATAAAGTGAGGACCCAGATTGTTGGGGACAATAAGCCGACTCTGTAAACCGCTTAGAGAGGGCTGTTAAGCACCCTGAAGCTGTATATAAGTCTAAGCGCTATTACTGTTGCTATCATAAAACAATTTATGGCATTGGCAAATGTCCTAAAACATTTCCCCTGCTGACATTTGACTGCGCTACATAGTTCTACGTCAGCGATTTTCATGGCATCCCAGAATATTTCCCAACTTTTCCAGTGAAGGCAGGACATTGTAAGCTCTGTCACTGTTGAAGACTTTAAGGAATCTGATCAGGAGTGATCTCTGAAAGGATGACCCAACAGATCACAGGTTGTCTAGTACAGTATAAACCATGTGGCTGAGTCTCTTGGGACCCTATTTAATGGATTAATATTATTTTTCTATCCTAGTTCTGCTAAAACCTAAGACATCTAAGATTGTCTACAGGGGCCTTTTGTCAAGTCAAATCAATTATAGCCATTGACCATAGCAATATCAGTCCATGTCATTGCAATTACACAACATTCTGACCCATTTTTTAAAGTATCAAAACCAGAGAAATATACTACTTAAAGCAATACAAACTCTCCAAGCTACAGCTACTCCTCAACTTACAATGGTTCACTTAGTGATCATTCGAAGTTACAACAGCACTGAAAAAAAGCAAATTTGTGATCCTTTTTCAGATTTATGGCCAGTGCAACATCCCCATGGTCACGTGGTCTTCTGCGTGTGCATGCGCATTAGAAGCTGGGAGACCAGTTGGCCAGGAGCTGCTCTTCTGGTTTCTGACATGCACGCGCATGCACGCGTTTCAGCACTCAGTACCTTTTTGGTGCATGCGCATGAGCTCCCGTTTTGGCACTTGGTGCCAAAAAGGTTAACCACCACTGTTCTAAGCTAATTCCTCTTTTAATTCCACCCCTTTGTTCTGCCAGTCCTTCTCCTGCACAGTGGAACACAGCAATTTAGAATAGAATTAGAATTAGAATTAGAATTAGAATTAGAATTAGAATTAGAATTAGAATTAGAATTAGAATTAGAATTAGAGTAGAGTAGAGTAGAGTAGAGTAGAATAGAATAGAATAGAATAGAATAGAATAGAATAGAATAGAACAGAACAGAACAGAAAATATGGAATGGAATAGAATAGAATGGGATAGGATAGGATGGGATGGGATAGGATAGGATAGGATAGGATAGGATAGAAAAGAAAATATGTAATATAATGGAGTGAATGGAATGGAATGGAATAGAAGGAAGGATGGAATGATGGAATAGAATAGAATAGAATGGAATAGAATAGATAGAATAGAATAGAATAGAACAGAACAGAAAATATGGAATGGAATAGGATAGAATGGGATAGGATAGGATAGGATAGGATGGGATGGGATGGGATGGGATGGGATAGGATAGGATAGGATAGGATAGGATAGAAAAGAAAATATGTAATATAATGGAGTGGAGTGGAATGGAATGGAATGGAATGGAATGGAATGGAATGGAATAGAATAGAATAGAATAGAATAGAACAGAAAATATGGAATGGAATAGAATAGAATGGGATAGGATAGGATAGGATGGGATGGGATGGGATAGGATAGGATAGGATAGGATAGGAGGATAGGATAGGATAGGATAGGTTAGGATAGAAAAGAAAATATGTAATAATGGAGTGGAGTGGAGTGGAATGGGATGGGATGGGATGGGATGGAATGGAATGGAATAGAATGGAATGGAATGGAATGGAATAGAATAGAATAGAATAGAATAGAATAGAATAGAATGATAGAATAGAAATATGGAATGGGAATAGGAATAGAATGGGATAGGATAGGATAGGATAGGATAGGATAGGATAGGATAGAAAAGAAAATATGTAATATAATGGAGTGGAGTGGAATGGAATGGAATGGAATGGAATGGAATAGAATAGAATAGAATAGAATAGAATAGAATAGAATAGAATAGAATAGAATAGAATAACAGATTTGTGAGGGACCTTGGAGGTCTTCTAGTCCAATCCCCTTGCTCAACCAGGCAACCCTGTATCATTTCAGACAAATGGGTGCCCAATCTCTTCTTTAAAACTTCCAGGGTTGGAGCATTCACAGCCTCTGGAGGCAAGTCGTTCCACTGGTTAATTGTCCTCAATGTCAGGAAATTTCTCCTTGGTTCTAGATTGCTTCTCTCCTTGATTAGTTTCCATCCATGGCTTCTTGTCCTGCCTTCAGGTGCTTTGGAGAATAGCTGGACTCCCTCTTCTTTGGGGCAGCCCCTCAGATATTGGAAGGCTGCTATCATGTCACCCCTAGTCCTTCCTTTCATCAAACTAGACATACCCAGTTCCAGCAACCGTTCTTCCTATGTTTTAGCTTCCAGCCCCCTAATCATCTTCATTGCTCTTCTCTGCATTCTTTCTTACATTACGTTATTTTTCAATAACCTTTGAAATTTTGCTGAATAAGGAATTTGTATATGACTATTTTATCCCACCTCTTCGTTGGGGCAGCCCCTGTGGTTAATTAGTTTTTCTTTCCTTACCTTCCACCTTAATTTCTTTACTACTTTTGGCATGCTTTGCATAATGTTGTTTACTCTGAGAGGATGAAATATGGTGCTAGGTTTGTATAATGCCGCTGTTTAGGACAAATCGGCAGAAAACTTACTTCTCATTAAAAAATAAGTTTTAAAAATAAGCCTTTGCCAAAGTGCAGTTGAAAGAGGTCTTGGTTCGGATATCAAGGAGCCAGGCACAATAATAACCCTACACTAAATTTAACAATTGTAACTAAACTGCTGCTAGAAGCTGCCGTCACAATGATTACAGAAGAAAACTGTACAATTAACTCAAAGGCCTAAGAAGTAACATTCTGGGCTTTCATTAACAAGTACATTTTGAGCAGCCTGGTGGTTTGATTTGTGCCTCCTGGTCTCTCAAACTGAAAGGAATTGACTTGGCTGTGAAAACATCACAGAATGTGTTCTGGCGCTAATAACGAGGCTGTTGAAACAGCATTAACTACTTTAAAAGAAGAACAATGGAAGTACTCGCCGCTCATTAAAATGAAGTACGACGGCCAGATTTGAACCGTTTGCATCAAAGAGGTCAGATAAAAAGCTTTGATGCCCCCCCTCCCCGTGTTGGCCTGTTAGATGGGCAAAAGAGCCCTTCATGCTGTCTGAACTTGGTTGTTTGTTTGCAGACGTTTTGTTACCCTACTAGGTAACATCATCAGTGCTAGAAGCCAGTTGGGTTTGCTCTCAGACTAGCTCGATACCCATGCTTCACTACGAAACTATGTGGTCGGGCTTAGTTTTTTGGGAGGAAAATAAGGGGGGAAATTCTGCCTCTGCCTACCAGCATCCATCAGTATTCATCCGGCTAATGTCCTGTCAGTGTGTGAGAGAGTTGAGGGCTGTTTGGAAAGTGAAAGAGTATTTGCTGTGTCAGCAAGAAGGAGACAGCAAAGAGCCCTGGCATGGCTTAGCTCAACTGTTCTGTACTAAAGCTGGTTGCTGCTGTGAAACTGAAACTGAAACTGAAACTCCTCTCCTCTGCTTGTGGAACAGTTTTCTTTTCAGGTGGGGAGGGGGAGTAGAACTCCTTAGCATCAGAGTGTGTTAATAATAATATAGGAAATGCTCTAAATGCTCTGATGGTCATTTCAAAAAATCCTTTCTTAGTGAGCACCTAGAAGCCAAGAGGAACATAAGTGCCAAATGTCAAGTTTGTAGGCTTTACGGTTCTGGAGATTTTGTGATTATCCATGAGTGGCATTTCGCTTTTATATATATAGGTGGCTTGCTCTGTCAGCACTGATGGAAGCATTGTTTTCTTCTTGGTAGGTCCTTGATTGGTCTGCTGTTTACTGTTTGATAGTTTAACACCAGAATTAATGTGAGACCAACAATCAAACAGTAAATGACACCCCAGTCAAGGAACTACCAACTCAGACAGGGTAACGAAATGCAAGCAAACATCCAAGCTCAGAGAGCATCAAGGACTCCACAAACCAACCTTAAGCTACAGCTACCCTGTTTCCTCAAAAATACGACCTGCCCTGAAAGTAAGTCCTAGCTTCATTTTTACACATGCGCCGAATATAAGCCCTACCCCCAAAATAAGCCCTAATTAAGATCCCACCCACTCCAGAGTGGGTGGATAAAAATTAAGCTAGGGTGGGGATGGGGGTGGAGCTGCCCTACTACTTACCTTTGGACAGTTGTAGCCAGACCTCGCACACCCCGACACCTGCCTTGCCGGCTCATTTCTTCTGCAGCCGGCAAGGCTGACAAGGCTTTCCTGAAGGCCTCTGTAGATTGTAAGAAAGCTCTGGATCGATCCAGAGCTCTGTTATCAGCTGCAGAGGCCTTCAGGAAAGCCTTACCGGCCTCAGAAGAAAAAGTTCCTGAAGGCCTCTGACAGCGAAAAGGAGGCCAGGGGCAACGCGCGCAAGTGAGGTTAGTCAGTGGATGGCATCCCCCCAAAATAAGACCTGGTGCCTTTTTTGGTGGCAAAATATATATATAAGGCAGGGTCTTATTTTTGGGGAAACATGGTATTATCTTCCACAGGTAGACCTTGACCTACAACAGTTCATTTAGTGACTGTTCAAAGTTGCAACATCACTGAAAAAAAAAGCGACTTATGACCATTTTTCACCCTTACAACCATTGTAGCGTCCCCAAGGTCACATGGTCAAAATTCAGACGCTTGGCAAATGATTCACATTTATGATGGTTGATGTGTCCCCGGGGTCACGGGATCCCCTTTTGCGACCTTCTGACAAAGCAAAAAGTCAAGGGGGAATCTGGATTCACTTAACAACCGTGTGACTAACTTAACAACCGGAGCGATTCACTTAACAAACGTGGCAGGAAAAGTCATAAAATGGGGCCAAACTCCCTTAACAAATTTGCCACCCTAGCAGCATGAATGATATGGCTCAATTGTGGTCGTAACTCAAGGACTACCTGTAACTACACCTGCGAGGTGTAGTTATGGTTTTCAGGATTTGGGTTTTTTTTTAAACTAGATAAGAAAATCAAAGTTATTTTCTTTTTTTTTTCTTTTGCCTGTAGAAAAAATGCCACAAATTGCAAGACACAATTATGCTGTAGTTTCTTCCTGAGTGTAGTTTTTCTCGCTGGTGTTGAACTGGCCAGAAAAACACTATGGACCAGATATGTAGATGTTGGGAGCTTTGTCAAATGCAAACCACTAACCTTTCCACTTCTCCTTGGAATTGTTTTAACTTAGATCAGGTCTGAGCAAACGCCTGGTAGTTAAATTAATTATTGTTGGTTTCTCCCAGCTGTGTATCCATTTGATTCTCATTTTCTAACTCCTGGCTTTCCATGAGGAGGAGGGTTCTCCTGGGAACCCTCCGAAAATTGCTTTTTCATTAGAAGAACGGTAGTCAATATGCTATAAATCATTTTACAGCATGCCTTCCTCAACTATGTTTTCAGGGGAAAACCCCCTCCCTCTATAATAATGATAGGCTAGGCCTCTCATCGTACTCCTGAATTAGTAATCTCTTTCAGCTTCATGTTTTTAGCCTTATCCTTTGGTAGAGATTGGATCTGTTTTCTCATTCGTAAGATTTTCTTTCTCTTTAGATGTTTGGTATTTGTCATTTCATTCAACTACAAGAGAATTGGGGACATTATTTATATACAACTAGCTGGATACCCGTGCTTCGCTACAAAATTATGTGGTCGGGCTTAGTTTTGGGGGAGGAAAATAAGAGGGAAAAAATCCTGCTTCTGCCTACCAGCATCTGTCGGTATTCATCTGGCTAGCGTCCTGTCAGTGTGTGAGAGAGTTGAGGGCTGCTTGGAAAGTGAAACAGTATTTGCTGCGTGAGCAAGAAGGAGACAGCAAGGAGCCTGGGCGTGGCTTAGCTCAACTGTTCTGTACTAAAGCTGCTTGCTGCTGTGAAACTGAAACTGAAACTCATCCGAGTCCTCCCCAGACTCCCAGACTGGCCCATGTTCCTCCCCATTGTCCAACTCGGCTGCCATCTCTGCAGGCTGCTGGCAGACCACAACAAAGTGATCCTAGGAATAGCCAGGTCATGTACCATGTAAGATTGAAAGTATGATTCTGTAGGAGAAGAGCAGGCAAATCCGGAAGGCAGAGTTAAATGAGTCATCAGCTTAGAATCGTTACGTTCCCACAAATGGTCTGCTTCACTGATGTCAAACTCGATCACGTCACATGCCGTGTCATGACATATCACACGGGTTTTTTTGCCTTTGCGGAGCTGGGGTGGGCGTGGCCTGTGTGTGACGCATCCTGCCCGTGGGCCACCATTTTTACAGGCCTGGTCTAAATCCAACTCCTCTTGAATTCCATCGGGCAAAGAACTCTTCCTAGTTACAACCAATTTAACCCACAGAATTATAGATCTTTCCAGAACTAAAATGGGAGATTCTTGCATAGCTTTCCTGTCCCCATTGAAACCCGCAAGTCTTTCAGATATGACACGAAAAACAAATTGGTTTTTTTAAAAAAAAGATTGAGTTTACTGCAGTAACGTGGCTTCTGCCTGTCACTTTAGTATGCTGGATTGGACCGACGCAGTTCATTTGTATCCATATAGTTTACCAGTGTGCTTAAAAAAATAGATTGCAAAGTGCGGCAATTGTAAATGTCCCATTCTACGGCTCACCAGCCACAATTACTGGCTAGCACTCACTCTGCTATCGTTCCCAAGTGGTGCAATTAGCGTGCAGCTTGCAGGTGAAGTGATTACTTTGAGAACACCCATGGAAGTCGACGAATTCTGAACATGCACATCATTTAATTAAATGCACAAGAACAAACCTGTTCCCCGAAGAATGTTAATATCAAAACCTCCTCTTGGTTCATTATTTCCGGAAGAGCATTTTGATTGCTCTTTCCTTTGATGGATGCAGCCGGTATATTAAGCTACCTTCCAAAGGTCTTCGGATTGATTCCAAGCATATGTTTCTTCAGATGCACGAAAAATGTATTAAAATTCGACAACTTTATAAGAGACTGGAAGCCGTTTGTGGACTTTACATTTTAAATTCAATAACAGATGGCTAACAGGGGGGTTGAAGATTAGTGTAATGTTTGGGCTTACCTGTTGACTTTCTTTTTTTTTAAACATACATATTATGATTTAGATGTTGGGTCAATTTGATTATTAGACAGCAACTTTAAATAAATAAGCAATAAGAAACAATCGGGATGCAGGGGCTCGGGCGCTAAGATGCTGAAAGGTCGGCAGATCGGCGGTTTGAATCCCTAGCGCCACGTAACAGAGCGAGCTCCCGTTACCTGTCCCAGGTTCTGCCAACCTCATCGTTCGAAAGCATGTAAAAATGCAAGCAGAAAAATAGGGACCCCTTTGGTGGGAAGGAAACAGCGTTCTGTGTGTCTTCGGCATTTAGTCATGCCAGTCACATGACCACGGAGACGTCTTCGGACAGCGCTGGCTCTTCGGCTTTGTAACGGAGATGAGCACCGCCCCCTACAGCTGGAAACAACTAGAACGGATGTGTGAGGGGAACCTTTAGCTTTAATAAAAAACATTAAATAAACAAATACTCCTCATCTGGAATATTGGTTTATTTAATAGAGTATTTTGTTTCAAAAGCTTACAACCATTCCTCATAAATTCTTTTTCATCCCCGTAGGTTATTATGCACAGATTATTTTAATACTTCAGCTCTGTTGTAGACCTTACAGTAATTCTTCAACCCTTCCTCTTGCAATAAGCTAATTGGAAAGCTTATAATTATTTGGAGACCCATTATGTAAGGGGAGAGGAATTTTCTTTTAATTTACTTTTAAGCTTCCAGCCAGAAACGATTGTTTATGTTCAATGTTAGATCTATTGATATTTGGTTTCCCCCCTCTATTTTGGTATACAAGAATTTTTATCTCAGGGTTAGTGTCACATGTTCATTTTTCTGTTTTCCTGTTTAGTATTTTATTTTTGTTGGTAAAAGAAAATAAATCAAAAGATGTAATAAAATTCTAGCTGTGAAACTGGCAGGACACAGGTGCTTGGAAGAATTATTGGAGGAAGAAGGGTTGAAGACTCATCTACAATGCAACTGAATTATATAGATAATCTGTGCATAATAACCTACAGGGATGAAAAAGAACTTATGAAAAGATTATTTTTCAGAAGAGTCACTACTGACGGATACTTGTTTTTCTTTTTTGCCTAAGTCACTTCCTTTAAAAAAAATTAAAGAACTGGCTTCTGATGCAGATTATGCCTTTTTTCAGTTTTATTCTGAATAGAAAATCTATATAAAATTAGTTATTTTTTCTTCAAGACTTGTAAGTACTGCAAATAAATTTAATAATATATCCTTATGATCTATATTGACTGTTTCCTAGTATGATTTGATTGCTTATTGTACCCTATGACTATTATTAAGTGTTGTACCTGATGATTCTTGACTCTTGACGAATGTATCTTTTCTTTTATGTACACTGAGAGCATTTGCACCAAGACAAATTCCTTGTGTGTCCAACCACACTTGGCCAATAAAGATTTCTATTCTATTCTAATAGGCTGACAGCTCATTCAGGACTTTGAGTTTCTAATCGCAGGTGCTTGATTTATAATATCAATTCCTCCATCAGCTTGGGGAAGGGGTTCTTCTAAATTGGGGCTGTAAATGAGTTGTTAGGTTATAGGATAATAATATTATCTTTCTCTTCATAAGCCACAGTTTAATAACAGCTGAAGAGAGAAGCTTCATATGTTTTTCAGCTATTAGCTCATCTGAATAGCCTACAGTGGGAAAATACACTATAAAAACTTGGCTTTTTGGTAAACTCTAATAGTATTGTTTTGAGATAGCTATAACCTACCAAAATAGATGCTACACTCTTTCTCCTAGATCTGAAGACTTTCTCCTAAAGATTAGTTAAAAACCTGCTCTACCACATTTTTAAACTAGTTGGTAGGTCAGAGGATAACAATATTAGCTTTCTCTTCATAAGCCACAGTTTGATAACAGTTTGAAGGCACAAGCCCAGTATAATCTAGGTTTCTATTTCCTAGAATCCCAGTGTCAGGATTCCGGCAGTTACCCCTATTTAAATCATGAGTCTCGAGCCAAACTTCCAAAACTTCAAAAGGATTTATTGGGAGTTAACATGCCGGCACTGCCGGGGTGTAGCCGACTCTGAGAGAAATCATTCATTGTCACCCTTGACCCTGGGTTACCCTCACCCCCCTGGGTGTATCGTAATTCATATTCTCCAATGGGACACATCCATAGCCAAGAGTCATCAATCATGCTCTCTAGTTAGAATTTTGTGCGGCAGAAACTTCAGTCACCTAGTTACTATCTTTGAAAGCATTTATGGAATGCAGTTTTGGTTTGCAAGTTGTCACACTACTCCCCCCTCCCTTTATGCTGGCAACTCTAAAAAGACCATAGAAATATTTTATGAGTTGACACCCAGCTTAATTGTGGGTTAGTGTTTAGATCGACAGCCTCTGATTAACACTGCCTGAACAAGCTGAGTCTGTGGACTGAAAATATAAGCGGATCTTTTTACTTTTGATTAATTTCTTCCACTGGTTTAAGTTGTTTAATGATAGGGCATGTTTAGCAGCAAGACAAAGGGGTTCTAAAAGTGCTTTTTCAAAAAGAACTGGACTTCCTTTGCTTTTCCTTGAAGACCTTTCGCTTCTCAGCCAAGAAGCTTCTTCAGTTCTGACTCAATGGTAGAGGATGGAAAGATCTATATTCCTTGCAGTCCTCTGGTCATTAGCACTCTCTCTGAGAGTCATTGAGGCCACTTGGAGATTTACCTGTGCCCTCAGGGTCACCTGAAATGTGCAAATGGGTGTGGAGCCTTCTTGGAACTGCCGAAAGGACTGTGTTGTAAATGGAGATAGATAATGTCATATCCTTCCACCTCTGTTGAGAGAAGGCTGTTCAGTGTTGACACAGATGGTCTCTTTGAACTCCTCTTTCAAACCAGCGGTACTCTCTGTCCCAAATGTGGACTGTGCTGTCTTCAAAAGAGCAGCCTTTGTCTTTCAAATGCAGGTGGACTTCTGAATCTCATCCTGGTGGGTTTGTTCTCCTGTGTTGTGCCATGCGTTTGTGAAGCTACTCCATAAATAGTTACCTCTTTCCCGATTCTTTTCAGTTTTACAGGAGATTCCAAGTTAGCTTCTAGTATGCGCTATGTAGAAACACAATCTATGCAAATTGGAGCATCATATATGATTCAGTTCAACTTGGTGATGGGCTGTGGCCAGCAATACACACCCCACATGGACAATCAGGTGAAACTGGAGTATTCCACTAATCATGGCCTTACTTGGCATCTGGTTCAAGAGGTAAGTCTGATTAAGGGAGATATTTCTTCACAGAGAACATTTGTGTTATCTATCTATCTATCTATCTATCTATCTATCTATCCATCCATCCATCCATCCATCCATCCATCTATCTATCTATCTATCTATCTATCTATCTATCTATCTATCTATCTATCTATCCTGTTTCCCAAAATATGACCTACCCTGAAAGTAAGTCCTACCTTGATTTTTACACATGTGCCCAATATAAACCCTACCCCCAAAATATGCCCTAATTAAGACCCCACCTACTCCAGAGTGGATTGGTAAAAATTAAACTAGGTGGGGTTGGGGGGATGGAGCTGCCTTACCTTTGGACAGTTGTAGCCAGGCCTCGCACACCCCAACACCTGCCTTGCTTACCCATTTCTTCTACAGCCAGCAAGGCTGGCAAGGCTCTCCTGAAGGCCTCTGTAGCTGATAACAAAGCTCAGGATCGATCCAGAGCTCTGTTATCAGTTGCAGAGGCGTTCAGAAAAAAAAGTTCCTGAAGTCCTCTGACAGTGAAAAGGAGGCCGGGGGCGATGCACGCAAGTGAGGTTAGTCAGTGGATGACATCCCCCCAAAATAAGACCTGGTGCCTTTTTTAGTGGCAAAAAAAAGACAAGACAGGGTCTTATTTTCAGGGAAACACGGTATCTATCTATCATCTATTATCTATCTATCATCTATCTATCATCGTCTGTCTGTCATCTATCTGTCTGTCTGTCTGTCATGCAATAGTGGAATAATAGAAAAAGCTGCATAACCAAAGTTTCACAAATTCATTTTAAGGCAGAAATAGAAACTAATGGGGGAATTGTGACAACTGTAGAAAGTAATTTAGCCAGAAGTCAACGTATACTTATAGGTTTAGCTCAAATGTGAGGTTAAATCGTGATTATTATGTTTCAAGATAATAGAGAATAGAGATAATAGAGAAGGTTGTAGAGAACCTTCTTGGATTGTAGTTGTTAACACATTAGAACTGTAATTTCTTATTTAGTGTTAACTCTTGTTTATTATTGTACCTCCAAAAAAAGGCACATTATAATGTCTATATTTTTAACAAGTACGTTTTATTGATGGTTTAGATATAACTTTGTCCCCAAATTATCTTGTTACTGTTATGTATTTAATTGATCAATATATATATATAATTTTCCCTGCACATTTTTTCAATCATTTCAACTTCATTATAGTTCCATAAATAAGAAACAGGTTTGCTCTGACCCCAAATCCTGGTATCTGAAATATAAAATGTTTGTAAATAAGTTAGCAATCCCTGCACAAAATAATGTTGCTTCAGTGCCTTTCCAAATATTTTTTGTTTGTTCAGAAACATGATTGCATCAGGGAATTAAACAATGCTCATTATAATATATCTTCATATTAATTTTCATGTATTTGTATGTTTCCTTAAGGAATGCCTTCCAAGTATGCCCAGTTGCCAAGAATTTACACCAGCAAGTATCTACCACTCCAGTGAATATACAAAATGGAGAAGAATCACTGTACTTTTACCCCAAAAAACATGGTAATAGTGCAATTACTTTGGTTTTTGAACATAGAAATATAGTCGTGTTTCAAGCTTGAGTGCATATTACTTAGTAAACACATTGCTTGAAGCTAAAATAATTCCTTTTTCCCTTTGGTACAGGATTTGAATGCACCTCTTCCCTCTTATTTTTCTTCTGTTATTTATTTTTCTTCAAATGATGCCAATATTTTATGAGATATACCCAGGATGAAAAAAAATTGAATAATTTTGGCAGATAAGCCAAAACTTTGGAAAGTTTTCAGGGTCTCATCAGCCGTAGCCATTTCAGCCAGACATTGATGGGGATCAGAATTTAAATTCCTCTGGCCCTCTTCCCTTTTCCCTTTCTTTTGTGAAGGACTCACAAAAGAAATCTGGCCTTAACCATGTGAATGGATTTTGTGACTGTGATGACCCGGGGCATGGCACAAAGGCAACATAGTCAAATAAGCCAGAATAAGTCAAATAAGCCCTTTAATACCTCCAACTTTGCCCCCAATGTCCAGGTTACCTTCGGCTGGAGAAAAAACTCTCCCAAAAACAGTCTTTAAGTGGAGGAAATTCAGTCTGAAAACAAAGTACATATAAACTGTAAATAAAAATCCACACAAACCACGCTGCAGCAATTAGCTGGACAGGGCAGGATAATTCCAGACTTAAATGGCCAGCAAAACACACACAGTTGGGAAGACACCAGGAACCCAGATAAGCCTTGACAATAATAGATAACTCAAGATTTGCTTCCAACAAGTTGCTGTGCGCAACCTCCCTTTTTAAACACTGTGTTCCCAACTGCAGCTAATGAAGGGAATCAGGGCCCTTCCCTCCCCCGTAAGCCACACAACTCATGTTGCTCCCTTCTCCATTCCTCCCTGCATGCCCTAGGATGAAGAGGGGTGGGCCTCAGTCTTCCTCTGAATTCCCTCTCCCTTGCTCTACCTCTCCCCTGCTCTGCCCAGCTGGACTTTGCCTTGCCCAGTTTCTTCCACAGCCAATCAAGCCACACTCCCACTCCCTGTCAGCTGCTCAGCCTCCCCTCGAATCAGATTCTGGCAGGGGCATGACAATGACCTTGAAAAATCTTGCATGTTCAGAGAGAGCCCATCTGTAAGTAATGCACATGCTTCAAATTCAGATGGGAACCAAACCTCAAAGGCAACTGGACTTTCTTTGGAGACATTTCACTTCTCATCCAAGAAGCTTCATCAGTTCTGAACAAATGGTGGAGAATGGAAGGTTCCATGCCCATTTGCACCAGTCAAGTGACCTTGAGGGCCCAGATAAACATCCAAGTGGCCTCAACGCCTCTCAGAAAGAGTGCTAACAACCAGATGACTGCAAAGAATATAAATCCTTCCATCCTCCACCCTTCAGTCAGAACAGAAGAAGCTTCTTAGATGAGAAGCGAAACCTCTTCAAGGAAAAACAACGTCCAGTTGCCTTTTGAAGAAGCACCTTCGGGACAGCCATGACCGGGAGGACTGAGAATCCTCATAGACATTTGGGATCCAAATATTTCTCCATCCTCCTTTTCCTGCACCCCAGGAGTTCAGATGTCCTTGGCACGAATTGTCATGAGTACCTTGTTAGTTTGTCAGCAACATATGTACCTGCAGGACATCTGAGTCTGCCAGATTTTTGACTGTCCTTTTTATTACCAGAATCTGCCTTATTAGAAAATATACGGCATTTGATAACTTGTCTTGGAACATATCATCCAGATGCACCTGTTTTCTGGACTTTATTGTACATGACTTATATGTTTCTAACGCTGATGGAAATTAATTTCATTTTTATGGAAGGCATTAACATAAGAACTGGCTTAATGAGGTGCAAGCAGCTGCCAGACCAAACGCCAAACGCCTGATCTGCCGGATAATTGGATAAATGTAATTAACAGTTAACTCGGAAGGTAGAAAAACATAATTTGATTGGCTCTCGGTCCTTTGGCCTCCTTAATAGTGTTTTAAAAAGGTAGCACTTACTCGAAATTTATGGAGAAAGCATCGCTTGTGCTGTGCTTGAAGTGGAATTTGTTTGTTGTGCTTAAAAAATGGAACGATTTAAGGCTGTGTAGTAACAAAAGCATGAGGAAAACAGGAATATGACTTAATTGAATAGGAAGTGAAATAGCCTACAGGTCTATATCTTATACTTACTTACTTACTTACCTACCTACCTATTTATTTATTTATTTATTTATTTATTTATTTATTTATTTAAGCTTATATGCCACCCAACTCCCGAAGGACTCCGGGCAGCTCACAGCAAAAAACACAAAGAATTAAATTATAAAAAATTTAAAAACAATTTAAAAAACAGCAAACAACTTAAAAAACAGCAAACAACAGAAGGGCTGGACCTCGCGAGATCTCAGTCGCGAGATCAACAGCCCCATGCCTGTCGGCAAAGCCAGGTTTTGACTGCTTTGCGGAAGGTCAGTAGGGTGGAGGCAGTCCGGACCTCGGGAGGTAGCTGGTTCCAGAGAGCCGGAGCAGCCACAGAGAAGGCCCTTTTCCAAGGGCCCGCCAGCCGGCATTGTTTAGCTGACGGAACCCGGAGGAGACCGACTCTGTGGGATCTTACCGGTAATATAGGTAATGACCAACACCTTGAATTGCACCCGGAGACTAATAGGAAGCCAGTGCAGCTCGCGGAGAATCGGTGATATGTGGGCGTATCTCGGGACACCCACAACAGCTCGCGCGGCTGCTTTCTGGACCAACTGAAGTCTCCGAATGCTCTTCAAGGGTACCCCCATGTAGAGTGCGTTGCAATAATCCGATCATGAGGTGACTAGGGCATGAGTGACTGTGAGAAGAGCCTCCCGGTCCAGGTAGGGTCGCAACTGGTGCACAAGGCGCATACAGGTAGTCCTCGACTTACGACTGCAACCGAGCGTCCTCTCAGATTTGTGCATGCTTTTAAGGATCACACAATTTTTAATTCTTCTGTCCAGGTCCAGTGCAACTCGTTTCCGCTGGAGTCAGTGCTACTACACCTCTCAAGACGAATGGGCCCTGGACAACATCTATATAGGACAGCAGTGCCCAAATATGTGCAACGGGCATGGCTGGTGTGATCATGGCCTTTGCAGGTATCTCCTGTCTGTTTGCTGTTAGAGAAAAAGAATAGAATAGAATAACAGAGTTGGAAGGGACCTTGGAGGCCTTCTAGTCCTGCTCAGGAACGAAACCCTACACCATTCAGACAAGGAGTTCTCCAGTCTCTTTTTCAAAACTTCCAGTGTTGGAGCATTCACAACTTCTGGAGTCAAGTTGTCCCACTGATTCATTGTTCTTTGCAATTACAGGTAATCCTCAGCTTACAACCACAACTGAGCCCAAACTTCCTGTTGCTAAGCGAGACAGCTGTTAAGTGAGTCTTCCCCCATTTTGCTACCTTTCTTGCCACTGTTGTTAAATGAATCACTGCGGTACTTAAGTCAGTGACACGGTTGTAAAATGAGTCTGCAATGACCCGGGGTGTGGCATAAAGGCAACCCAGCCAGAGAATAAGTAGAGGTCCCTTTATTAGCTCCAACTTTGCCCCCAATGTCCCAGTTACCTTCCGGTCTGGAGGAAAAACTCTCCCAGGAACCTGCAACAGCCTTTGGTTGCAAATATTCCAATCCAAAATGGTGTAAACAGAAAACTTTAAACTATAAATCCAGCAAAACAAGATAAGGTAATAAATCTGGCAGGGCATGATAAGGAGTTCCAGAAGTGAAGTAACATGGCAGTAAATCAAACCAGTTGGGAGGATGCCAGGAACTCAAATAACAGCAGCCAACATTAGATAAACTCAAAGTTTGTTCCCGAGAAATGCCCCTCCCAACTGGTTCCCCTTTAAACTCCCTCCCCAGGTGTGCCTTGTGAAGGGAATCAGGGCCCTTTCCTCCCCCGTAAGCCATGCAACCCACGTTGCTCTCTTTTCCATTCTTCCCTGAATGCCCTAGGATGAAGAGGGGGTGGGCCTGGGTCTTCCTCTGAACCCCCTCTCCCTTGTTCTACCTCTCCCCTGCTGTGCCCAGCCTGACTTTGCCCTTCCCCAGTTTCCTCCACAGTCAACGGAGCCACTCCCCTGCTCCCGGATGGCTGTTTGTCTTCCTCCTCAGATTCAGACTCCGACGGGGCCATGACAGAACCTGGCTTCCTGCATTGACCTTGTTTGTCAGGAGCTGGCTGGGAAGGTTGCGAATGGTGGTCACGTAGCTTGGGACAACACTGCCACCACCATAAATATGAGCCGGTTGCCAAGGGTCTGAATTTTGATCCCATGACCCCCAGAGATGCTGCAGCAGTTGTACATGTGAGGATCAGTCATGTGTCATTATTTTTCCAGTGCCGTTGTAAGTTTCTTTAGGGACCATTCAGAGTTACACTGACACTGAAAAAAGTAACTGATAGCCATTTTTCACACTTAACAACTGTTGCAGCATCTCCATGGTCATGCAATCAAAATTAGAGACACTTAGCAACTGATTCATATTTATGACGGTCTCAGCATCCCAGGGAGGGGATCACGTGGTTCCCTTTTGTGACCTTCTGTCGAGCAAAGTCAATGGGGAAGCCAGATTCACTTAAGAACCCGGTTACTAACTTAACAAGTACAGCAATTCACTTAACAACAGTGGTAAGAAAAGTCATAAAATGGAGCAAACTCAGTTAACAACTGTCTCACTTAGCAAGGGAAATGTTGGGCTCCTTTGTGATCGTAAGTCGAGGATTACCTGTATACTGAATGAGATTTTGGATTATAGGAGAGCAAACCTTACATTTTGCTCATCTCCTATAGTGTGACAAGCGAGTGGTGCGGTGGCCTAGAGGGGGAGTTCTTGCCTCACAATCAGGAAGCTGTGAGTTTGATCCTAGGTAGAGGCAGATATTTCTCTCTCTGCACACACTGAGAATGTATCTGCTGAACAAAACTCAGCACTGGCAACAGGAAGGGCATCCGGCCAGCAAACACTCAGCTCCATTCAGTTGCCCAGACTCCACCCTGCTAAGGGATTATATGGGGTCATTAAATGGAGATGATGATACACTGTGACAAGCCATCTATATCAGGGGTCCCCATCCTTAGCAACTATAAGATTTGTGGACTTCAACTCCCAGAATTCCTCAGCCAGCAAAGCAAAGCTGGCTGAGGAATTCTGGGAGTTGAAGTCCACAAGTCTTAAAGTTGCCAAGGTTGGAGACCCTGATCTATATAACTCTGTTAGATCATAGATAACAAAGATATATGTAAATACATTATACATGTTCCCATCAAAAGGCACTTGGATGTTCATTTGTTTGTGCCGTATCGATACCCTCACAGGCATGCAATGTGTTTGTTCTCCTCTCCAGATGTGACTCTGGATACCAAGGCACTGAATGCCACCCTGAAAATAATCTGCCTTCAACGATAATGTCTGATTTTGAGAATCCCAACACTTTGGAAAAAGAATGGCAAGAAGTCATTGGCGGAGAGATTGTAAAACCAGAACAAGGCTGCGGAGTGATCTCTTCTGGATCATCTCTTTATTTCAACAAGGTATATCTATCCATTCACTCAATATAATGCGATTAAGAAAGACAGGTAGCAGAATGGCATAGATCATAAAACACAAAGAGGACATTCTTACATGGTTTTACTTTTTGGACTTGAATGTTTTAACTTGGGAATGTTGGATTTGCCACAACAGAATAGAGTAGAGTAGAGTAGAATAGAATAGAATAGAATAGAATAGAATAGAATAGAATAGGGAATGGGAATGGGAATGGGAATGGGAATGGGAATGGGAATGGAATGGAATGGAATAAGAATGGAATAAGAATAGAATAGAATAGAAATAATGGAATGAATGGAATAGAATAGAATTAATGGAATGGAATGGAATGAAATGGAATGGAGAGAATAGAATAGAATAGGGAATGGGAATGGGAATGGGAATGGGAATGGAATGGAATAAGAATGGAATAAGAATAGAATAGAATAGAAATAATGGAATGAATGGAATAGAATAGAATTAATGGAATGGAATGATAGAATAGAATAGAATAGAATAGAATAGAAATAATGGAATGAATGGAATAGAATAGAATTAATGGAATGGAATGGATAGAATAGAATAGAATAGAATAGAATAGAAATAATGGAATGAATGGAATAGAATAGAATTAATGGAATGGAATGGAATGGAATGGAATGGAATGAAGAGAAGAGAAGAGAAGAGAATTCTTTATTGACCAAGTGTGATTAGACACACAAGGAATTTGTCTTCAGTGCATAAGCTCTCATTGTACATTAAAGCTATAAGTGATAAATCATGATCATAGTCATCATAAAAATACATTCATCATCAATCATAAGATACAACACTTAGTGATAGAATCAACATAAATCATACTAGGAAACTAAATAAAACAATATAAATTGTAAAGATACAAGCAACAAAATTATAGCCCTAAATTAAAAAGGAGATAGGTAATGGGAAGGATGAGAAGAATACTAGTAATACAGTCTTACTAAATAGTTTGACAGTGTTGTGGGAATGAGTTGTTTAGTAGAGTGATGGCATGGGGGGAAAAACTGTCTTTGTGTCTAGTTGTTCTGGTGTGCAGTGGCTCCATTGGTTGAGAAAGGTATAATTTTATTAGAGATCAAATGTACTGCAGTATTGCAAAGCCAGAACTGAGAATTGCGCGCCAAAGTCTCTTAAGTTCTACATTTCCCTCCCTTAACTGGCTCTCCTTCTCCACCCCAGTGTAACCAATGATGTTCAGACAAGGTGTTTTCCTAACGGTCAGCCCAAGCACAGTTTGTTATGTGGCCCCTTCCTTCTTCCTTCTTCCTTCTTCCAGCTGGGAAGCCTCGAAGCTGCAGCAACCAGTCTCACAGAAATAACCTATAACTTTTCTCACTCAAACTCATAGGCGTAACAGCTAGTCCTCAACTTACAATACTTCATTTAGTGACTGTTCAAAGCTACAACGGCACTGAAAAAAGTGGCTTATGACCTTTTTTTACACTTATGACCGTCGCAGCCTCCCCACAATCACGTGATCAAAATTCAACGGATTCCTACTTATGACGGTTGCAGAGTCCTGCGGTGATGTGATCCACTTTTGTAACAAACAAAGTCATGAGGGAAACCAGATTTCCTTAACAACCGTGTCACTAACTTAACAATTGCCATGATTCACTTAACAACTGTGGCAGGAGCGGTTGTAAAATGGGACAAGACTCACTTAGCCAATGTCTCACGGAGCAGCAGAAATGTTGGGCTCAATTGTGGTCGCGTCGAGGACCACCTGTCTATGAAAGTTATCCCCGTTACATATCTCCTTCATCAGAGGACAAAGTCATAAAGTGTGGTGCCTAGAAGGTGGACCTCTTGCCTCGCAATCAGGAAGCTGAGTTCGATCCTAGATAGAGGCAGATATTTCTCTCTCTGGGCACAGTGAGAATATATCTGCTGGGGGAAAAACTCCGCATCGGTGACAAGAAGGGCATCCGGCCAGTAAACACCCAGCTCCATTCAGTTGCCCAGACTCCACCTTGCAAGGGATGACAGAGTCATTAAACGACAAAGAAAAGAACAGAGTCATAAAGTAAGCTGAAAGAGATGGCTGGATGATGGAGAAAGCAAGCAAAACATTTCATCCAGAGCAGTGGTCGCCAACCAGTGGGCCAGGGACCACTGGTGGCCCATGAGAAATTTTTGGTGGTTTGCAGAGAAATGTCACCCCCCAAAGCAATTAATCCAGGCTGTGTGGGAACACAAGGCTGCGCCACCCACAAGGTCCCCGGGAACACAAGGCTTGTGTCGCTTGCATTACGAACACCACGAGGTAGTGAGGGGAGTGGGGAAAGGGCAGAGGGGGGGGAACTTGCCCCACTCGCCCCACGTGCTTCCTTCCGCTTCTTTCTTCTGCTTTTGGCTGCACAAAAAGCAGCAAAGTCTTTTCTCCCCAAACTCTGCCAAAAATAAGTCTTTGGGACCCTGCAAGGCATCCTAATCCAAGAGGCTGCGCCGGTGTGACTAGTCTCACAAAGACTCATTTCTGGCAAAGTTTGGGGAGAGAAAGAAAGACTTCTGCTGCTTCTGCTGCTTTCCTTGCATGAAACCAAAAGTGTCTGTCTGTCTGTCCATCCTCTCTCTCTCTCTCTCTCTGTCTCTCCCTGAGAACAGAGCTGGAGACGGTATGCTGTGATCCCAAATAAAGAACGATTGATCGGTAGGAAACCGGGGTGGGGAATTTTCCTGCAGACTTTTTTGGGGGGGATTTTCCCAGGGTCTCTGGTCTGCGGGATTTAAAATTATGAGATTGGTGGTCCCTGAGGTCCAAAAGGTTGGCGACCCCTGCTCCAGAGCACGAAATTTGGAGGAGAAGGAAGTGGCTCTAAGGAGGAAAAGGGGCAGCTGGATCACCACTTATGAGAACCTGCAGATGGGAAGGTGACGAGGCCAACAGATGGCTGTGTCTTAAACGTAGACCCGTCGCTCGGATGATGGCGCAGAAAACCCAATGAAGCTTAGAAAGAAAAGAGCACTTGAAACCACAGCTAACAAAAGCGGATGTTTCGGTGTCCCATTTATTTGTATGTGGTGGGGGACAAAAACCAGCAAGCCCTTCAGTCTTGCACTCTTGAGAAAAAGAGGTTCCAGCCGCTCCTAATTCACTCCTCTTCCCTGAAATGGATAGACTCACTCACAGACAACAACGAAGGTCTTGCTTTTACAGTTTTCCAAGGTCGTGCATTCTCACCCTTTATTCTTTGACATTCGGGCGTGATGAAAGAAACAGGGTGTGAGTTTTGCTTCCCTTGTTGTGCCGCTCGAGGAACGCCACGGAAAGCCACAGCTGTCTGTCTCGGCAAGCCCCCAGCCGATATCAGAGATTGATTGTGTGGCTCTAATGTTTGATGATGTACACAGTCCAAAGGGAGAACAATTATTGTTAATCCTCAGCAGCTCCTTGGATGCATCAGAGGCCGTTCCTTAATCTGTAGGGTGCAGGTGTTGGGTATATCCTCTTTAAAGCTTCACTCACTGTCACTAACCTTGGCAACAGCCTGACTGAGATATTTTTAATCAAAGACTCTTTTTTTTTTACAGACAGCTGTCCTAGGTATAATATTATTTTTAAAAGATAATTTTTCTTTTTAAAAAACTGTGCAAGAAATGGTTGCAACCTTTCAATTCAGAATGCAAATCTGCATTATAATGCCCACAATTTTATTTTTTTGTGGTTGTAAGGTTCTTGGCAGGGTGCTCTTCTTTTAATTCATCTCCCCCCCCCCGCATTTCCTTTGTGATTTTAATAATTAGTCTTTTTGTTTTTTAAAAAAGAAAAAAATTAAAGGTAATGATGTAATGATTTATCTCACTGGTAAAGGAGATTTCGTGTTTTAGGCTTTGACTGTGACAACAATTCTATCTGGAATTGCATTTTGGCTGTTTACATGGAGAATGAGATAGCTGGTTTATCTTAGGAAATGCAGACAGCTTGAACCCAGAGCCAGAATATCATGTCATGTTCACTAATATATAGATCATCCTATCAAAGACCAGATTTTCTTCACTGAAAGAGAAGGTGGGAGAAAGACATTAGCCTGTCTTTGATGAAGGAGTATATCAACTTAGGCCTTGCTGTTACTTTCCATTTGGTTCATATTTAGGTAGTTCTGAAGTCAGATTATATTTTAAAATAATATCCCGATCATTTTCTACCAATTTATATTTTGCAACAGAAATGAACTGGTTTATAATGAAAGAATATGGTGAATACAGGCAACTTTAAAACTTGTGGACTTCAACTCCCAGAATTCTTCAGCCAGCCATATTGTTACGTATTTTGAAATAACAATAATAAATAATGAACACTTTTTAAAATGTCATTTTCTAAATCAGCCAAGTGACCTAGCCCTTCTAGATGGCTCTATGCAGCCTATTCATAATCCGAATAGGAAAAATATCCATCATTGTAAAAAGAGGATAAAAATCATGCTTGCCTAACTTATAAAATGTTTACATAGTCAATTCATCTACATTTCCTTAGCTAAATCACCAGTTTCATTGACATGAACCCCATGTGGGCCACATCTGTTGGTAGGTAGGTAGATGGAGAAAAGAGAGAGAGAGAGAGAAGGAAAGAGAGAGAGACTGAGAGAGAAAGAGAGGCTAAGAGAGAAAGAGAGAGAAAGAGAGACTGAGAGTAAAAGAGAGGCTGAGAGAGAAAGAGAGGCTAAGAGAAATTGAGAGAGAAAGAGAGGCTGAGAGAAAACGAGGCTGACAGAGAAAGAGATTGAGAGAGATTGAGAGAGAAAGAGAGGCTGAGAAAGAGAGATTGAGAGAAAAAGAGAGGTTGATAGAGAAAGGTTGAGAGATAGATAAAGAGAGAGAGGGAGAAAGAGAGAGAGAGGCTGAGTGAGAAAGGTTGAGAGAGAAGGAGAGAGAAAGAGGCTGAGAGAAAGATTGAGAGAAAAAGAGAGGCTGAGAAAGAGGTTGAGAGAGAGGTTGAGAGAGAAAGAGAGATTGAGAGAAAGAGGCTGAGAAAGAGGTTGAGAGAGAGGTTGAGAGATTGAGAGAAAGAGAGAGGCTGAGAGAAAGAAAGGCTGAGAGAAAAAGAGAGGTTGAGATTGAAAGAGATTGAGACAAAGATTGAGAGAAAGAGAGAGAGAGAGACAGAATGAGAGGACCTCTCTCACACATGGTCACACTTGCAATTTGAGTCTCCCTGTGAATTTTACTACTTTGTACTGTCCACTGCGTGAGGTTATATAACACCATCATCATCATCAACAACATCATCATCAACATCATCAATATCATCAATGCTTTTTTTTTCTCCTTGTTCCTTGTATGCTTCCAGGCTGGGAAGAGACAATTGGTGAGCTTGGACCTGGACACTACCTGGGTAGACTTTGTCCAGTTTTACATTCAGATCGGCGGAGAGAGTCCTTCCTGCAACAAACCAGACAGCCGAGAAGAAGGAGTCCTCTTGCAGTACAGCAACAATGGAGGCATCAACTGGCACGCCCTGGCAGAAATGTACTTCTCTGACTTCAGCAAGTCCAGGTATTGTGGAAGAGTTTTGATGTCTACCTACAACTGCATGATTAGCCTTGTGTTCATATCTGAGGAGCTGTCTCACCGCGATGGGATTGGCCCATCCCACTCGTTCCAGCTTTGGATCCCATTGGCTAAATATTTCATCTGGGAGGTCCAGGAGAAGAGCCATTTCTGCCGTGGCCCCTCCCTTCTGGAATATTCTCCCATTGGAGGGGAAGTCGGCCCCCCACATTCCTGGCCTTCCAGAAGAACCTGAAAACCTGACTCTGCCAGCCAGTTTGGGGACCCAATAGGGGTTCTCTATGCTGGGGGTGGCTGATGGTATAGAGCAGGGGTGTTAAACTCAAGGTCCAGAGGCCAGATCCGGCCTATGGGGTGCTTAGATCTGGCCCATGGGGCCATCCTGGAAACAGCAAAGGACCGGCCCACAGTGCCTCTGCCAGCAAAAATGGAGCTTGGGAGGATCTATTTTTGCTGCCAGAGACACTGTGGGCTGGTCCTTTGCCCTCCCAAGCTCCATTTTCACTGGCAGAGGATTGCAGGAGGCCATCGCAGCCTTAAACGGAGCTTGGGAGCCCGTTTTCGCTGGTAGAATGCTTGGGCCACCATAGGTACCCCTAACATGAGTGACATCAAGCTGGCCATGCCCACCCTGGCCACACCCACCCCAGCCCCCCAAGGTCAAACCCAACCCGGATAGGGGCCTCAATTAAATTGAGTTTGACCCCCCCAGTATAGAACAATGGTCTCCAAACTTGGTGACTTTAAGACTTATGGACTTCAATTCCCAGAATCCCACAGCCAGCATGGCTGCCTAGCGAATTCTGGGAATTGAAGTCCACCAATCTTAAAATTGCCAAGTTTGGAGACTCTTAATATAGAGAGACAATCCTCACCCATATCCTTCCTGTCTTCTTGTTTTTAAGGTTTTTTAAAAATTTAATCTTTCATAATTATAACTGTGTGGGAGAAGCCAGGCTGAGCTGGAAGGTGGAGTTAAACATGTCATCAGTTTGAAGTCATTGCATAACCACCAGAGACTCAATTCCAAATGGGGATCACGTCACCCCAGGATGCTGCAACCATCATAAATAGGTGCCAGTTGCCAAGCACCCAAATTTTAATCATGTGACCATGGGGAGGCTGCAATGGTCGTATGTGTGAAAAACAGTGCTTAAGTTACTTTTGTTAGTGCCGTTGTAATTTTCAACCATCACTAGACAAATGGTTGTAAGTCAAGAATAGAAGAATAGAATTCTTTATTGGCCAAGTGTGATTGGACACACAAGGAATTTGTCTTTGGTGCAAATGCTCTCAGTGTACATAAAAGAAAAGATACCTTGGTCAAGAGTCAAGAATCATCAGGTACAACACTTAATAATAGTCATAGCGTACAAATAAGCAATCAAATCATACTAGGAAACAGACAATGTAAATGGTAAGGATACAAGCAACAAAGTTACAGTCATACAGTCACAAGTGGGAGGGGATGGGTGATAAGGAGTGATGTGAGATTAATAGTAATAGTAGTGCAGACTTTGTAAATAGTTGGACAGTGTTGAGGGAATTAGTTGTTTAGCAGAGTGATGGCCTTCAGGAAAAAAACTGTCCTTGTGTCTAGTTGTTCTGGTGTGCAGTGCTCTATAGTGTCGTTTTGAGGGAAGGAGTTGAAACAGTTTATGTCCGGGATGTGAGGGGTCTGTAAATATTTTCACAACCCTCTTTTTGACTCATGTAAGATACAGGTCCTCCATGGAAGGCAGGTTGGTAGCCATTGTTTATCTGCAGCCCTAATTGCTCTCTAGAGTCTGTGTCTGTGCTGTTGGGTTGCAGATCCAAACCAGACAGTTAAAGAGGTGCAGACTCAGTAATTCCTCTCTAGAACTGGACCAACAGCTCCTTGGGCAGTTTGAGCTTCCTGAGTTGGCGCAGGAAGAACATTCTTTGTTATGCTTTTTGATAACGTTTTTGATGTTAGGTGTCCATTTTAGGTCATGTGATATAATAGAACCTAGAAATTTGAAGGTCTCACCGGTTGATACTGTGTTGTCTAGTATTGTAAGAGATGGTAGTATGGGAGGGTTTCTTCTAAAGTCTACCACCATATCTACGGTTTTGAGTGTGTTCAGTTCCAGATTCTTCCAGTCACACCACAAGGCAAGTTGTGCAACCTCTTGTCTGTATGCGGATTCGTCATTGTCTCGAATGAGAGCAATCACTGTTGTATCATCTGCAAACTTCAGTATTTTAACAGATGGATCATTTGAGACACAGTCATTGGTATATAGGGAGAAGAGAAGTGGAGAAAGCACACAGCCTTGGGGGGGGCCTGTGCTAATCGTACTGGTATCAGATGTGGGATAGGACTACCTACAGTCTTAAATGAAATGGAAAAGATAGCATTTGCAATTTTTATTATCTGTATTTTAACTTGGGTTAGTTGAAACCATTTTTCCCCTGGTATCCTTTTTACTTGCATGCCTGTGTTCATCTGCATCTTACAGCTAGCTTTTTAACCCCTGAGGAATGTCCGCCTCTAGGTTTGTCTATCTGGAGCTCCCTCCTGCTGCAAAGACCCCCTGCACTCGATTCCGTTGGTGGCAGCCAGTGTTTTCGGGAGAGGGCTATGATCAGTGGGCAATTGATGACATCATCATTCTGTCCGAAAAGCTGAAACAGATCATCCCTGTGGCTAACCCCACGCTGCCTCAGGTAATAAGATTGATTTCAGGAAGTACGACTTCAGCAACAGAGTGGTCAATGCCTGGAATGCACTACCTGACTCTCTCCTCTAACTAACCCCCACTCCTTTAACCTTATTAAACTATCCTCTATTGACCTCACCCCATTCCTAAGAGGTGTGTAAGGAGGGTGTGCATAAGCGCACCATCGTGCCTCCTGTCCCTGTCCTATTTATTGTCCCATTTATTCATACCTACTTCCTGTATTCTTACTCATGTTTATACTTATACCTATTATCTTGTAAGTGATTGACAAATCAAATAAATCAAATCAAATGTTTTACACTTGTGGAAAATGTTAGCAGAGTTCGGCTGATGGGCTCCAGAAGAAGGGCCTTTTCTGCTGTAGCTCCCATCCTCTGGAAAATCTAGGTCAGATCCACCCATTTTGACCTTCTGAAAAGCCTTGAAAACATGGCGTCAGGGGTGGGATTCTACGGGTTTGGACCGGTTCAGGTGAACCTTTTGCTCCGAAGATCAGCTGGCAGCAAACCGGTTCGCTGCGATGAGCATGTGGGCCCACCTGCCCACCCGTGCTCCTTCCTGTGCTTTATTTCCTTTGTTTTGAGCACAGCTGATTCGCGGGGCAGAGCAGTTTTCCGCCCCTCAGCTGTTTTATTCACAGGGACTACTCTAGAAGGTAAGTATGAGAGCCCTGATGGCGAACCTATGGCATGTGTGCCGGAAACGGCATACAGAGCCACTTCTGCTGGCACGCAAGAGGTCGCCCAAAAGAGTCCCACTGTGCATGCGCGCATGCCGCCCGGCTGACAGCTGATTGTCAGGTATCTGGTGCACATGTGGGGGGGCGGGGGCATGTGGGAGATGCATGCATGTCAGGGCATCACATATAAATGCGCAGAGGGGTTGGGGGGCCCCATGTGCATTTCCTTCTGGGTGCTGGCATGCGAGCGCGCATGTGCAATTTTCGGCACGGGAGCCCAAAAAGGTTAGCCACCACCGTATTAGAGCTTTTTTAAATGCAGAGCACACATGCAAGCACAAAGTACACAATCATCGAACTGGTTGTTATACAGGTGGAATCCCACCCCTGCATGGCGGTGTCTCCTAGGCTGGTGCAGCCATTGGAGATGTGTCATTTGAGGTGGCTGATGGAGTCAAGAATGCCCCACTTCTTTCCTTTCGCACTTTTTTTAAAATTACATTTATATGCCGCCCTTCTCCGAAGACTCAGGGCGGCTTACAATTTTTGGGATAAAACCCAGTGTGCTCAGCAATAGCCTTCCTTCCATTGTATATGCCTGCTTATTACTAAGCGGCATTTTTACAAAGTCAGCTTATTGCCCCCAACAATCTTGGGTCCTCAATTTACCTACCCCGAGAGGATGGAAGGCTGAGTCAACCTTGAGCCTGGTGGGATTCGAGCCTGCATTAATTACAGGCAGCTGGAGCTAAGTGCTAGGCGTTTAACAGCCTGCACCACCAAGGCTCTTTGCTCCCTCCCTCCTGCCTTTTAAAATTTTAACTGCATTTTAAAAATTTAGTATCTTCATGTATTGCTTTAATTCATTTTTTCAATGTCTGGGAGCTGCCTGTAGTCACCTTTGACAAGATGGGCAGCATACAAGTGTGATAAATGAATGAATGAATGAATGAATGAATGAATGAATGAATGAATGAATGAACAAATAAATAAATGTTTTCTTTTCTTTCTTTTTAATATCAACTAGAACTTTTATGAGAAACCAGCCTTTGATTACCCCATGAACCAGCTCAGCATGTGGCTAATGTTAGCGAACGAAGGGATGACCAAAAATGAAACGTTTTGCTCGGCTACACCATCAGCAATGATATTTGGCAAGTCAGATGGCGATCGGTTTGCAGTGACCCGGGATTTAGTGCTGAAACCAGGTTACGTCCTTCAATTCAAGGTAATTTCTCTCTTTCTCTCTCTCTCTCTCTCTTTAAACTTTTTAAATTAAAAGGCAAGTAATTCTCTTAAGCTATACATATTAAAAAGCCGGCAGTAAGATTGCAAATTGTCCATTATGAAAAGAAACCCCCCCAAATTTGAACGTTTTTATGTTAAATTTCTCTCTCTGATCTTCATGCTGAGCCCTTTTCCAACTTCTTTCAAAAGATCCAATCTTGCTCTACAAAATAAGTACGGTGTAAAAGCCGGAGGGAAAATTAGGAGCAATTAATAAATCAGTAGTACAGCAATGAAAATATTGGGGGAGAAATATTCAGATATTACGAAGTGTCTGTGTGATATTCTGGGGAAGCGAAAGTTGGACTTTGAAGAAGTAGAATAGAAAGAATATTGATTGGTTGTAGCCAAAAGCCTGTAGAAATTCTCATTTCATCCAGGTCTTGGTTGTCCCAAAGGTGCTTTTTCAGGAGGCAACTGGACCTCTTTTGTTTTTTTTTCCAAAGACGTTTCACTTCTGATTCACACCCTGGCCAGTGTCTCTTTTCACTTTTACCATAGGGCAGAAGACACAAAAGTATAGCCAGGTAAATAGGTTTAAAAACACGGCCCGTCAGACCCCTGAACACAATATAGGAAATTCTTGGGATTGATTGCACTAGAAATTTAACAAGCTGCCGACAAACACACGAGGCTTGCATAACCGCGGGCACAGAATAATGTACAAACAGAATTATTTAAAAAAAAAAAACACCGTATGTTTACAAGCACGTTTTCAAATATAATTCCCACTCTTCTATAAATAGGGGGAGCTGGCAACCATAGGGGGACTTGTAAAATAATCTCACTCTGTTTTGACATTGCATTGACAAAATGATATACAAACTGAGAAACATTCTGTTGCATGTAATGTTTGTTGCAAGTTTTCCCTAATGTAGTCCATAAAACATGGTCATGTGTGCCTGTCTTAAGATCTTTTTACAAAATGCACTGCCATCTTTGGAATAATGCTAAGATTTAAGTTGGAATAAAAGTCAATTCATTCTCCTGAAACTGTACAAAGTACAGGCAGACCTCCAGTGGTGGGGTGCTGTTCTGATCGAGGCTTTGTAAACCGTAATTATTCACAAACTTGTTTTAAAAAGAAAAGCTATTTTATTGCAACACTGGGAATTGCTTTCATTCCCAGCCAGAATTAATCTCAATTAGTCCCCAAGATAAGCAAAAACAGAAATATCAAATTAACTAGAAAAGAAACCAACCAAAGTACAAGAAAAACCAACTGAAGTACAAAGATCTTCAAGGATGACTTGGAACCAATCGAACTACTTTGCTTCCTGCCAAGGTTTCGTCACCTTGGCCTGACTTTTATCCCTTATGGGAGGGGCAATCACCTCCCAGCCTTACTCCCGAGTCGCCCCTTTTGTTTCAGCTGCTCTCGCCTTCTAGCAGCTCTGCACAGACGCACACTGGGAACAGGCTCCCCGGGGTCCTCTGCCTCGCTGCTGCCAGACTCAAGGCTCAAGGCAGCACCCCACTCCCAGATGGTCCTGGCCCCATCTCTGCATCACACACAGGACCCGACTCCCTGACTGGTCCCCGTTCTTCCCCACTGTCCAATTCTGTTGCCGTCTGCACCAGTTGCTGGCGAACCACAACAGATGCAAACTTTTTTACTACTGGTTCTGTAGGTGCACGCTTTGTGCGTGCACGGAATGTTCTAAAACTGACAATTTTAAGCTTGAATACTTACCATCAGCTCTGGTGATTAAAACAGCTGAAGTGCGGCAATCCGCTCTGCCACGCAAATCAGCTGAGCTACAAACCAAGGAAATATAGGGCAGGAAAGGGCAGGGGCCAACTGTTGACAGGCACAATGGTGGGATGCTAGAACCATTGCGAACCATAAGCATCCCACCATTGTAGACCTTGCCTTGCAACCTTCCATTTAGTGCCTGTTCAGTGTTACAGCAGCCCTCAAAAAGGGACACATGGCCATTTTTCCCACCCGTGACCATGGCAGCTTCCCCCCTGGTCATGTGATCAAAATTCAGATGCTTGGCAACTGGCATGTATTTGTGACGGTTGCAATGTCCCGGGCTCACGTGATCAACTTTGGCGACCTTCTAAGCAAGCAAAGTCAAAGGGAAAGCCAGATTCACTTAGCAACCGTGTTATTAACTTAACCACTGCAGTGATTCACTTAACAACTGTGGCAAGAAAGGTTGTAACATGAGGCAAAACTCATTGAAGAACTGGCTCACTTAGCAACAGAAATTTTGGGCTCAATTGTGGCTGTAATTCAAGAACTTTCTGTATACATGGTTTGGATGAGATACCAGTTTCATGTTGGTGTGTTCCTAACACTGAGAAAAAACAACCTGCTTGCCTCCAGAAGTTATGGGTGCTCCTTCACTGGAGGCTTTTAAGAAGAGACTGGACAGCCATTTGTCAGAAATAATATAGGTCTCCTGCGTGAGCAGGGGTTGGACTAGATGACCTCCAAGATCCCTTCCAACTCTGTTACTGTTAGTTACTGTTAGATGTATCCAGCAGTTCAGAAATTCCAGTCAGCATAGCTATCAATGAGAGTCCTGAATGCAGTTTACACTGTTCCTTCTGTGACTGAATATTTTGACGTTAAATATTTAAACAAACTTTTGCGTTTTAAGGAGAACAAAAAGGTTTAGGTATATGTGATTTTTTTTTAAAAAAAAAATTCAAGCAATTATGAAAAAAGGAACGGAATAAAAGTACGTATCCAAAAATTAAAAACAGATTTATGCTCATCAGTGTCTATCAGTGTTAAGCACCACGCAAGTCGTTGCTTTAATACGAGGGTCTTCAAACTTGGCAAGTTTAAGACTTGTGGACTTCAACTCCCAGAATTCCTGAGCTAACATGACTGGAGGAGGAATTCTGGAAGTTGAAGTCCTCAAGTCTTAAAGCTGTCAAGTTTGAAGACCCCTGCAGTTTAACACTTCTCTTTTCCTCTTACACCTTCAACATGTTTTCAACTTCGCAGCTGAACATTGGATGCACGGATCAGTTCAGTAACTCGGCTCCAGTTCTTCTTCAGTATTCCCACGATGCTGGCTTGTCTTGGTCGCTGGTGAAGGAGGGCTGCTTCCCAGCATCCCCCGGAGTGAAAGGGTGCGAAGGGAGTACCAGGGAATTGACGGCGCCAACCATGTATTACGCGGGAGATTTTGAAGAGTGGACAAGGATCACCATTGTCGTTCCGAGATCGCTTGCTGCTAGGTAATTTGAGATATTTACAGATTTAAACCCAGTTATGGGACATCTCCATCTCCCAACGGAGCCTTTTGGCAAATACAGATAGACCTCAACTTACAACAGTTAGCTTAGTGAACGTTCAAAGTTGTAACTGAAAAATATGACTTACAATCAGGGTTGGGATTCAAAAATCCCAGCAACCAGTTCACTGCCCAGTTGCTCGGTGAGTGGAGCCATGGTGGGTGGAGCTACTGGAACTTTCTGTCTCCGGCTTCTGGTAGGCCTCCAGAGCCTGGGGGAGGCCGTTTTTGCCCTCCCGACAGTCCAGAGGCCTCCTGGACAGCCACTTGTCTGAAATGGTATAGGGCAGTGGTGGCTAACCTTTTTGGGTTCCTGTGCTGAAAATTGTGTGCACACTCCTATGCGCACGCCTGTGTGCCAGCACCCAGAAGGCAATATATGTAGGTGGGGCACTCCCTTACGCATGCATGCAAGACCTCACACATGCACGCCATGTGTCTGCGCATGCACTTACGTCTCTCACGCACCCCCTCCCTCTGCGCGTGCATGCCAGATACCCGGCAATCAGCTGTTGAGCATGCGGTGCGTGCTCATGCGCAGTGGGGCTCTTCTGGGCAACCTCTCGTGTGCCGGCAGAAGTGGCTCTGCGGGCCACTTCCAGCATGTGTGCCATAGGTTCGCCATCATGGGTATAGGGTCTTCTGCTTGAACAGGGGGTTGGACTAGAAGGCCTCCCTTCCAGCTCCATTATTCTGCTCTGTTCTGTTTTCCTCAGAATCATAACCAAGTCTCCTCCCCTTCCAAGATGTTAGTACAATAGCTAAAAATTTAACGAACAGTTCTACTTGCAATGTGTTTTCTTAATTGCATCTCTTCTCTTTTTTTTTTAACAGCCTGCCCAAATGTATTTTATCTTCTTGTCTAAGTGTTTTTAGACAGTCTCCTTCTGTTACTCCATTAACAAATAATTACAGCACAAGGCATGCTGTAATAGTTTAGAGAACGAAGGGCCTTCTTGGTAGGATGAAATCACATAAACAGTGAGCATTCTACTCAAAAGTATTTTCCTTTAATTAACCAACAAACACAATTGCCAAGTCACACAGACACTAATGAGATTGCTTTGCCATACGGAAACAGTACCCAACCGATAAGAGACAGCCTGTTTCGCATTATGTCTGTCATATAACTAGGACGAGCCACCAGGTTCGACACAACGTTTTTCAGCTCCCCAAGAATGCTAATCAAGCCAATCAGCATAATTGCATTTATTGATTGCAATTACAGATGGGATATTATTCCCCGCCTTCCCTGTATCCATGCTATAACAGTTGTGACAGATTTGCACCCGGATCTAAAAATATTCCCTTTGGAATCAGTTCCATTAACGGTAATGGAGTCTATTCGTTGCAGTGCGTTATGGGAACGTTTCTTCGTTGTGTATAAATTCTGCCTCCAACCAACCTGTTCAGAGCAATATATAGATTTTTCACATGGTATTTGCCGTCGATATACTAGCGAAACCCATCTGTCGAGTTTGCATGGATTATTGTGGGCTCGATTATACAAAGTTTTGTTTGACTCCTTCCATTGTAGGCTGCCGATGTCTAAATTCAGATTATCCAATATGGGGTTAGGGTTTTTTTAAAAAAAAAGACAAGGAGAGTGGGATTACTTCCCTACCATTGAGGCTATTGCTTGTACGTGTGTTGAACATGGTAGGGTAGGGTAAGAGAGGGCAGGGGATGGGATGGGATGGGAGAAGGGGAGGAGAGGAGAGGAGAGGAGGGGAGGGGAGAGGAGAGGAGAGGAGAGGAGAAGAGGAGGCATGGGATGGGATAGGATAGGATGAGGTGAGAGATGGCATGGCATGGCATGGTATGCCATGAATGACGATTTATTCTGAATGTCAGAGTGAGAGAGACTAGTGCCATGATGGTGAACCTATGGCACACGTGCCAGAAGTTGCATGCAGAGCCACTTCTGCCGGCACATGAAAGGTCTCCCAATCAGCTGGCTGGTGGGGGTGGCATGCATGCACAGAGGCATGAAATGCACACACACGGGGGCACGCATGCATGCTCAGGGGGCTGGGGGGGAGTCGCATGTGCATTGCATAATGGGTGCCGGCACGCGAGCACGACACTTTTGGCATTCAACATGGAAAAGGTTAGCCATCACTGCACTAGTAGGTTCCATGAGTTTATGGCACATTGGTGCCCATGGATACCACCTACAGTGGAAAACCCTGTTCACAACCAAATCGGGTGGTGAACAAAAAATACACCCCATTTTTGAATCGGGTCATGCTTCAAAAATCGGATGGCGAACAAAATCAGCACGGAAAGATTCCCTTTCTGCACCAATTTCCCCTGCGCCGCCATTTTGAGGAGGGTGTTTGTCCACGCATGCGCAGACGATTCGGTCATGACCATATCGGGTTGCGGCTGAAATCCTGGAACTGATCTGTACTGTACTGTATCTTATTCTGTGCTTGACACAATAGCAATAGCACTTAGTCTTATATACCACTTCACAGTGCTTCACAACCCTCACTAAGAGATTTATAGAGCCCCCAACAATCTGAGTCCTCATTTTACCAGCCTCGGAAGGATGGAGGGCGGAGTCGACCTTGAGCCTTGTGAGGGTCAAACTCCTGTCAATCAGCAGAATTAGCCTGAAATGCTGCATTCTAAGCACTGTGCCACCACGGCTCGTCTTGTTATTTCAACATAATCATGTTGATCCAGTCGTTCAAACACAGTAGTTTAAAAATAGTAAGGTTTTGTGGTTTTGTACGTCTTATTTTGGGCCAGTAATCATTAAATACTATTGGTTTATATTGGGGTTTTTTATTGTTTGTATGCTGCCCAGAGTCACTGAGAGTGAGTGGGTGGTCTTATAAATGGAAGGGAGGGAGGGAGGAGGAGGAAAGAAAGAAAGAGGAAGGAAGAAAGGAAGGAAAGAAAGAAGGAAGGAAGGAAGGAAGAAAGAAAGAGGAAGGAAGGAAAGAAAGAGGGAGGAAGGAAGGATGGACGGACGGAAGGAAGGAAAGAAAGAATGGGAAGGGAGGATGAAAAGGGCCGAAATGGAAGAAAATGGAAGAAAGATGATGGGACGGATCCGATCCGAAGGAATGAATGGAAAAGAATGATGGAATGGTTGTTTGGAGGAAGGAAATGGTTGAAATGAGATATATATAAGGTTGTTTGTTGTTGATGGACGGAAATGAAGACGAAGGATGGAATGAAGGTTGGAATGAAAGAAATGGAAAGGAAGGATGCTGATGAAATGAAATGGAATGAGGAAGGAAAATGGCCGACGAGGATCCGAAATAAAATGGATAACGAAGAAAAGGAATGGAACGATGGAATGAAGTGGAATAAAAATGGAATGAGCCGAAAGAAGATACATATATTGTTGTGTTGTTTGGACGGATAATTGATGAAATGAAGGATCCGATCAAGATCCGAAGGAAAGGAAATGGAAGAAGACGGAGGAAAGGAATGGAAGAGAAAGAAATGAATGGAGAAGATGAGATGAAAGGAAGGAACTGATCCAGAAATGGAATGGTTGTTAATCTGTTGAAGGAAATGATGAAAGAGAAGGAAATGAAATGAAAGGAAAAGGAAAGGAATGAAGTTGAAAGAGGAAGGAAGGATCCGATCCGAAATGGAAGGTTGAATGGAAAAAATGAAGGAGGAAGGAAAGGAAGGAAGGAAGGAAAGGAAGAAAGAGAGAGAGAGAGAAAGAAAGAAAGAGGAAGGAAGGACGGACAGATGGACAGAAGGAAGGAAAGAAAGAAGGAAGGAAGGAAGGAAGGAAAAGAAAGAAAGAGGAAGGAAGGAAAGAAAGAGGGAGGAAGGAAGGATGGACGGAGGAAGGAAAGAAAGAAGGAAAAAGAAGGAAGGGAGGAAGGAAAGGAAGGAAGGAAGAAAGAAAGATGTAGATGATCAGCCACCATAGTCACTGTACCAATCAGATGTGCGGTCATATAGATAAATACATAAGTAAAATTACGTGCATCCCATTGTCCCATGGAACATGTTATATGGAGATACCTAAGCCCACAAAACAACTTGCTTATGTCATTGGAGAATAAACATTTGCAAACTAGCACATGTTTGCAAAGAAGGCAGCAACAGCTTTGGTATTTCTGCCCCTCAATGTAGGAAGACCAGGTTCCGCTGGATTCAAGAGAGCCACTCGCAAAAGAGCCTTCCTCCCTTTGGCTTGGACGGAGTGTATATTTCAGAGCCATGTCCCAACTACTGCAACGGCCAGGGAGACTGCATTTCCGGCGTCTGTTTTTGTGACATGGCCTATACAGGTAAGCTTTAACAGGTAGAGTCACCGTGAATTTCAGCACGAAACGGCTCGTTCAAGTTGAAAATTGCCAGGGAATTTCCAGAAGCCTGTCACTCTGACAAATTAGCCATCAGTAGACACACAGACATGAACAATATCCATAGACTATGCAAAAGAAACGAGCCATTGGTACGTTCAGTGTTAGATTTGTTTGATGTTTGGGTTACTTTTTTTTTTACACTTGTTACTGTTGAATATGTGTTTTCCTGTTTCCTTTGTTCTGCATTTTATTCTTGTTGATAAAACATTGGATGGATGGATGGATGGATGGATGGATAGATAGAGACATATATAGATATAGATATAGATACACATAGAGTGATGCGGTAGCTTAGAGGTGAATCTCTCACCTCACAATCAGGAGGCTGTGAGTTCGATCTTAGGTAGAGGCAGATATTTCTCTCACAATGGGAATATATCTGCTGCACAAAACTCTGCATTGGAGACAGGAAGGGCATCTGGCCAGTAAACACTCTGCTAGCTACGAAACTATGTGTTTCAGGCTTAGTTTTCGGGGAGGAAAATGAGGGGGGAATTCTGCCTCTGCCTACCAGCATCCATTGGTATTCATCTGGCTAGCGTCCTGTCAGTGTGTGAGAGTTGAGGGCTGTTTGGAAACTGAAACAGTATTTGCTGTGTGAGCAAGAAGGAGACAGCAAGGAGCCTGGGTGTGGCTTAGCTCAACTGTTCTGTATTAAAGCTGGTTGCTGCTCTGAAACTGAAACTGAAACTCCTCTGCTTGTGTTTTGCATTTGGAACAGATTTCTTTTCAGGTGGGGAGGAGGAGTAGAACTCTTTAGCATCAGAGCGTGTTAATAATGATAATATAGGAAATACTAATGCTCCGAAGGTCATTTCGAAAAAGCCTTTCTTAGTGAGCACCTAGAAGCCAAGAGGAACATATGTGCCAAATGTCAAGTTTGTAGGCTTTATGGTTCTGGAGATTTTGTGATGATGCATGAGTGGTCTTTCGCTTATACATATATATATATTAGTATATCACTAATATAAAATACTACATATATATTTGTTTGCCAGTTCTTGGCCTTTGCATTGAACGCTTTTTCCAAATGTATCCCTCATATATATATTTTTTATTTCCTTTTCTGAAGCTTCACATGGGACCTGTGTGTCTAATGTCCCTAATCCCAGTGAGATGTTTGACAGATTTGAGAGGAAGCTGAGCCCCCTTTGGTACAAGATAACCGGAGCTGAAGTTGGAAACGGTTGCGGAATATTGAATGATGGCAAATCTCTTTACTTTGGTGGTTCGGGCAAGAGGGAAGCACGAACCGTCCCTCTGGATACCACAGGCATCAGGTCAACTTTATATTTTGTTTCTAAAAATTTCATTTTGCCATAGATTTTACGAGACCATGAAAAATTCAGATTTTTTTTTTTCCTCAGAGGGACAATGTTTTAAATCACGGCACTCCGACCTCGGCCATTTTAAGACTTGTGGACTTCAACTCCCAGAATTCCTCAGCCAGCAACGCAGAATGACAGACAACGCTGGCTGAGGAATTCTGGGAGTTGAAGCCCATGTGTCTTAAAGGGGCCGAGGTTGGAGAGCCCTGTTTTAGATGAAATAATTTCTCGTTTTCAATGATTTTTAAGATTCACATGCATCATCTACATACAGATAACATAGCTGTTATAAGAGGTTAGCGTGATACAGGTCGTCCTCAACTTACGATGACAATTGAGCCCAAAATTTCTGCTAAATTGTTAAGCAAGACAGTTGCTAAGTGAGTTTTATCTTGTGTTACAACTTTTCTTGCCTCCGTTGTTAAGTGAATCACTGCAGTTATTAAGTTAGTAACATGGTTATTAAGTGAATCTGGCTTCCCCATTGATTTTGCTTGTCAGAAGGTCACAGAAGGGGATCATAGGACCCCGGGGCATTGTAACCATCATAAATACAAATCAGTTGCCAAGAACCTGAATTTTGATCACGTGATCATGGAGATGGTGCAATGGTCATGTGAAAAACGGTCATAAGTCACTTTTTTCAGTGCCGTTGTAATTTGAATGGTCACTAAATGAACTGTTGTAATTCAAGGGCTACCTGTATTAAATTTCTGGTTCTACAGAGTGAACTTACTTAAGAATCACAGTACAGTGATGTATTTGCCTGATTAGACAGATAGATTGATAGATAGAATTCTTTATTGGCCAAGTGTGATTGGACACACAAGGAATTTGTCTTGGTGCAAATGCTGTCAGTGTACATAAAAGAAAAGATACACTCGTCAAGAGTCAAGAATCATCAGGTACAATACTTAATAATAATCATAGGGTACAAATAAACTATCAAATCATACTAGGGAACAGTCCATATAGATCGTAAGGATACAAGCGACAAAGTTACAGTCATACAGTCACAAGTGGGAGGGGGTGGGTGATAAGGAGTGATGAGAAGGTTAATAGTAATAGTAGTGCAGACTTTGTAAATAGTTGGACAGCGTTGAGGGAATTATTTGTTTAGCAGAGTGATGGCGTTCAGGGGAAAACTGTCCTTGTGTCTAGTTGTTCTGGTGTTCAGTGCTCTATAGCATCGTTTTGAGGGAAGGAGTTGAAACAGTTTATGTCCAGGAAGTGAGGGGTCTGTAGATATTTTCACAGCCCTCTTTTTGACTCCTGCAGTATACAGGTCCTCCATGGAAGGCAGGTTGGTAGTAATTGTTTTTTTCTGCAGTCCTAATTACTCTCTGGAGTCTGTGCCTGTCCTGTTGGGTTGAAGAACCAAACCAGACAGTTATAGAGGTGCAGATAGACTCAATGATTCCTCTGTAGAACTGGATTAGCAGCTCCCTGGGCAGTTTGAGCTGGCACAGAGTTGGCACAGAAAGAACATTCTTTGCTGTGCTTTTTTGATGACGTTTTAGTAGTACTTTATACTCACTGTCAAAGATGTTTATATGAAATTGGAAATATCATAGTGCAGACTTCATTCAGCCATCAGAAATATTTACATGTTTTCACTCGGTGTGATAATGTCAGTTGTTCTTTATAAGAGTAATAACTCAGGGGTCTTCAAACTTGACAGCTTGAAGACTTGTGGACTTCAACTCCCAGAATTCCTCCTCCAGCCCTGTTTAGCTCAGGAATTCTGGGAGTTGGAGTCCACAAGTCTTAAACTTGCCAAGTTTGAAGACCTTTGGAATAACTGAACAAGGGTCTAATAGTATATTAAATTAAATGCTAAATAGCACTTGAATACTGGGAAATTATATGTGATGGAACAATTCCCAAGCGTTAAAGATGTGTTTTTTCTTTTCCAAACTATTTTTTTAAAACTTTATTTTTTTAATAAAAAAACAGACTAGTTCAGTTCTATGTACAAATTGGAAGCAAAACAGCTGGTACAGACTGCAACAGACCCCGAGCCAGGAATGAAGGTAAATTCATTTTTATTTTGTTAGCTATATAACCAGGGGTGGGATTCTACTGGTTCGGACTGGTTCTATAGAACTGGTTGTTATGATTTTGCACAGTACAGAGAACCGGCAAATCATGCCTCTGGCTGGCTCCATCCCTCTCCGCCCACCCCTCCCCTCTCCACCCAGTCAGTCCCTTTCGTGCATGCACAATATCGTGCGCATGCCTGACATCACTGACTGCATTCTTTCCCGCACTTCTTAATGTATTTCTTTTTTTCCCCTTCCCAACGATCAGCCGTTCGTATGATCACGTCCATAGCCAAGAGTCATCAATCATGCTCTCCAATTAGAATTTTGCACACAGAAACTTCGGTCACCTAGTTACTATCTCTGAAATCAGCTGTTCGTATGATCACATCCATAGCCAAGAGTTATCAATCATGCTCTCCAATTAGAATTTTGCACACAGAAACTTCGGTCACCTAGTTACTATCTGTGAAAACATTTATGGAATGCACTTTCTGTTTTACAAGCTGCTAGACTGCTCCCCCCTCCCTTTCTGTTGGCCACTCCAAAAAGACCATAGAATTATTTTATGAGTTGACAGCTGGCCACGCCCACCCTGGCCTCCTGAGGTCAAACACAACCCTGATGCGGCCCTCAATGAAATCGAATTCCACGCCCCCTGCACTATTGGGAGTAGAATTTCCATTTGTAAGCATGGCCAACTGAGTCATGGCTATAGTTGTTAAGTGAATCCTATGGTCGTATGTGACTCTGGTTTCCCCCATTGACTCTGTACATCAGAATCTGGCTGGAGTGCTGCAACCATCATAAATACATCCCGATTGCCAAACGTCCGAATTTTGATCGAGACACTTTGGGGATGCTGCGATCGTCATAAGTATGAGGACCTTATCAAAAACAAATCGCATTCTCCCTCCCCCCCCCAGGGCTTTTGTAACTTTGAATGGTCACTAGGACTACCTGTAATGGATTCTGTGCTTGTGACATGGAGAAGTTGCATCATCGGAAGGCCTAAGATTGGCATTAGATCCCCCGTTGGCTTCCGAGCCTTTAAAATGATGCTTTATTTCATTTTGATTCGTAGGGCTTGTGGTCCAGTATTCAAATGACAACGGAATCAGCTGGACTTTGCTACGAGAACTGGACTTCTTGTCTTTCTTGGAGCCACAGATTGTGTCTATTGAATTGCCCCGGGAGGCCAAAACATCAGCCACCGCATTTCGGTGGTGGCAACCTCAGCATGGTAGGTGCATAGAGAGACATATGATGCATATATAACTTTTCCATTTGATTAATGAACAAAGAGAGTATCATTTGGGTCTTAGTAATTCTGCAGGAATAGTGTCAATGCTTGGAATAGGTAGGTAGGTGGGTGGGTGGGTGGGTGCACCTTGATGTATATGTGCTGGCCACTTGACCACAGAAATGTCTTCAGACATAGCTAGATCCCTTGACTAAGGAATGGAAATGAGCACCATCCTTAGAGTCGGACCCAACTGGACAAAGGAAACATTTATTTTTATTATTTGGGTAAATGCACAAGAAAATGTGCTTATTCTGTATAAACATGACATATTGTTATTCTGTGAATTGTTCAGGGTACCGTGCAATTAGTTAGCTGTTCTAAACACCACTGAATTGATTCCTCATTGATTTTATGTGGTTATCTTTCATCTGTGGACTGTAAGATCAGAGCTTTACATTACAACTTCTCTGAGTTCCCATTATTTGCTGTTATGGGATGAGCAATATATTTAAAAGCCTTCCTCTTGTTTTGCTACTATTAGGAAATTCCAGAGCTATCTTCTATTAAATATTTATTTATTTATTTATTTATTTATTTATTTATTTGGATTTATATGCCGCCCCATCTCTGGAGGGACTCGGGGGTGGCTTACACAAAAATATATATACAATATATAAAAGTATTATCTCAAAGACACTGGCCAATTTTCCTTAGTTAGATCATAGTTAGAAAATACATGCTTGTTGGCATAATAAAAGTGAGCTATGGCAGATGGGAATAATTAAACGGTACTGTTTTTCAGAAAATATACATTTGCCGCTAGGTTGTGTCTTTTTCTACCTTGGCACAACTTGCTTTCATTTTTCATCCTGAGCTGTTTGAAAGCTCATTTGTTTTCTTTACTGTATTGTAAATAAATTGCAAAAGATGGCCCCTTTTCAAAGACCAACTGCTTGAGGAAAACACTTGAGGTCAATGTAATATCACAACTGTATTGCTGCAGAGGTGGGTATTCAGGCGGTTCTGACCAGTTCTGGAGAACTGGTAGCGGAAATTTTGAGTCGTTCGGAGAACCGGCAAATCCCACCTCTGACTGGCTCCGCCCCCATCTATTCTCTGCCTCCCAATGAGTCCCAGCTGATCGGCTGGGTCTTCTTTGTTTGCCCTGCACAGGAGAATGGAGCTGGAAAGCAGGTTAGTGGGGGGGGGGAATGAGGATTTTGCAGTATCCTTCCCCTGCCACGCCCACCAAGCCATGCCCACCACACCATGCCCACCACACCATGCCCACCACACCACACCACGCCCGCCACACCACGCCCACCAAGCCACGCCACGCCCACAGAACCAGTAGTTAAAAAATTTGAATCCAACCACTGTATTGTTGCTGTTGTTTTGGGTGCCTCCAAGTTTATTTATTTATTTATTTTATTGGACTTATATGCCGCCCCATCTCCGAAGACTCGGCGCTCACAATTAAAACATACAATACAGTAATTATTTAAAAAAGAATTAAACAATTTAAGCCCAATAAAACCAAATTAAAATACTTAAAATTATCCCATGGCCCAGGTAAGGTAATCACAGCCCGATTTGGTCGAACAACCAGGTCTTTAAGTCGTGGCGGAAGGTGCGGAGGTCAGGGTCAGTTAGTGTTGACTCTAGACAAAGTCCCTACAGTTTTCTTGGCAACATTTTTGGAAGTGATTTGCCATTACCTTCGTTTGAGGTCTGAGAGAGAGTGGTTGGCCCAAGGTCACTCACACCCGGCTATGTACTCTAGATGGGATTAGAACTCACAGTGCCCTGTTGGGTGTCTTAACCTCTGCACCCAGCTGGTTCCGTACCATAAACTTAAATAAAATAAAGAATAACCATCATGTTCTTTCCTGTTTGTTTCTAGGAAAGCATTCAGCCCAGTGGGCTTTGGATGACGTCCTTGTAGGAATGAACGACAGTTCTCCAATGGGTTTCAAGATAAATTTGATGGCTCTGTAGATTTGCAGGCAAATTGGTACCGGGTTCAAGGTGGGCAGGTCAACATCGATTGTCTATCTATGGATACCTCTCTCATCTTCAGTGAAAATATAGGTAAGGCTCAAATCGCGCAAAGAACACACTTTTCATCCTTTTTGTTGTTGTTTTGTTTTGTTTTGAATGTCAAGCCTTTCTTTGCTACCATTGTCAAGGCTTCGAAAAACCTTGTTCCAGGAGTAAAAATTCTTCCAAAACATCCCTGCTAATTAGAGGTGATAGACCATGGTTTTTTTTGCTGTCAATGCTGATAAAAATTAGACCCGGAAAGTAATCTAAAAACATTTTTATTTATAAAATAAGAAAACCTATAAGGAGCTACATACTTGCAGCTTTCTCATACCAAGGCATATAGAAAAAGAACAAAGGAAGAAATACAATGGAAGTTACAGGAAGTGAAGTATAAACTTTTTTACAGATGCGCAGTAAATCAAAATATCACAAGACTTTCTTATCTCATTACTATGGAGACAAGATAACACAGTGCTGGCTAGCAGATACCTGCTTGCTATAATATGAGCTTAGAAGCTGAAACAGACAAACCAAAACAACGCAGTGACATTGAAAATACCAGCATTTTCAAGTTTTGAAGCATTGGATACATTCGTACTTTTGTGTCGATTATGCTAATCCCTTTGCCGCAGACCAGGGGTCCCCAACCTGTGGTCCGTGGCCCACTACTATGCCACGGGGGTAACTGCCACTGGGCTGTGTGAAGGGGCGGCTGGTGCATACGCTTCTGCTCGTAACCCCACTCATGTGAGCATTTTGTCTCGCTTGCGGCCCCACTGGCTCGAGCGTCATCACGAATGTTGTGGGCTGTCAGCTTTGGAAGCCATATTAGCACCAGAGGCTTCCATGATGCCACATTCTTCAGCTTGGGAAGTTGGGAGGGGGGATTTCATGGAGCGTATATGGTTAGACCTAATAACATTCTTCTTTAAGGTCATGTTATTCCTGCACCTGGTTGAGGAGTGGTTGAAGGGATGTCTCAGGTTAGAACGTGTCATCGGGATAATTTCAGCCTTCCAGAAAACCTCAACTCCAACCAATAACTCCGAGACAGACATCTTTTCTTTTCTTTTTTAGAAAAAGTTTTTTATTTTTATAACAAGAACAAAAAATAAAACCATCTTTCAGTTATACAATGTGTCAACTGGCTACATATATCTTGTGCACATATTAATATTTGTATACATTTCTTACTAAGTTTACATTCATATTATGAGCCTCTGTAGTGCAGTGGTTAGAGTGCAGTACTGCAAGCTACTTCTGCTGCAGCCAGCTGCCTGCAATTTGGCAGTTCAAATCCCACCAGGCTCAAGGTTGACTCAGCCTTCCATCCTTCCAAGGTGGATAAAATGAGGACCCAGATTGCTGGGGGCAAGAGGCTGACTCTGTAAACTGTTTAGAGAGGGCTGTAAAGCACTATAAAGTGGTATATAAGTCTAAGTGCTATTGCTAGTGCTAGCATCATATATCATTATGACAATATCATTTAATTTCTTACTTTTTTATTTTCATTTATAAAATAAATCCCATATCAAATATTATTCCATTTCTTCTTGTTCTCTAATTGCCAATGTTAATCTACTCATTTCTGCACATTGCAATATTTTCTTAATCACTTCCTCCTCCACCGGAATCTTTTCAATTTTTCCAATTCTGAGCAAATACAATTCTGGCTGCTGTTAATATATGTATAATTAAATATATTTTTTCTTTACTATAATTCCCAGGTAGGATCCCAGTAAAAGTATCTCGGACTTTAAGTCTGTATGTTGTTTTATCATCTTTTCCAACCATGTGTGTATTTTAGTCCAATATCTTTTAACTTCTGTGCATGTCCACCACATATGGTAGTATGTTCCCAGTATTTGATGACATTTCCAACATTTCGCTGATTTGTCTTTAAACATCTTTGGCAGTCTTGCCGGGGGAAGATGCCCAACCATGTGTGTATTTTAGTCCAATATCTTTTAACTTCTGTGCATGTCCACCACATATGGTAGTATGTTCCCAGTATTTGATGACATTTCCAACATTTCGCTGATTTGTCTTTAAACATCTTTGGCAGTCTTGCCGGGGGAAGATGCCCAACCATGTGTGTATTTTAGTCCAATATCTTTTAACTTCTGTGCATGTCCACCACATATGGTAGTATGTTCCCAGTATTTGATGACATTTCCAACATTTCGCTGATTTGTCTTTAAACATCTTTGGCAGTCTTGCCGGGGGAAGATGCCCAACCATGTGTGTATTTTAGTCCAATATCTTTTAACTTCTGTGCATGTCCACCACATATGGTAGTATGTTCCCAGTATTTGATGACATTTCCAACATTTCGCTGATTTGTCTTTAAACATCTTTGGCAGTCTTGCCGGGGGAAGATGCCCAACCATGTGTGTATTTTAGTCCAATATCTTTTAATTCTGTGCATGTCCACCACATATGGTAGTATGTTCCCAGTATTTGATGACATTTCCAACATTTCGCTGATTTGTCTTTAAACATCTTTGGCAGTCTTGCCGGGGGAAGATGCCATCTGTAGAACATCTTATACAAATTTTTTTTATAAGCTGTTGACATTGTTAATTTATAGTTTCTATCCCATAGTTTCTGCCATTTATCCAAGTCTATCCCTTTTTCTCCTGCCCTCAGGTGTTTTGGAGAATAGCTTGACTCCCTCTTCTTTGTGGCAGCCCCTGAGATATTATTATTATTATTTATTTATTTATTTAGACTTGTATGCCGCCCTTCTCCCTAAGGACACTGCTATCATGTTACCCCTAGTCCTTCTTTTCTCTAGACTAGACATACCCAATTCCTGCAATCGTTCTTCATATGTTTTAGTCTCCAGGCCTTTAATAATCTTAACTGCTCTTCTTTTTCTTTTTTTCTTTTTTTTTAAGGAAAGCCTCGTTACGCGGAGACCTGGGATTTCCACGTGGCTGATTCTACCTTTATGCAGTTTGAGCTGAACATGGGCTGCAGCAAACCTTTCAGCGATGCCCACGGCATTCATTTTCAGTACTCCCTGAACAACGGAAAAGATTGGCACTTGGTGACCGAAGAGTGTGTGCCGCCCAGAATCGGCTGCCAACATTACACCGAGAGTTCGGTTTACAGTTCAGAAAGATTTCAGAATTGGAAACGCATCACGCTGTCTCTTCCTCCTACAGCCATGTAAGAAATATCCCCTGGTGTACTACCGATAAACGAGAATATTTGTAGCTCAGGGTTGACACGAGGGGTCTTTGGCGCTCTCCGACCTCGGTTGTTTTTCTTGCAGATGTTTCGTTACCATACTAGATGACATCGTCAGCGCTAGTAAGGAGTGGGGTTTGCCTTCAATTTATATTCAAGCACAAGGGGCCCCCAACCCATGGGCCCTTGGCCTGCCAGAAACCGGGCTGCACAAAAAAGCAAAGCCCCATCCACAGGATGTAGGCAGCATACGAAACCAACCAGGCCCCTTCCGATCTGCAGAAAAACCAGTTGATAAGTTAGTAACCTGGTTGTTAAGTGAATCTTTCCCCCATTGACTTTGCTTGCAAGAAGGTCACAAAAGGGAAATCACATAACCTTCGGGACACTGAAACCGTCGTAAATGTGTATCAGTTGCCAAGCGTCTGAATTTTGATTGTGTGATCATGGGGTTGTCACAACGGTTGGAGGTATGAAAAACAGCCATAAGTGACTTATTTTCAGTGCTGTTGTTGAATGGTCACTGTTGCAATTTGAGGATTACCTGTATAGCAGAGGTGGTCTTCAGCAGGTTCTGACCAGTTCTGGAGAACCGAAGCGAGAACCAGCAAATACCACCGCTGACTTGATTGAGTCCCAGCTGATCTTTTGGACTGGAGAATGGAACTGGAAAGCAGGCAAAGCAGGTGTGGATGGCTGAGGTCTCTGACAGCAAGGACTCGACTGGGCCTGTGTGATGCTGGGGCCAGGACTATCAGAGAGGGGGTGCTGCCTTGGAGGTTGTGGAGTCTGGCAGCAGTGACTCTCTGCTCCTCATTGAGTCCCAGCTGATTGGCTGGGTCTTCTTTGGTTGCCCTGCACTGGAGAATGGAACTGGAAAGCAGGTTGATGGGGTGGAGTTGTGCCGGCCGCCGGGTGCTGATGGCTGAGGCTCTCAGCAAGGCTGACTCGGCAAGGACTCGGACGAGGGGCCTGTGTGTGATGCAGGGATGGGGCCAGGACTATCAGAGAGTGGGGTGCTGCCTTTGGAGGTTGTGGAGTCTGGCAGCAGTGACGAAGAGGGATTTGGGGAGCCTGTGCCCAGTGCGCGTGCGTGGAGGGCTGCTCAAAGGAAAGAGCAGTTGAAGCAGCACAGGTGACTCGGGAGTAAGGCTGGAAGGTGATGGCCCCTCCCATAAGGGATAAAAGCCAGCCTTTGGGGTTGAGTTCTTTGTAGGAAGCAAAGAAGTTCTTTACACTCAGAGTTCTCGTCCTCCGGTTTGTTTTTGGAAACTTCTGGCTTGGGATATTTATCTTTTCTTCTTGATAGCCTTTTGCAATCTTGAAAGGGCTTGCTCTTATCTGGTGGTGCAGGCTGTTAAATGCCTAGCACTTAGCTCCAGCTGCCTGCAATTAGTGCAGGCTCAAATCCCACCAGGCTCAAGGTTGACTCAGCCTTCCATCCTCTCGGGGTAGGTAAATTGAGGACCCAAGATTGTTGGGGGCAATAAGCTGACTTTGTAAAAATGCCGCTTAGTAATAAGCAGGCATATACAATGGAAGGAAGGCTATTGCTGAGCGCATTGGGTTGTGCTCCAAAAATTGCAAGCCGCCCTGAGTCTTCGGAGAAGGGTGGCATATAAATGTAATTTTTTAAAAAAGATAGTTTTGAATGACTCTTGGCTGTGAATGCACAGAATTCACAGCGCCGCATTAAAAAGGTTTGCTTTGATACATACTTTGTGTTTGTTTGATTTGAACAAGGCTTGGATCAGAACAGGTGGGGAGGGAATGGAGATTTTACATTATCCTTCCCTGCCACGCCCAACAAGCCACGCTCACAAAACCGATAGCAAAATTTTTTGAATCCCACCGTTGCTGTATAGGTAGAAGAACCATTAATGGCACAAAAGACCAGATAATATGTCAAAGTATTCTTGCTGAAGTGTAAGCTGTTGTGTTGTACAGCCACATACCCAAAGTCTCTTTTTCTCCTTTATCTTCTATATAACCTCACAATCTGATTTTTGTTATTCCTACTATCTGTTCTTTCCAGGTCCCCCAGAACACGCTTCCGATGGATCCAGCATGATTATACCCCCGGTGGGGACACCTGGACTATTGATAATGTCATCCTGGCCACCGGATGTCCCTGGATGTGTTCCGGTCATGGAATCTGTGATTCTGGGCATTGTGTGTAAGAAAACAAACATTATTAACGTTTTGAAGAGGAGGAGGGAATGCATTTAGGGCTAGTGTTAAGATACAGCTACTGAGAATTCTGGTTTCGTTTTAATTATGAGTTTATGGATTAAGGACTCCAATACATCCCCTAAACTAAGCAGAAATTACTGAAGAAACAGCAGTCCCCAGTTACATCCCAGATGAAACCCTTGTTTGTTAGTGAAGCCATGCCTTCAACTCAGGATTGATTAAAGGAATTTAGGCTAAACCATATGATGAATGGAAAGGGCTGTGGTGGGCCAGTGGTTTAAGACGCTGAGCTTGTCGATCGGAAAGGTTGGCAGTTTGGTGGTTCGAATCCCCAGCACCGTGTAACAGAGTGAGCTCCCGTTACTCATCCCAGCTTCTGCCAACCTAGCAGCTCGAAAGGATGCAAAAATGCAAGTAGAAAAATAGGAACCCCTTTGGTGGGAAGGGAACAGTGTTCCGTGCGCCTTCGAAGGCGTTTAGTCATGCTGGCCACATGACCATGGAGATAGATGTCTTTGGACAGTGCTGGCTCTTCGGCTTTGCAACAGAGATGAGCACTGCCCCCTAAAGCCGGAAATAACTAGCATGTATGTGCAAGGGGAACCTTTACCTTATATGATGAATGACTGAGGGAACTAACTATGTCCAATCTAATGAAGATAAGGACTGGGGGCGACATAATAGCAATCATCCAGTACTTGAAGGTTTGTCATGGAGAAGAGAGGATTGACTTATCATTAGAGATTGATCCAGCGTAGAACTAAGGAGGAATTTCCTGACAGTGAGGACAGTTAACCAGTGGAATGACGTGCCTCTGGGAATTATGAGTGCTCCATCACTGGAGGTTTTTAGGAAGAGACTGGACAGCCATTTATCTGGAATAGTATAGGATCTCCTGCTGTCGGCAGGGAGTTGGACTAGAAGACTTCAAGGCTGTGTTGGGATTCAAATATTTTTACCACCAGTTCGGTGGGCATGGCTTGGTGGCCACACTTCGCATGTGCACACACACACTTTGCGTGCGCACACCAAATACACACTTTGTGCATGCACAGAGGCTTTCCTACTCACCTCCTGCAAGCCTGCACTCTCCCGGTCGCTTCAGCAGCTGCCGCGCAGCACTCTGCTGTGCTGTGCAAAGCAGCTGCGCTTGAAAAGCAGGGAATAAAGGTGAATATGGGAGCCTGGGCCGGCGGGTGGGCCCAACAGCAGAGCGGCGGTTCGGTCTCCACTGTTCATTGGTGCTACCGGCTCGGCAGAACCAGTGCGAACCAGTAGAATACCACTATTGCTCCAAGGTCCCTTCCAACTTCACCATTCTAGGTTTTATGTACTATGAAAGGCATGGAGGAATATGACTTTGGGCACAAGAGCAGGGGTGGGATTCTACCAGTTCGGACTGGTTTGGGCGAACCGGTTGTTCCGGTGATCATTTGGCCCCACACACCCGCCTTTGCTGTTTCTTGTGCTTTATTTCCTTGTTTTGGAGCACAGCTGATTCACGTGGCAGAGCAATTTGCCGCGCATCAGCTGTTTTACTTAGCGGGGCTGCAGCAGAAGTAAGTAATGGGTGTTTTTGAAATTCTGTGCATGCATGCGAAGTACGCACTGATGAGAAATGGTTGTTACACCAGTTGAATCCCACCACTGCACAAGAGGCAATTCAAGCTTAGCACTTCCTCCAAATCTATCCATGCTCCTTACACAACCAATAATGCTCTCCCACCCATGTTCCTTCAGGTGTGACAGAGGTTTTGGAGGGCCTTATTGTGTGCCCACTGTTCCCCTCCCAACTGTGCTAAAGGATGATTTCAATGGCAACCTGCATCCAGACCTTTGGCCTGAAGTCTACGGAGCCGAGAGAGGAAACCTGAATGGTGACACCATCAAATCCGGAACCAGCCTCATCTTCAAAGGGGTTAGGAGTTGTTGATATTCAAGTGTTACTTAATTCTAAATTGTCTTTCCCTCCTTTCAGTGGGTTTTTTTGTTTTTTGTTTTACAGAAGCCAATTACAATTATTATTGTTTTCATTTTGCTTTCTTCCTACCCAGTCTCCTTTTATGTCTCTTTATTCAATTGTCCTGTGAGATTCATTTAGGAAAGGGTCTTCAAACTTGACAGCTTTAAGACTTGTGAACTTCAACTCCCAGAATTCCTCCTCCAGTCATGTTAGCGCAAGAATTCTGGGAGTTGAAGTCCACATATCTTAAATGTGCTAAGTTTGAAAACCCGATAGATAGATAGATAGATAGATAGATAGATAGATAGGTAGATAGATAGATAGATAGATAGATAGATAGATAGAGATAGAGATAGAGATAGAGATAGAGATAGAGATAGAGATAGAGATAGAGATAGAGATAGAGATAGATCAGGGGTCTTCAAACTTGACAGCTTTAAGACTTGTGGACTTCAACTCCCAGAATTCCTCCTCCAGTCATGTTAGCGCAAGAATTCTGGGAGTTGAAGTCCACATTTCTTAAACTTGCTAGGTTTGAAAACCCTTTAGATAGATAGATAGATAGATAGATAGATAGATAGATAGGAGAGAGAGAGAGAGATGGATATAGACATATATATATATATAGAGAGAGAGAGAGAGAATGATAGATAGGTAGATAGATAGATAGATAGATAGATAGATAGATAGATAGATAGATGGATGGATAGAGATAGATAGGTAGGTAGGTAGGTAGATAGATAGATAGATAAATAGATAGATGGATAGAGATAGATAGGTAGGTAGGTAGGTAGATAGATGGATAGAGATAGGTAGGTAGGTAGGTAGGTAGATAGATAGATAGATAGATAGATAGATAGATAGATAGATAGATAGATAGAGAGAGAGAGAGATGGATATATATATATATATATATATATATATATATATATATATATATATATAGGTCTTGGTGTATTCAGGTCTTGTCCCGTGTAAGATTGAGAATACTTTGGCAACGTTTCGATGAAATCTCATCCGTCGTCTTCAGGCTGGTGTCTTCAGCTTCGTTCTTCTGGGAGAAGTGTGTGATCGTGGCTGTTTTTCCCTTTTAAACTCCAGAGTTGGCTGTGTTGTTACTTCTTGATTGGTTGATGGAGTTGATGTATGCAGATTGGATGGCTTTTTCCTGAGACTTTGTGTGGCTGAGGTGCTGGCTGTGTGTCTCTCAGCCTTTTGTGTTGTAACGAGCTGGGTAATGGGCTGTGTGATGACATTCTGAGTTCTATTGTTGTGACATCCTAGGTGTGGTGCTGTAATCTCCTGGGTTGTTGTCTGTGTTGCAACCTCCTGGTGTTTTGTGTTGTAATCTCCTGAGTTCTGTGATGTAGTATCCTGGGTGGAAGGCTGTGATGTGACATTCCGGGCCTTGGTTTGGCTCCGAGTTTGAGGTCTGGCTATGTGTTTATAGCATGTGTCAGTTTGCTTAGTTTGGGGGTCGGAGTGGGGTGTAGCAGCTGGTGTTGCAGCTATGGTCTGGTTTCTGGATGGTGGTTGCCTTTCATCTGTGGCGTGGGCTTGGGACAACTGACACCTTTGGGACAACTGTAAAGCAAATCACTATTTCTATTTTCATGCTTTAAACATACTGTAGTTATATTTCCACTTTGGAAGGAATTCCAGAATTCTCTTAGAGTCCTGCTTTGTGTCCTTTGGAACCAACAAGACTTTGGCCTAAAATCCTTGTTAAGTTGTCAGCTTTTGTTTTTCTTCCCTCAACCTTGATTCAAATCTCTCTCCCTCCCTCCCTCCCTCTCTTCCTCCCTCCCTTTCTCCCTCCCTCCCTCCCTTTCTCCCTCCCTCACTCCCTTCCTCGCTTCCTTTTTCTCCCTCCCTTTCTCCCTCTCCCTCTCTCCCTCCCTCCCTTTCTCTCTCTCTCTCCTCCTCCCTCTCTCTCCCTCCCTCGCTTCCTCTTTCTCCCTCCCTCTTTTTCTCCCTCCCTCCCTTCCTCTTTTTCCCTCCCTCCTTTTCTCCCTCTCTCTCTCCCTCCCTCCCTTCCTCTCCCTCCCTCCCTCCCTCCCTCTCTCTCCCTCCCTTTTTGAGAAAATAACAACTAAAAAAAGGAGTGTATAGACCTGCAAGGACACAGAGAAGATATCAGATCCTTCCCTTAGCTGTTGCCTACTGCCATACCCCCAAATAATGGGAAATTAAGAGCCTGGGTGGCTCAGGCTGTTAATTGCCTGCACTTAAGTTCCAGCTGCCTACAACTGCTGTAGGCTCGAATCCCTGCACCAGGCTCAAGGTTGACTCAGCCTTCCATCCTCTCGGGGTAGGTAAATTGAGAACCCAAGATTGTTTGGGGCAATTAGCTGACCTTGTAAAAATGCCACTTAGTAATAAGCAGGCATATAGAATGGAATGAAGGCTATTGCTGAGCACACTGGGTTGCATCCCAAAAATTGTAAGCCGCCCTGAGTCTTCGGAGAAGGGCGGCATATAAATGTAATTTAAAAAAAAATTATTAAGCTGGTCACCTCACTGTTTACCCTACTTCCCAATCATTATATAGGATGACTTCAGTAGTTTTGGGGAAGGTTTTTTAAAAAAATATGTACTGAACTTGCTTGGTAAGAAAGATGACCAAGACGCTATTTAACTCCACGCAAAGTAATAATACTACCTATTCTCTTTATTCAGGAAGGGTTGAGGATGCTCGTTTCAAGAGATTTGGACTGTACCAATACAATGTACATTCAGTTTTCGTTCAGATTTTTAGCTAAAGGTAAGTATTTTAAAATAAATACTTTGGAGTTCCGTTTACCACTGCATAACAATGTTGTTCCCCTTTAGCCAGTTAATGATGGTTGTTCCCTGTGGTTTTCCTATTAGGTTTTTTCAGAAATGGTTTGCTAAAGAACTAGCTGGTTTTGTGCCTTAGGCGAGATTAAAACTGACTGTTTTCTTATCCTGATGCCTTAATCACTACGCCAAACAGGTGTAACGATAAATTAATATAATGCTTGCTGGGTCCAAAAGTGAAGCGAGTTCACAAACAACCCATTGTGACTCAGAACCAAGACACAGCAAAAGTGACCTAATGAAGCTAGAAAGATATCTCCAAACTGTAGTATGTTCCCCAGAATCTGTGGGGATTAATACTACATTTTATACTTATTTATACTAATGTACTATATCCGTGATGGCGAACCTATGGCACGTGTGCCACAGGTAGCACACAGAGCTATTTGTGCTGGCACGGGAACTGCAGGCAAACTTACCTCACTGTGCATGCACGTGCCTCACAGCTAGTTTTTGGCCGGTTTGAGGCCTTTTTTGGCCTCCCAGAGACTTCAGGAAGGCTTCTGCAGGCTTTTCAGGCCAAAAACTAGGCCCATTTCATTACTTCCTGTTTTTCCGGAAATACTGGAAGTGACGAAACGGGGCTAGTTTTCAGCCTGCAAAGCCTGCAGAAGCCTTCCTGAAGCCTCTGGGAGGCCAAAAAAGGCCTAAAACTGGCTGAAAATCAGCTGTGAGGCACAGTGCAGGGGGACAGTGGGTGGTGGTGGCTGGGGGTGGGGATTGCGCGTGCATGCGTAGGCATGGGGGGACACATTGCCTTCTGGGAGCTGGCACGCGAGCATGAGCATGCAAGTGCACACACAATTTTTGGCACAGGAGCCCAAAAAGGTTAGCCACCACTGTACTATACTGTTAATGTGGCACTAAATCACAGACTCCAAACATTCAGCAAAAGGCTCATTGGGCAGAAGAAACTCAGAAATGGTTCAACTAGATGGGACTCTTTGTTACAGCCAAGAATGAGGCCATATCCAATTATTTGTCTTCTGTAATATAAAGCTATCAAAGCCCTTAATTAGGTCTGTACTCCAGAGTTTTTCTTCCCAATTTGTTGAATTAATGGATGCTTGGCAGTTGACTAGTTGACTTTGGCAAATTTTGGTTCTCTCTTGAGAATTACTAATTTCTGCCTTTCTGGATTTAGCTCTTTACAGAACCTGGCGTCAATTATCCAAATTGTTTTGCTGTTTTGGATTAATCTTATCATAAAACTTTTGCCTGAATCTGTAGTTAAACAGAAAATTGTCTCACCCAAGGCTACAACAAGTTGTCATTTTTCAATAGGCAAAATTCCTCTTTGTGGAAAAAAAAAGGGGGGGGGATTCCAGAATCCATATCTTTGAACAGAACAATATTTAACATTATGTCATATTTTGGGGTAGAAATTCTGGTGTTTTCTTAAAGTACAGAGTACTTTAAAGTGCAGAAAACAAAAAGATGGGTTTTTCTATTAATGCAAAGATAGATTCTTCAACAAGAGGGTGTATAGTCTAAGCTATGGTTTTCCCAGTTGCAATGTATGGCTGTAGGTAGTAGGACCATAAGGAAGGCTGAGCACCAAAGAATGGAGGCCTTTGAACTCTGGTGCTGGAGGAAGAGACTCCGTGAGTCCCTTGGACTGCAAGGCAATCCAACTGGTCAGTCCTAGAGGAGATCAACCCTGACTGCTCTTTAGAAGGCCAGATCCTGAAGATAAAACTCAAATACTTTGGCCACCTCATGAGAAGGAAGGACTCACTGGAGAAGAGCTGAATGCTGGGAACGATTGAGGGCAATAGAAGAAGAAGGGGACAGCAGAGAAGGAGACGGCTGGGTGGAGTCCCCAAAGCAGTCGGCGTGAGCTTAAATGGACTCCAGAAAATGGTAGAGGACAGGAAGGCCTGGAGGAACATTGTCCATGGGGTCGCGATGGGTCGGACACAACTTCTCAACTAACAACAACAAGATTCTTCTATTAATGCAAAGATATCTCCTTCCATGTGTACCCCATGACGTCTCAGAATCTTGGCCAATAACTTGCACCATCCTCAAAAAATATGCCAAAACATCAGTTGGTTGCATTTAAAACCTGTGTTGTATTGTTGACCACTCTATAAAGGCTACTTTAAAAACTAAGTTGTGATAATAATCACAAAAAACAGCTGGAGACACGTGAACAATATGGAAGAGCTTTATTATTAAGCTTTGCAAAAAGGAATTCTGCTCATGGCAGAAGACATGGTTCCCAGGAAGGCTGGGGTTTATATACAGGTTCGAATATACAGTCTCTGCCCCTTTCCTGGGTTCACAATCTATCCAAGCTACATATTTCCCTATGTTACACCCATATTATTGTAACATAACACCTGTTTCTTTGTCCTTGGAAACTACCCTTGTTCTCATGGCTTCTTCCTGTTATGGTCCTGTTATGATCATCTAAGCACAATGGATCATTAGCAGATTTCCATTGGATCAGAAGGACCCAGCATCTCTCACATTTATCTATAAGCCAAGATTACAAACGCCTATTCCAGCCAAGAACTTGACACTTTACTTTTAAAACATATCAAGTTACAAAACATAATGTGTTTGTTAGATACAGTTATATAAACTGTCCAGTAATCATTGCACAGTTCATATATCGGATAAACATGGATTCTCTTGTGTTCTTCGTTTTCTCAGGTGTAACTTACAATATATATATTTTCCACATATAACATAAGTTAACTTGACTTCATAGTTCAACACAAGGTAAGCTTTCGTAATTGATTCATCTTGTCACTGTTGTCGTTATGACATCTTCCCTTATGTTCCAGGTACCCCAGAGAGATCTCATTCTATTCTGCTCCAGTATTCCGTCAATGGAGGAATCACGTGGCACCTGATAGATGAGTTTTACTTCACCCAAACAACTGATGTCCTTTTCATTAACATCCCACTGCCATATTCAGCACGAAACAGTGCTACCCGTTTCAGGATCTGGCAACCCTACAACAACGGTATAGAACAAAGGATCTAGATTTGGATGGCTTTGAGATACAGCAGGGGGGGTCAAACTTAAGGCCTGTGGGCTGGATGTGGCCCGTGGGGTGCTTAAACCTGGCCTGCAGGGCCACCCAAAATAGCAAAGGACCAGCCCGTGGTGCCCCGTTTTGGCTAGCAAAGTGCTGCAGGAGGCTGTCCAGGCCAAAAACGGGGCATGTCCCCTCCGTGCCCCATTGTTCTGACCAAGGCTCCCCGAGACCATAATTAAGCACACACTTAGTCCAAACAACTCTTGTTTTATTTCAATGCTGGGATTTATGTTCATTTCCAGCCCATAATGAATCCCAAACAGTCCCTCAAGATAAGCACCCACCTTTATCTCCTTTGAATTGCTGCCAACAACTAAAGTGCCAAATTAACTGTAAAAAACCAACTTAAGTACAAAGTCCACGCAAAGCTTCAAGGTTTAATCCTGAACAGACCAAACGACTTTGCTTCCTGAGAAACAAGAGAAACCTTTGCACCTCCTTTATACCTGATGGGAGAGGCAATCACCCTCAAGCCTTACTCCCAAGTCACCCTTTTTGTCTTAGCTGTTCTTGCCTTCTAGCAGCTCTGTGCATGCACGCACTCGGAACAGGCTCCCCTGTTCCTCTGCCTCGCTGCTGCCAGACTCCGGAGGCTCTGGAGTCAGCACCCCACTCCCAGATGGTCCTGGCCCCATCTCCACATCAGATGTAGGACCCTCATCCATGTCCTCCCCAGACTCCCAGATTGGTCCCCATTCTTCCCCACTGTCCGATTCCGCTGCCATCTGCACAGGCTTCCGGAGAACCACAACACCCATTTTGGCCGGCAGGGTGCTACAGGAAGCGTCCATCCCATCTCCCCCACCCCCCAGCCAGCCTATGGTGGAGAATTACAATGCTGATCTGGCCCTCGAAAAAATCTAGTTTGACACCCCTGAGATACAGGCAGTCTTGCGACCGGTTGCTTAGCAACCAAAGTTACAACCGAATCAAAAAGGGATTTATATGACCCAGGTTGAAAGTTCTGACTGTTGGGCCCTCTTCCGTGGTCACATGACTGAATATTGGTTGCTCGGCAACAGGGGCACATTTACAGCCATTTGCAGAGCCATGGGGTCACGTGACCCACGTTTTATGACACTTTTGTTGAAAACCGGTACTTATTTCCAGTTTTTGGCAAAAGCATGCCATAGTTCACACAATTAGTTCACCCAACAACTATGGTGTTCAGTTAATGACTGCAGGTTCATTTAACAAGCGTGGCAATTCACTTAACAACCCTCCCATAAAAGGTTGTGAAATCGACTGTTGTGGCATATGACTGTGAGGGGCCAGCTCCATTTTCGTCGTATGTTGAGGATTGCCTGTATATTATGATTCAATTTGAGCAGCAAGCAAGATTCAGTGGCATATTCTTAATGACAAACTCAATGTGCTTGAGCTAATGGGCCAGAGAAGGGTTAATTAAAGTTATCCCCTTGTGTCAACCTACCATTATTAAGTTTGTGATTTGGAATTTACACATGAAAATATTATTAGGGGCCTTGGTGGTGCAGGCTGTTAAACGCCTAGCGCTTAGCTCCAATTAGCTGCAATTACTGCAGGCTCGAATCCCACCAGGCTCAAGGTTGACTCAGCCTTCCATCCTCTCGGGGTAGGTAAATTGAGGACCCAAGATTGTTGGGGGCAATTAGCTGACCTTGTAAAAATGCCACTTAGTAATAAGCAGGCATATACAATGGAATGAAGGCTATTGCTGAGCACATTGGGTTGTATCCCAGAAATTGTAAGCCGCCCTGAGTCTCCGGAGAAGGGCGGGATATAAATATGAATTTAAAAAAATATTACTAATCATAATCACTTCTTAAAGTGTTTTAGGAAGCACTTAGTGGCAACCAGTAATTATACAATTATTTCCTAGTGGTTTCTAACAACTGGACCAGTCGTTATCAGAATTTTATTTATTTTTTTACTTTTCCTAGGTAAGAAGGAGGAGATTTGGATTATAGACAACTTCATTATTGATGGAAATAACCTCAAAAATCCTGTGATCCTTTCGGATACTTTTGACTTGGGCCCAAAGGAAGACAACTGGTTTTTCTATCCTGGTGGCAACATTGGACTTTACTGCCCATATTCATCCAAAGGAGCACCGTATGTATTTTAAAAAGTCATAAATATACATAGTGAGATATGTAGGTATGGAGTGGAGTGGAGTGGAGTGGAGTGGAATGGAATGGAATGGAATGGAATGGAATGGAATGGAATGGAATGGAATGGAATGGAATAGAATAGAATAGAATAGAATAGAATAGAATAGAATAGAATAGAATAGAATAGAATAGAATAAGAAACAAATGGAATGGAATGGAATGGAATGGAATGGAATGGAACAGAACAGAATGGAACAGAATAGAATAGAATAGAGTGGAATGGAGAATAGAATGGAGAACAGAATAGAATAGAATGAATGGAAACCAATGGAATGGAAGGGAATGAACAGAAAGAAGAACAGAACAGAACAAGATGAGTGGATGGAGGAATGAATTGAATGGAATAGAATGAATAGAGAATAGAACGGAATAGGAATGGAACAGAACAGAATGGAATGGAATGGAGAATGGAATGAAGAACAGAATAAGAATAGAATAGAATGGAATAGAATAGAATAGAATAGAATAGAATAGGAAACAAATGGAATGGAATGGAATGGAATAGAACAGAAAAGAACAGAACAGAACAAGAAATGAGTGGAGTGGAGTGGAATGAATTGGAATAGAATAGAACAGAATAGAATAGAATAGGGAATTGAATGAGAATGGAATGGAATAGAATAGAATATATGGAATGGAATGAAAGAACAGGACAGAATAGAAAATATTGAATCGAATCGAACGACCAGAACAGAATAGAGCACAGTTGAACAAGGCAGGACTGGAATAGTCTTTATTTGACCAAGTATGATTAAATGCTCTGGGGCGGAAGCGCTCAACGTACATGCAAAGCAATGGAGTAGTAATAATCACAATAATGATACCAATAAGAGAAGGTAGTAGAAAAGATGAGAAGGATGATGATGATGATGATGATGATGATGATAATAATAATAATAATAATAATAATAATAATAATAATACAGCCATGCTACATGGGTAAATATGCTTAGACAGTATGGTGAGGATTTGGTGTTCAGCAGAGCGATGTCACGAGGGGAAAAAACTGTCTCTATGTCTAGTTGTTTTGACCTGCAATGCCCTGCAGCAGCATCCCGAGGGGAGAAGTAGAAACAGTTTATGTGCAGGATGCGTGGGAGCTGTAGATATTTCCACAGCCCTCCTTCTGACCCGTGCAGTATACAGGTCCTCAATGGAAGGCAGGCTTTTGCAATTGTGTTTTTTTTTTCTGCAGTCCTAACTATCTATTGAAGTCTGTATCTCCCCTGTTGTTGCTGTACCAAATCACATAGTTGTCTAACTTTCAGAAAAAGAACGGTTGACTAACGTGAGTAATCATATCGTGAAATATATCACTTTTGCTCCTGCAACAGAGAAGAAGATTCCGCGATGGTATTTGTTTCAAATGAAGTCGGAGAGCATTCAATTACAACGAGAGATTTGAACGTAAACGAAAATACCATAATCCAGTTTGAGGTACTTAGCTCTGCTTGCTTTTCTTTTTTGCTGTCAAAAGTGTTTTAAATCTTTGCTTTAGCATTTTTCTGGATATGTTAACATTCTTTCTGCAGGATATGGAAGGATCGTGTTAGTACCAACAATAAAAATCTATTGTTAAAAAAAAAGAAGAACTCGAAAAAAGGGAATCTTTTAGGATTATAACATGGTGATGCAAGTTGTGATATTAAACAGATGATAGGCAGACAGGAATGTCAACATCCACATAGTAAAGTGAAATAAGTAATTGTGTCCTCAGTACAGCCCTCAGGGTATATGCTGTATTCAAGGGTTTAATTAAAATAGAAGCTGAAGCATAATAGACAAATTCGTGCGTACACTAACACATTTATACAAAACATTAATAGTCCCCGCACATTCTTGTGCAGTTGTAAGAGGCCGCTGAGTGCTCACCTTGTGTATTCTTAGCAAAAGCCTCCCCTGACTGTTTATTCATCCACAACTAATTAATAATATATAGAACGCAAACTGTTTCCTATTTTAAAATATAGATTAAACACATGTTCAGCAAATGCTTTTTTCAGTGTGTTTACCCCAGAAGAGTTATACTTCATATCTAGTCATCTAGGAAGGACATTTTATTTTATTTTATTTTTTAAAAAAATGTTTGAGAGAGGCTAATAAACAAGATGTTAGTATAGATAGTGCAGGAGCTGTCACTCTAGATTTCTGAAGCTAATGAACCAAATCATGTCCTTTTGATTTTAGATCCGCAGTTGATTAGACCTAATAATAGGAAGCTCACATAGATTATGTAGGAAGACCTACATGTTTTAGACCATGGTGGTAAAAAAAAAAATCAGAGTCTTGTAGAATCTTTTTCAATTAACACATTCTATTAAAAGATGTTGTTACTTTTTTTAAAAATTACTTTATATGGTTCTCGGAGACTCAGGGTGGCTTACAATTTTTGGGAACAACCCAATGCGCAGCAATAGTCATTCGTTGTAATGCCTGCTTATTACCAGCGGCATTTTTACAAGTCAGCTAATGCCCCAACATCTTGGGTCCTATTTACCTACCCGAGAGGATGAAGGCTGAGTCAACTGAGTGGTGGGATTAGAGCCTACAATATTGCAGGCATGGATCTAAGTGCAGGCAATACACCTGCTCCACCAAAGCTCTACTTGATATTATGCTTATAGCATTTATAGATAGGAAAAAATATGTACTTCTAAATTAATTAATTAATTAAGATGACTAAGGACCAGGAGTCAAAAACATATGAAGAACGGTTGCAGGAATTGGTTATGGCCATTCTAGTGAAAAGAAGGCCCATGGGTGACATGATAGCCATATTCCAATATTTGAGGGGCTGCCCCAAAGAAGACGGGGTCAACTTATTCTCCAAAGCACAGAGGGCAGGACAAGAAACAATGGATGAACACTAATCAACGAGAGAAGCAACTTGGGATTAAGGAGAAACTTCCTAACAGTGAGAATAATTAACCACTGACACTGCAGTGCTACTGCATAAAACCTAGTTCCATTAGAGCCTTGGTGGTGCAGGCTGTTAAACGCCTAGCACTTAGCTCCAGCTGCCTGCCATTAGTGCAGGCTCGAATCCCACCAGGCTCAAGGTTGACTCAGCCTTCCATCCTCTCGGGGTAGCTAAAGTGAGGAGCCAAGATTGTTGGGGGCAATAAGCTGACTTTGTAAAAATGCCGCTTAGTAATAAGCAGGCATATACAACGGAATGAAGGCTATTGCTGAGTGCATTGGGTTGTGCTCCAAAAATTGTAAGCCGCCCTGAGTCTTCGGAGAAGGGCGGCCTATAAATCTAATTTTAAAAAAGTTGTAACAAGGAGTATTTTGTCTATGAACAGCATGTGGGCCTAGGCCAAATAGTGTTTGACTAGTGCACTGATACTGCTACCTAGTTTGGTAATGAAACATCTGCAAGGAAACAACCAAACTCAGAGAGAATCAAGGACCCCATAGTTCAACCCTGAGCTACCAATATTCTCTTCTGTCAATAAATAAATAAACGAAAGGATTGCGGCCATGTGTCCATCTGAGATCCTCCCCAAATCACACCTGAATTCTTACAGAAAGATTCAGGGCATTCTTGCTTTAATAGTGTGCTACACAGAGAGTATCCTTAATTTCAACATGAAGGATTTGTTTGATTTCAGATTAATATTGGCTGCACCACAGATAGCTCCTCTGCTGACCCGGTGAAACTTGAATTCTCCCGAGACTTGGGTGCAACGTGGCACCTGCTGCTTCCTTTATGCTACAGCAGCAGCAGCTATCTCAGTTCTCTCTGCTCGGTTGAGCATCACCCAAGTAGCACCTACTACGCTGGAACAACCCAGGGCTGGAGAAGAGAAGTCATCCATTTTGGAAAGCTACATCTTTGCGGGTAAGAAATGGTTTTCTGTCCTCACCTAGCTTCTATCTCCATCTCTTATTTTCCTGCATTCTGTAAGCAAAGTTAACAGATTGTATTGGTGTTAACGTTCCGACTGACAAAGCCAACCCAGGCAAGCACAGTCGAGATGATCCAACCTCTCAATGCAAAACTGTCTTGAGTACATCATTCTGACAATGATGAGGGCAAAGCCAGATCTGACTAATTCCTGCACAAACCTAAGTATAGGATTCTCCCTCCCGCTATCAGTGCAGGTCATATCGTCCAATGGAATGTCATCGTATTGTTCTGAGAAAAAGTCTTTGGTTTTGGCAAACACCTGCCGAAGTGTCCTTGGCTCTCACAGCTCATCGATGTCTGGAGCCTATATTCCATCTCCCCCCTCCCTAGTTCGTTGGCAAACTGAGAAGCGGTAATAGTTGCAACAGAACAAGAACGGTGGGCTCCCCAAATTTAGCAACGGGTTCTCTGCCCAGTTGCTGGGTGGGCATGGCCATGGTGGGTATGGCCTAGTTGGCCTCCTGCACCGTGGTGGGGTGAGCATTTTTGCCCTCCCTGGGCTCCAGAGGCTTTCCTTGAACCTATTTCCACCCTTCCTAACTTCTGGGAGGCCTATTTTTCTCCCTCCCCGAGCCTCCGCGCGCACCCTGCGCTTCCCTGCATCCAAAACAGGCCGCGTGGGGACTCCAGCTTTTCTGCAAGGAGTATAAATCCTTCCATTCCCCCACCATCCAGTCTGAGCTTCAAAGAAAAAAAAAAACCAGAAAGTCCAGTTGCTTCTTGAAAAAAGCACCTTTCGGACAACCATGACCTGGATTGTTGAGAATCTCCACCAACGATCGGTGTGCATGTATCCACTGTGAGAGGAAGCATTTCTGCTGAGTGGCAAAATACTAAAAAAATACAGCAGACCTTAAACTGGAGTAAAGCTCAAGAAAACCTCCCCCCCCGTTGTTGAATAATTAAACGAAATATTTAATTTTTAAATGTGAACATGCATTTTTTATCGTCTTTAATCCCAGAATGTTTAGCCTCCCTGCTGTTCCAAGCCCCATTCTCAAACCTTTTCTCTTAATTTTCCAGCCTGTCAATCAAAGAGGAGAGCCAAATGCCCACCAGAGTTGTGCACCAAAGTCACACAAGCACACTCCCTATTATTTGACTGTTTTTATTTTTCTTCGCCTGACTTTCAGTGTCAATGTAGGACAGTTTATTTTCTTGCTGCCCTGACCTACCACAGCCCCCCCTCTCTCTCACACACACACACACACTTGAGACAAGAATGTTCAACAGTAGAAACAAATAGAATCATGCTTTTCCTGAAACTTGCAAAAATACTTGTATAAAAAAAAATGTTAAGCCAACGCCAGCTCAGCTATTGTCCTTGTTTTTCTGCCCAGGGACTTTCCAGAAGTTAGTAATAGAACATAGGGTGGCAGGGAAATATTATTGTATTTTCATTTTATTGTATGCCAATAAGTGTACATTCAAAGTGACAATAAAGATATTCTAAGTCTAAGAACTTGGAGGTCTTCTAGGCCAGGCCCCTGCTTATGGGAAGACCCTATAACATTCCAGACAAATGCCTGGTTTTTTTTTCCTTTTTTTCATTTCTTTTCTTGGTGCTGAAAGTATAAAAAGTTATTGCTTATGGTTCTGCTAGCATTGCTTCCATTTGTGGAACGATCCTCAGAGCACATCCTATAATGCAGGGGCCTTTCAAACTTGATAGCTTTAAGACTTGTGGACTTAACTCCCAGAATTTCTCCTCCAGTCATGTTAACTCAGGAATTCTGGGAGTTGAAGTCCACAAGTCTTAAACTTGCCAAGTTTGAAGACCCTTGAGATAGATAGATAGATAGATAGATAGATAGATAGATAGATAGATAGATAGATAGATAGATAGAGAATTTTTTAAAAATCATTGGACTAGAAGACCTGCATGATTCCTTCCAACCCTTTATTCTATGTTCTATGTCAAGTGTCTTCAAACTTGGCAAGTTTAAGACTTGTGGACTTCAACTCCCAGAATCCCTCCTCCAGTCCTGTTAGCTCAGGAATTCTGGGAGTTGAAGTCCACAAGTCTTAAACTTGCCAAGTTTGAAGACCCTTGCTATAACGCAAGATAATAAGAGGGAGTGCAACTGTCTGTTTCAGCTTGGTGAGATTCAGATGGTACCAAGGATTCTATCCTGCTGGGACTCAACCTGTGACCTGGGCCATTGACAACGTATACATAGGGCCACAGTGTGAGGAGATGTGCAGCTGGCCACGGCAGTTGTATCAATGGGAGCAAGTGCATCTGTGACCCTGGATATTCCGGACCCACCTGTAGAATAACCACCAAGAACCCTGATTTTCTCAAGGATGATTTTGAAGGTATAGTACTAAGACCAAAGTGATTCCATGGTGAAAGGATTTGCCAGTGACATCATCGCAGCCCAGGGTTGGTTGCTCAGTTAGGGGCACCTTTTATACAGGGGTGGAATTCAGCCGGTTCGGATCAGTTTGGGCGAACTGGATGTTAAATTTACATCTGGTTCACCAAACTAGTAGTTGAACTGACCAGCTGGCCCCGCCCACCCCACCCTGCCTTGCCCAGGAGTCTCCACACAGCCTATTTTGGATGCAGGTAAGTGTAGGGTCCGTGCGGAGACTCTGGGAAGGGGAAAACTGGGCCTTCTGGAAGTCCGGAAACGGGCTTGTTTCTGGCTTCCAGAGTGCCTCCAGACCCAGGGGGAGGCTGTTTTCACTCTCGCAGAGGCCCAAGGGAAGCCTCCAGCCCCTGGGGAAGGCAATAAATGACCCTCCCGGAACTTCCAGTAGGCTATGTCCACCATGGCCACACCCACCCAGCAGCAAACTGATTGCTGGGATTTTTGAATCCCACCCTTGCTTTTATGTCCCTGTGAAAGTGCCCACTGAAGTGGTACACATTTATCTACCCATGGTTGCCTGTTTTTGAACTGCTGGGTCGGCAGGAGCTAGAGCGTGTGACGGGAGTTCACCCCATCCCACGACAGCAACAGGACTTGAACACAAGGATGCCGATTGTCAGCCCAGTGTTCTAATCTAATGAGCCACTGCAGTCTGAAAGTATGGTGAGCGTACTTAGGTTTTGTGAAAAGAATGTCCTGGTGCCAAACCATCAAGAGGAGCTCATTGGTTTAGGCTAAATGTTCCTTCCTTTATAGACAAGTTAGTCCCACTCTTTTCATGAATATCTCATCTAGAACAGTTGTGTTCTGACTTCCTGAGACCATAATTAAGCACACACTTGGTTAAAATAACTCTTGTTTTATTTCAGTGCTGGGAATTATGTTCATTCCCAGCTGGTAATGAGTCCCAAACAGTCCCTCGAGATAAGCACCCACCTTTCCTTCCTTTGAATTGCTGCCAATAGCTAGAGTGACGAATGATAAAAAAAACCAACCGAAGTACAAAGTCCACCCAGAGCTTCAAGGAGCAAATGACTTTGCTTCCTGCAAAGGTTTCTCTACCTTTGTATTTCCTTTATATCTTATGGGAGGGGCAATCACCTCCCAGCCTTACTCCCTAGTCACTCCTTCTGCTTCAGCTGCTCTCACCTTCTAGCAGCTCTGCGCACACGTGCACTGGGAACAAGCTCCCCTGGGTCCTCTGCTTTGCTGCTGCCAGACTCCGAAGGCTCCGGAGGCAGCACCCCACTCCCAGATGGTCCTGGCTCCATCCCTGCATCGGATGCAGGACCCTTGTCTGAGTCCTCCCCAGACTCCTGGACTGGTCCCCGTTCTTCCCCACTGTCCGATTCCGCTGCCATCTGCACAGGCTGCCGGCGAACCACAACAAGTTGTGATTGAAAAAGCAATTTCCATTTTTAATCGTCGCTTTGTAAATATTAAATAAACATTCATCCTAACCGGCTAAATTTAATCCACTGGGCAAAGTCAAAGTTTATTGGAAATTGGATCAATCCTGGAGTAAGCATTTATTCATTTACACAGAGATGTCCCATGCAATTTTCAATTCCTAGCAGAAATGCTTCTGGATCAGTCCTAAAGCAGTGTCAATCTCTGTTTGCATTCAGGTCAACTGGAATCGGACAGGTTCTTACTGGTGAGTGGTGGAAAACCATCCAGGAAATGTGGAATCCTGTCAGGAGGAAACAACCTCTTCTTTAACGAAGAAGGATTGCGAATGTTGATGACTCAAGATCTGGATTTATCCCAAGCTAGGTAACTCCCGTTCACAAATAGATCAAATAGAATTTTGTTGACTCCTTTCTCTAGGGCCTACATTCTGGAAGTGGTTGAACCTGGGGCTAAATTTCCCAGACTTCTCTGAATTCCAGATGTTCTTCAGCAGGGTGAGAATGTAACTGTGAACAGCACGAACTGAGGTCAAAATACACTGGAATTTCGTTGATGTAACCCAGCCTAGTTTTGCTCAATGTCTTATTTATCTGATTTTTTTTGTTTTATTCCTCAAGCAAAAATTACAAATTAATACAAACAAAATACGAAAATTGTAACAGGACGGGGCGATAGGCATGCCAGTGCACTTACAAATGCCCTCTTAGGGTCCTCCTTAATATGGAGTGCGGTCCACAAAAATTAAATTAAAATTAAAACCATGAAAATTGATCACTGATACAACTGACTCTAGTAAGATAGTACAGACTTGGACAATTTTGCTACAAAAATTGAGTTTTGTACAATCGAGCTTAGAAACGGCTTACGTTAAGTTTAAAGTGGCCGTTCACATGCTTTACGTTACGATTAAATCTAAAAAAAGGTTATTTACAGGTAAAGGTACAATTTTGTATGCAATATAAGCAGTATAAGCTGGAGGTTTCCTCAGAGGGTCTCAGGAGGCCAGAAGAAGGGGACAAAAGACAAACACCATGCTACTTATGCAAGTTCCATCTCTTCCATATATGTGTTGCCTCACAGCAATGTTACTTTGGTCATTTGGGTATGGGGCGTCATCTGGATACCTTTCAACCAGATGTATAATTTATTTAGTTAGTTTCATTTATATCCCGCTATAAAAAAAAACACCTCAAAGTGGCGAAGATATCTACTAGTCCTTCCTCCTCTTATTTTGCCCACAACAACAACCTTGTAATATGAGTTAGGCTGAGAGAAAGCGACTGGCCCAAGATCACCCAGCTGGCTTTCATGCCTAAGGCAGGACTAGAACTCACAGTCTCCTGGTGATTGGCCCAAGGTCTCTCAGATGGCTTTCATGCCTAAGGCAGGACTAGAACTCACAGTCTCCTGGTGATTGGCCCAAGGTCTCTCAGCTGGCTTTCATGCCTAAGGTGGGACTAGAACTCACAGTCTCCTGGTGATTGGCCCAAGGTCTCTTAGCTGGCTTTCATGCCTAAGGCGGGACTAGAACTCACAATCTCCTGGTGATTGGCCCAATGTCTCTCAGATGGCTTTCATGCCTAAGGCGGGACTAGAACTCACAGTCTCCTGGTGATTGGCCCAAGGTCTCTCAGATGGCTTTCATGCCTAAGGCGGGACTAGAACTCACAGTCTCCTGGTGATTGGCCCAAGGTCTCTCAGATGGCTTTCATGCCTAAGGCGGGACTAGAACTCACAGTCTCCTGGTGATTGGCCCAAGGTCTCTCAGATGGCTTTCATGCCTAAGGCGGGACTAGAACTCACAGTCTCCTGGTGATTGGCCCAAGGTCTCTCAGATGGCTTTCATGCCTAAGGCGGGACTAGAACTCACAGTCTCCTGGTGATTGGCCCAAGGTCTCTCAGATGGCTTTCATGCCTAAGGCAGGACTAGAACTCATAGTCTCATGGTTGGCCCAAAGTCACCCAACTGGCTTTCAAGGCTAGGGTAGAATTAGAACTCACATTCTCCCGGCTTCTAGCCTGGTGCCTTAACCACTAGATCAACCTGGCTTTCTAAAGGTATTATATATTTCATTAAACCATGGTTTGCTTTAATTATTTTTCAGAATAAGCCAAAGTGCCTAGTTTCATATATAACATTAAGTCCTGAGCTGTGGTTTATAAATAGCTGGATTGGCTTAATGTATTAAGGTTAAAACCAAATAAACCACACTGTAGTATCTCAATATTTTCCAGTAATATTCCACCCACTGATAAATTTGGACCATTTTCCCATGTGATCCTATCATGAGAAAGAGTAAGGCAACCTTCCCTGAAGAAATTAAAGGATTGTCACTCAAAAGTTTTATTTATCATTCTATTTTTGTCACATCACCTGTTGGGTGATAGAACATACAGGTAATCCTCAATTTATAATGATTCATTTACTGACCATTCAAAATTACAACGGCACTGAAAAAAATGACTTAGGACCATTTTTCACACTTAAAACCGTTGTAGCATCCCACAATCCCACGATCAGAATTCGAAGGCTTGGAAACTGGCTCGTATTTATGACGGTTGTGGTGTCCCAAGGTCACATGATCCCCTTTTGCGACCTTCTGACCAGCAAAGGCAATGTGATGACCCGGGGCGTAGCACAAAGGCAACATAGTCAGATAATCAAGAAGAGTCCCTTTATTTTCTCCAATTTTGCCCCCAGTGTCCAGGTTACCTTCTGGCTGGAAAAAAAACTGTCCCAGGAACAGCCTTTGACTGCAGAAAATTAAGTCCAAAACAGGGTAAACACAAACTGTAACTTTAAATCCAATCCAGCCAAACTGAGGTAATTAGTTTGGCACGGCAGGAGCAAGAATTCCAGACTTGGAGGCACGGCAGAACTCACATGGTTGGACAGACACCAGGAACACAGATAAGCAAAGTCAACACAAGATAAAGTCATGTTTGCTCCCAGCAGCCTGCCGCATGCAGCCTGCCTTTCTTATCAACTGTCTTCCCAGTTGTGGCTAATGAAGGGAATCAGGGCCCTTTCCTCCCCGTAAGGCATGCAACCCACATTGCTCTCTTCTCCGTTCCTCCCTGAGTGACCTAGGATGAAGAGGGGGTGGGCCTGGGTCTTCCTCTGAACTCCCTCTCCCTTGTTCTATTTCTCCCCTACTCTGCCCAGCCAGACTTTGCCCTTCCCCAGTTTCCTCCACAGCCAACAGAGCCACACTCCCATTCCCTGTCAGCTGTTCGGCCTCCCCCTCGGATTCAGACTCTGACAGGGGCATGACAGGCAATAGGGAAGCCAGATTCATTTTACAACCGGGTTACTAACTTAACAACCGCCTTGATTCACGTAACAACTGTGGCAAGTGAAGTCGTAAAATGGGACAAAACCCACTTAACAACTGTCTCACTTAGCAAGAGAAATTTTGGTTTTAATTTTGGTCATAAATCAAGGGCTGTGTTTAGATTTATTTGGGGGGGGGAGAAGAGAGTTTCCTGTGAAATATTTTGTGTTTTTCTACAAACCAAGCAGGTTCTATAAATCTTTACCCGAGTTGGCTGTATGTGATTCCAATTCCACACTAATGGGGAGACCGGCATCTCCTGTAGTATAAATAACATTTTAATCTTAACAGATTGAACTCTCTTGCATACTAACTGCTCTGTAATGGGCTGGTTGACAGTGAACCATGATTTAAGCCTGGTGTATATTGCCAAGATGTCTTTTGGATGCTTCATCTGGAGTTCCAAAATATTTGCAAGCTAGCTTTGAACTGCCAACGTTTATTTACGGTTGGTAGCTGCCAGATACTGAACAAGCTGGTGTTGAGCTATTTAAAATAGCAACTGTTAAATTCTAACATCTTTTGCACCTGATTAGAAATTCTTTGATGAGTGAGGTTGCGTTTAACAAGAACAAAAAAATATGTAAACTAGTTTAAAATTAAAACTCCTGTTTACAAATTACAGGGTGGGCTTGAAATTATCCCCCTCGGACTTTAAGCATCTAAAAAACAAAATCCTATTTTCTTCAAACATATATCAACCCTCGGTATCTTGTGATGAAAAATTGATTTAAAACTCTGTAGAAATTGCATTTTAATATGGCCTTTTCTTCTTCTGGAGTTCTTTTATTAACATAAGGTTTAACACTATTTCTCCTTCTGCGTACTTTTATTCTCTGCTACAGGGCTTAATTTATATGTATTGCATTTTCCAAATAGACAGTAAGCTGACTCAATAAAATGAAACCACTGGAAAAATACCACATCTCATCTTTGTGGCAAATTATCTGCTTAAACGCAAGAAGGCTGTGGCATTTGAATTCCTTCTGTGAAGGAAAATATACATTTTCTATCCTTCTGGCATAGAAAAATGCCTAATTTTTCTTTCTCTGGTGGACTCAGATAAACAAATCCTTGTTGAGAGTTATCACTTTGTATTTTATGTAGGGACCAACTCTAACTTGAATATAATGAAAAGAAAATAAGAAGAAATGCCAGCTCCATATTTACATTTTGAATGTAATAATGTTTTATTACGGATGTGAAATAAATGTTGATTATCTGTTGAACATTATTCTTTGGAATGTCCTTGATCTCTGCAATTGATCCTTCATTGTATGCACTCCGTGAAGCAGTATTACTGTTTTCTGATTTTAGGCCAGAATAATTCTACAAATCCTTTCTTGGAACTGTTACCCATCGTTCTGGGTTTTATGGAGCTGCATTTCCATCTTCTGGAAAACTGGAGGATTATATCTATATTAATAAACAAATGAATGTAGCTCATGGATGTGTGTTTTATGCTTTATCTTTTATATGCTGCCAGGTTTCTGGGCTAAAATCATGTGCAGATTCAAATTTAATGTGATATGTGCTCTATAAGTAAATCTGCCTATTTATTGATTCCATGCTGATGCCTGGAGGAAAAATAGCTTTTTTAAAAAAATTCTTTTGATGCCACTCTGATGGATAAACAAAATAAAGAGTACAAAATAAAGAGTAAAAGCAAGTATTGTGTTTTTAAAAAATGGGGCAAAGGCTTAAGCCACATTGATATATACCCAGAATAGCATAACAATATTGTGTAATTCATTGTGGCAAAAGGAATGACTTGTGCCTTCTACAACCAAAAATAATAATATATTTCTTCTGATTCTGGGCTCTTTCATGCTTAATGCAGATTTGTGCAATTCTTCATGAGGCTGGGATGTGGCAAAGCAGTACCTGATCCCAGGAGTCAGCCAGTGTTATTACAATATTCCCTTAATGGTGGACTCCGATGGAATCTACTTCAGGAATTTCTCTTCAGCAATTCGAGCAATATCGGACGGTACATCGCCTTGGAAATCCCTTTAAAAGCTCGTTCGCCCTCTACACGTTTCCGCTGGTGGCAGCCTTCTGAGAATGGGCATTTCTATAGCCCTTGGGTCATTGACCAGGTAAGACTTCCTTTTTATCTCAATGTCAACTCATAAAACATTCCTATGCCTGTTTTGAGTAGCCATAAACAAGGGGGAGAGGAGAAATCTGAAGGAACATTATGGCAGTTTAAAACCAGAAGTACATTCCACCCTTATCTAGAAAGACTGATCTTCTGCTCCAAAAATCCTTTATTGGAGAATGTGATTGATGACTGTGCTTCATTGTAGAATCTGATTTATGAAACATCCAGGGGGGAGGGGCGAAACAGGGTCAGGGTCACAGGTGACTGTAAATTATGTATGCCAGAGTTGGTTTCATTTAGGTTAATGCTGGCATGTTGCTCCTAATAAATCTTTTGAATTTATTGAAGCTTGGCTTGAGGCTCATAATTTAATTAGGGCAATCGCAGGAACCCTGACACTCAAAACATAAGACATGGTTAATCCCAATGTTCAGTATTCTTTGTAAAGCACTATTGTTTATTTTGGGGGCGGGAATGAGGAGCTGAAAACAGGTTCTGTTATCCATGGTATATCTTAGCCCTTTACAATGTTTAAAGATTATTCTGTTCCTAGATATTATTCTAATGTCTGGTCTAGTGAAAGAAAGAACTAGGGAAGATATGATAGCAGTGGTCCAACATTTGAGAGGTTGTCACAGAGGTGAGGAGGGCCAACCTATTTACCAAAGCACCAGAAGGCAAGGCAAGAAACTTTTCAATGATCTGCAAGCTGACAACGATGGGAAACTCTCAAGGGGTAAAACGTGATGCTTTTTCCAAAGCATTTTTTATCAATCCTTTTAAATCTCCCCCCTTCTAACAAAGTAGACATTCTCAATGGTTTCTGTACGTGAAGACAAAATCTGCAAGATGTTGGGCATCATGATCCGAGTCCTACTTGTTTTGTCAGTGCAAAGACTGAAGATTGCAACCTAGAGCACACAAACTTTTGATCCCGGTCTGCAGATGGACGTTCCTTCCAAGCTACAAATCTGTCAGGATGACAACTATAGTTTACATTAAAAAAAAAAGGTGAAGGTTTCTCTGTCAGTTGTGCTGAGCTCTAGGGCACAGTGCTCATCTCTGTTTCTTGGTTGAACAACCCAACGTTGTCCAAAAACAATTTCTGTGGTCATGTGGCCGGCATGAGTACATGCCGAGACACAGAGAATATCATTACCTTCCCACAAAAATGGTACCTATTTATCTACTTGCATTTGCATGTTTTCAGACTGCTAGTTGGGCAGGAGCTGAGGGAACAGAAGCTTACCCCATTGCTTGGAGCACGGGTCTCAAACCCTACATTAATAATTAGAATAGAGTAGAGTAAAATAGAAATAATAGAATGGAATAGAATAGAATAAAATAGAATAGAATAGGAATAGAATAGAATACAGAATAGAAAAATAGAATAGAATAGAATAGAATAGAATAGAATAGGAATAGGAATAGGAATAGGAATAGGAATAGGAATAGAATATAAAATATGGAATGGAATGGAATGGAATGGAATAGAATAGAATATAATGAAATGGAATGGAATAGAGAATGGAATAGAGAATGGAATGGGATAGGATAGGATAGAATAGAATAGAAGAATTGGAAGGGACCTTGGAGGTCTTCTAGTCCAACCCCTGCTTAGGCAGGAAATTAATAATCAATACTTAAGTTTTATTAGACATGGCTAATTGAGAAAGTTATAATTTCAATACATCTAAAAACTATAGGCGGGGAAAAGTTAAAATAAAGCAGATCCTAATGTGGCCAAGAGCTATCGTTAAAAACAGCGTTAAGGAAGGAGTTGGAATAATTATTATGTTTTATATTTACATATTGTGATGTTTAATACTGAGCCATCTGCCTCTGCTTAAAATTCCCCAAAATATTTGGATATCAAATTCATGGCAGGAACAAATGCCAGCAATACAAATATTGTTGTTGTTTTTTTCCTTTACAGGAAGAAAAGTGTTTAGAAGTTCACAGTCACTCACTGTTAATTAGATCTGATCAGAATAAATAATATTAAAATGGTTTCAAAAAAACAGACGAGTAATTAATTTTGACAAGGAAGGAAAAATAAGTCAGCTGGTCTTCAACTGATGATCCACAACTGAGTCCAAAATTTCTGTTGCTAAGTGAGACAGTTGTTAAAGAGAGTTTTGCCCCATTTTACAACCTCTCTTGCTACCGTTGAATCCTGATAACGTGACCATGGGGATGCTACAACGATTGTATGAAAAATGACCATAAGTCAGTTTTTTTCAGTGTCATTGTAACTTTGAATGGTCACTAAATGAACTATTGTAATTTGAGGACTATTGTTTGCTAGTTTTCAATTCAGACTAAAAGCAATAGTAAAGCAACTACTATTAATTTCAACCTGGAGTTATTTGCATTACACCAAGCACTGAAGCTTTGTTCTCAGTACTTTACAAAAGCAACTTTCACTGCGGTTCTGTGCAATGTAGAAGACCTTAGCAGCTTAGCAATATAATTATGGATAATAATTACAAATAACTCTTTGCTTACAGAGCAGTAAGAGCCATTTATGGAAAATTTACTGCACCTCTTAATCTATTTAGGACAGACTCAGAGCAAAAATATGTTTTTTTTTCTAAAATTGCCTCCCTGCAAAGCATATTCCGGGCTCCCATTTGTTTATAACATAACTTGTTATTTATTTATTTATTTATTTATTTATTTATTTATTTATTTATTTATTAATGGGACTTATATGCCGCCCCATCTCCGAAGACTCGGGGCGGCTTACAAATAAAACAACAGCAACAATAAATAATTTAAAAGCAGATTAAACTAAATAAGCCCCATTACAATTACAAATACACCCATAAAATTATCCCCTTAAAACTATCCCATAAAAACCATCCCGTCCCAGAAAATCACAACCCGGATTGGTTAAACAACCAGGTCTTCAGGTCATGGCGGAAGGTGCGGAGGTCAGGGGCCAGAAGGAGCCCCAGGGGGAGTTGGTTCCAGAGGTCTGGGGCCGCTATAGAATAGGCTCATCGTCGGGGGACCACCAGCCGGCATTGGCCAGCCAATGGGACCCCAAGGAGTCCTTGCCTATGCACTCGCACAGGGCGGTTGGCATTTGTGTGGAATATATGCTATTTATAACTGTAGGCAATTTTTTTAAAAAAATTAAGTCATACTTAATTTAAGAGTCAGTCAGCACCCTTTATTAAAACTCAGGAAAAATTACAGAGTAATTACAGAGTAATTGCAGAGCTAACGGTCCCTTGTTCCATAGCCTTATTCCATTAATCCTTCATCTTTATTCGATATTGAATAAAGAATAAACAGACAATGCCTGTTTTAATCTGACTCTTCTTTCAATAACCTCTTTCTTTACAAAGAAAGATCTCAATTTCTACCATAGGGAGTTCAAACTTAACAAGTTTGATTTCTGATTTAAAATGCAATCAAGGGGATAGACATGTTATTATAAGAATAGCCCAGCTGGATCCTAAAGTAACAAATGCTCAATTTCTGATCTTCTCAACTTTTCCTCTATGGCAAGAAAAAATATAGTTACATATTATGGTCTTTGAGGTCAGAGGCTATATATATATATATATATATATATGTTTTCGTAGATTTTCACGGGTAAAGGTATGTAGGTCTTGGTGTATTCGGGTCTTGTCCCGTGTAAGGTTGAGAATACCTTGGCAACGTTTCGACGAAATCTCATCCGTCATCTTCAGGCTGGTGTCTTCAGCTTCGTTCTCCCATATATATATATGGTTACCCAGTTGCTGTGAAATGTGAATCAGAAGACACTGCCTCACTCATATTTTGTTTAAGGGCTTCCCAGACGAATATGGTTGACCGTTGAATAAACATAAGGGAAGACTAGGCGGTCATCTGGTATGCTCAGCATTGATGTTCTTCTCACGCTGTTAGTTGAAAGAATCTCTGGGACAATGAGCTAGTTTGGCCTAGTGGTTAAGGCATCAGACTACGAAGCAGTAGCCCGTTAGTTCTAGTCCTGCCTTAGCCATGAAAGCTGGTTGGATGACCTTGGGCCAATCACCAGGAGGCTGGGAGTTACAGTCCCACCGTAGGCACAAAAGTTGACTGGATGACCTTGGGCCAATCACCAGGAGCCTGGGAGTTATAGTCCTGGTTTAATCATGGAATCCAGCCTAGGTGGCTTTGGGCCAATCACCTGGGAGTCCCACCTTAGGCACAAAAGCTGGCTGGATGACTTTGGGCCAATCATGAGAAGACAGTGAGTTCTAGTCCCATCTTAGTCATGCAAGTCAGCTGGGTGATTTTTAGGCCAGTCACTCTCTCTCAGCCCAACCTACCTCACAGGGTTGTTGTTGTGGGAAAAATAGAAGAAGGGAAGTATATTGCATATGTTCACTGCCTTGAACTATTTGTAAAAATGTAAGTGGTATACAAATAAATATATAAATAACAAATAACAAAAATAAATGAGTCCTCTTGTATTATACAGTTATACAGTTGGTATAGTAGACAAGGTGAGATACAAATAAAATAAACATATAGTCACCTAATATGTGTTGATCAAGAGGAAGAAAGTTATTTAATAAACTTAGGTGGTATTTCATCATTTTCCTGCATGATAAAGTGATATGGTTTTATACTATTCCAACAGGATATTTTCTTTACAAAAACCCACCCAGTTCTAAACTTCTATCCAGTGTGTATGTAGTTTATATGTTGTTCATACTTAATTTATCCTTTCCCAAGTTTAGATAAAATGTGACAACATTGATACATTTGTTTGACTGGTGGTTGTTTTTAAAGTCCTTTGTCACTTTCATTTTGGTGCATCTTTTAAATTAGTATTTTTTGAAGCCTGAACAAAGCTGGATTGATTCCAGAGTGCTATCAAAATAGGAAGCATGTCTTTGGGGCATTATTTCTTGTTATTCTCTCCATGCTGCTGATCCAACTGAGTTTTCTTGGATGAGAAACTAAATGTATTCAAGGGAAAACAAAGTTCAGTTGCCGTTTGGGAAAGCACCTTTGGGACAACCATGACCTGGGATGACCGAGAATCTCCACAGACCTTTCAATTTAAGTTCCCCACAGGAAATTATGTCAATGCTTGTCTCTGTATTCCAGATCCTTATTGGTGGAAATATTTCTGGCAACACAGTCCTGGAAGATGATTTCAGCACCTTGGACAGCAAGAAATGGCTTCTCTACCCAGGTGGAACCAAAATGCCTGTCTGTGGCTCCTCTGGAGATGCTCTGGTCTTCATTGAGAAGGCCAGCACTCGCTACGTGGTCACAACCGACATCGCCATAAACGAAGATTCTTTTCTTCAGCTGGATTTTGCTGCTTCCTGTTCAGTTACCGACTCTTGCTATGGTAAAAGCCATTTCTTTAAATTTGTTATTTATGTTAGATTAGATTAGATTAGATTAGATTAGATTAGATTAGATTAGAATGCTTTATTGGCCAAGTGTGATTGGACACACAAGGAATTTGTCTTGGTGCAAATGCTTTCAGCGTACATAAAAGAAAAGAGACATCCATCAAGAGTCAAGAATCATCAGGTACAACACTTAATGATAGTCATAGGGTACAATAAGCAATCAAATCATACTAGGAAACAGTCAAGAAAAATCGTAAGGATACAAGCGACAAAGTTACAATCATACAGTCACAAGTGGGAGGGGATGGGTGATAAGGAGTGCTGAGAAGATTAACAGTAATAGTAGTGCAGATTTTGTAATAGTTGAACAGTGTTGAGGGAATTATTTGTTTAGCAGAGTGATGGCATGTGGGAAAAAACTGTCTTGGTGTCTACTTGTTCTGGTGTGCAGTGCTTTATAGCCGTGATGGCGAACCTATGGCACATGTGCCACAGGTGGCACATGGAGCCATTTGTGCGGGTACGTGAGCCCCAGCCAAACTTAATTACACTGTGCATGTGCGTGCCTCCCAACTGATTTTCAGCCTGTTTGAGGCCATTTTTGCCCACCCAGGGACTCAAAAAGGCTGAAAAATGGGCCCATTTCAGCACTTCCGGTATTTCCGGAAATACTCCCGAGTTGCCCCTTTTGTCTTACCTGTTATTGCCTTCTGGCAGCTCTACCCCTGCTCCTCTGCCTCACTGATGTCAGATTCTGGAGGCTCTGGAGTTGGGACATAACTCTCAGATGGCCCTGGCCCCATTTCTTTGTCAGACGCAGATCCCTTGTCTGAGCCCTCCCCAGACTCCAGGACTGGCCCATGTTCCTCCCCACTGTCTGAGTCTGCCACCAACTCTGGACCACAACACTCCCGACGATCAGCTGTTTCAGGCTTCAGCCATCACCTATTGCCATCTACACATGCCCCATCCCGCTTTCAGCCTCTGCATGCCCCGTTTTCGGCCTCCGTGTGCCCCATTTTCAGCCCATTCTGGGAGCAGGGATTGGAATGGGTGGAAAATGGGGGGCGTGGATGCCAAAAACAGGGTGTGTAGAGGGGGGGCCAAAAATAGGATGTGGAGGCTGAAAATGGGGTGCGCGGAGGCAGCAATAGGCAATGGCAATCCCTGCAGCTTGAAACAGCTGATCATTGGGAGGCCGATCCTACCAACGATCAGCTGCTTGTGCTAAACAGGCTGTGCTGAAGCTGAAACAGGCTGTTTGCTGTTTGCTGCAAGGAGGCAAATTGCTGAGAGGCAGAGGCCGAAGGGTGGGGGCCAGTGGGTGGCCGGTCACTTATACATTCAGTGTATAAGATGCACAGACATTTCCATCCACTTTTGGGGGTGGAAAAAGTGTCTTATACTCTGAAAAATATGGTAATTAGTATATTTAGATGGATTTTATATAGTAGCTAGAAGACAGAGGCTGGAGTAATAATGACCTACTTAAGATCACTTGGCAAAGATGCAGTTGAGGAACAACCTGCACTAAGAAAGTGTGCTAGTTCATAGTGTAGGCTCTCCATTGCTATGCCAATGTTTCTCAGTGCTGGCAACTTGTGGACTTCCACAACTGAAGTCTACACACCTTTATGTTGCCAAGGCTGAGAAGCACCCAGCTATGCTATCTCAAATCTCAACATCTGTGCCTATTTCAGAACTTCATTATCCTTTCTATCGGCCTAAATGCCTTGATTTATTCATCGGTGCCCACCAATGAACATCTCAGTGGCTCCATAATCTGCCCTCCATTTGATTTATTTTTATGGCTGCATATTTATTCCAGCAATTTGTAAGCCGTCCAGATCCCAAAAGGGGTTGAAATACAAGGCTACAACCATCAGAAGAGTAGATAACACAACCAAATGCCAGGAGCCAGAAACAATCCAACTCATAAAAATATAACTACGTTAACGGGCAGAGATCACCTACACCTGCAAGACCCAAATGCAGAAGAACATTAATTCGCTATTTCACATCCCTCAGTTGTTTTATCTGATTAAATATCAGAGTGCTTTTCCTTTTACAACTGCTATGGTCTTGAGAAGACGCTGAATTAGTTGGGCGGTGTTAGGTTTCTTCATCTTCTTGTGCCATATATCTGTCATCAGACATTGGCCACCATGTTGGTGATCCTATTTTTATCAACAGCCGCACGAAAAAGTGCTGTTGAGTTTTGTCCAAACTGGTCCCTTAGATTTTGAAGCCATGATGTTCTTCTTCTGCCTGGATCTTGTTTTCCTTCAACCTGTCAACTCAAAAATATTTCTCTTGTCTTTTAGAGTTGTCAGCAGAAAGGGAATGGGGGAGTAATGCATACCTTAGATAATTGCTAGGCAGCCGAAGCTTCTGGCGCGCAAGATTATTACTGGAGAGCATGATTGATGACTCTTGGCTATGGATGTGTCCCATTGGAGAATATACATCTAGGGGGTGGGGGAAGATCAGGGTCAAGGGTGAGAAGAATGATGTATCTCAGTGTCGGCTGCACCCAGGTCATGCCGAAATGTTCACTTCTAATAAATGATTTTTTTAAACTCTGAGAGATACGGCTAGAGACTCATGATTCAAATGGGAGTGTATTGCGGAGCCCTGACACAACCTTTCCCTGGAGGATTAAGTGAAGTGTGCCGTATTTTTCCAGGTGTTGCATCACATGTCCAAAATATTCTAACTTTCGTGGTTTTTTATGGTTTGGATGATTTCCCTTGGCTTTCCCAGGTGGCTTATCACCTCCTCATTTCTGATTTTGTCAACCCAACTTATACGTAACTATAAACCCACATTTCAAATGCTTCTAGTCTCTTCCAGGGGCTTTCTGTCAAAGACCATCTCTCCACTCCGTAGAGCAGGGTAGAAAAGATGGAGCATCTGACGGGGTCACCAACCTTTTGGACCTCAGGGACCACCAAACTCATAATTTTAAATCCCGTGGACCAGAGACCCTGGGGAAATCCCCAAAAAAGTCTGCAGGAAAATTCCCCACCTGTTTTCCTACCGATCGATCGTTCTTTATTTGGGATCGCAGGATACCATCTCCAGCTCTGTTCTCAGGGGGAGAGAGAGAGAGACTTTGGGCTTCATGCAAGGAAAGCAGCAGAAGCAGCAGAAGTCTTTCTTTCTCTCCCCCAAACTCTGCCAGAAATGAGTCTTTGTGAGACTTGTCGCCCTGGCGCAGCCTCTTGGAGCAGGAGGCCTTGCAGGGTCCCAAAGACTCATTTCTGGTGGAGTTTGGGGAGGAAGAAAGACTTTTGCTGCTTTCCTTGCATGCAGCCAAAAGAAGAAGAAGAAAGAAGCGGAAAGAAGCAGCCCGGTGGCCAGGCCAGGCACATGGGGCGAGTGGGGCACATTCCCCCCACTCCACCCTTTCCCCTCTCCCCTCACTACCTCGTGTTGTTTGCAATGCAAGCGACACAAGCCTTGTGTTCCTGCAGGCCATGTGGGTGGCCCAGCCTTGTGTTCCCTTGCAACCTGGATTAATTGCTTTGGGGTGACATTTTTCTGCAGACCACCAAAATTTTCTCACGGACCACCAGTGGTCCCCAGCCCACTGGTTGGCGACCACTGTTCTAGTCCATAGAGACGAGGCACCTCTCCATAGAATGGCCAACTTTGCTCTCTGCTTTTAGAGGAATTCATGCTGAAGCAGGTATTCTTTGAGAACAATGGAAAACTCAAGACATGACAGAACATTTGGGTCTGCTCCCCTACAGCAGTCACTCAAACATCTATGGAGATTCTCAGCCATCCAGGTCATGGTTGTCCCAAAGGTGCTTTTTTTAAAAAAGGCAACTGGACTTCCTTTGGTTTTTCTTGCAAAACGTTTCGCTTCTCATCCAAGAAACGTCTTCAGTGCTGACTGAAGAACCGAAGAAGCTTCCTGGGTGAGAAGTGAAACATTTTCCAAGAAAAACCAAGGAAGTCCAGTTGCCTTTTTTAAAAAGGTACCTTTGGAGCAGTCATTCAAGTTATCTCTGTGCATCTTCACATGTAATATTTTAATGTTTGCCTATGAGCCAGCCTTGCAATTTCTGCATTTCATTCTCCTTTTTCTTTTTAAGCTATCGAGCTGGAATATTCTGTGGACCTTGGTTTGACGTGGCAACCTGTGGTAAAAGACTGCCTTCCTACTAATGTGGAATGCAACAGGTATCACCTCCAGAGGATCTTGGTCTCCGACACCTTCAACAAATGGACAAGAATTATCTTGCCACTTCCTCCATATGCCAGGTGAATTATATTTGGCATCCTTTTATCCATCATAACAAGTTTCCCATTATATTATGACTTTGAAACAGTGGTCTCTTTTTCCCGGGTAGCTACGCATCTCTAAACTTGTTTTCCAAAGGAATTCTACAAGTTGCATATTTACCCTCATTCGTTACTTTTTAAATTATGTCAGAAAAGATATTCTAAATTAAATTATTTCAACATGTCTCCCACTTGACTCCAATGAGGCTGCACAAAACTTTCTGGTGCATCATGCTGTTAAGTCAACACATGCTAATTGATCATGATCTCCTGCACTTTTCTTGACATGGGACCCTCAAGATTTGTTGAACTTCATCTCTCATGATTATCAAGCAGTCTAGAAACTCTGCATCTCAAAAACATCTGGGGAGTACACAGTTCAAAAAGTCAGGGACATGCTTGCTGGCCCACAGAGCTCTAAAACTTCGAGTATGCTTGCGAGAGAAGCTGATACTTTATCATATCTCACATTAATCGAGATCTTGAGTATCTCCGTGATGACTATTCTCTGCAGATTCAGCCACTTTTCTGTTCTAAGTGAACAACTTTGAAACAGGATGTTATTTAAGTATATCATATTTCTCAAGTAGAAATATACAAAAAGCAGGCTAGTTAGAGCAATAGTCTCCCCTATAATGATGTATGGGTGCAAGAGTTGGATATGAAGAATGGCTGATCAAATTGACGCCTTTGAACTGTGGTCCTGGTGTAAATTATTGCATATATCACAGAGACTCAGAGTAGCAATAGTAATAGCAATAGCACTTAGACTTATATACCACTTTACAGTGCTTTTACAGCCTTCTCTAAGCGAGTCAGCCTATGGCCCCCAACAATCTGGGTCCTCATTTTACTGACTTCGGAAGGATGGAAGGCTGAGTCAACCTTGAGCTGGTCAGTATTGAACTCCAGGCAGTGGGCAGAGTCAGCCTGCAATACTCACTGCCCCACCAGGAAGGAGAATGAAAAGGGAAGATGGATGGATGGAAGGAAGGAAGGAAGGAAGGAAGGAAGGAAGGAAGGAAGGAAGGAAGGAAGGAAGGAAGGAATAGCAATAGCACTTAGACTTATATACAGTTTCACAGGGCTTTACAGCCCTCTCTAAGGGGTTTACAGAGTCAGCTTCTTGCCCACAACAAACAGGGTCCTCATTTTACCAACCTCAGAAGGATGGAAGGTTCAGTCAACCTTGAGCCAGTGAGAATCGAACTGCCAAATTGCAGGCAGGAGGCAGTTAGCAAAAGTAGCCTGCAGTACAGCACTCTAACCACTGCGCCACCGTGGCTCATAACTTAACAGAGAAGTATTAAATTGTATAAAACCAGATACATCACTGGAAGCTAGAATCATAAGACTATGTCTGATTTACTTGGGTAATGTTGTAAGTGGAAATTCGGTGGACAAGGCAATAATGCCAGGAATGGTTAGTAGAACAAGAAGGGGCAAGCAAAGAACACACTGGCTTCATAACATCAAATGTGATAAAGAGTCAAACATAAAACAACTGAAAAAAAGCTGTTTTCAGCTCCAAGCTGTAGCATGGAGAGCACTTGCCTATAAAGTCACCAAGAGTCAGACAGGACCAAAGGGTTGTTAAAAACAAACAATTTCTCAAATTTCTCCTATATATGATGAGGGAACAGGTCTCAATTGCCACAAAAACAGAAAGCAGAGTAATAAGAAAAAAGGATTGTACTTGAACCATCTTAGGCTTTTTAAAAAAAATGTTTCCAATTTATCAGAAATAGTTGAGATTATAAAACCAATGGGTTAAATTCAAAGTTCACCCTCATCTGATTTGAAAATCGGAGAAAGACCATCGTAAAAAAAGAATATCGAGGGTACAAAATATAAATGGAAAAAGCAAATAGGTTGCAATGTGCTTGAACAAGTTTTGTTCCCTTGGTGAGCAGACTTTGTCTGAAGTTTAATGCTGCCATCTACTGTTAATAGGAATAGGAATTAGTGGAGTGGAGTGGAGTGGAGTGGAGTGGAATGGAATGAAATAGAAATAGAAATAGAAATAGAAATAGAAATAGAAATAGAAATAGAAATAGAAATAGAAATAGAAATAGAATAGGAATAGGCATGGAATAGGAATAGGAATAGAGTTTGAATTTGAATAGGAATAGGAATAAGAATAGGAATGTGGAGTGGAGTGGAATGGAATGGAATAGAATACGAATAGGAACTGGAACTGGAACTGGAATTGGAATTGGAATTGAATAGGGAGTGGAATGGAGTTGAATCCAGAAGGGACCTTGGAGGTCTTCTAGTCCAACCCATTATACCATTTCAGATAAGTGATTGTCTAGTTTCTTCTTAAAAGCCTCCAGTGATGGAGTACCCACGATTTCTGCAGGCAAAATCTGTTCCACTGGTTGATTGTCCTCGTTGTTAGGAAGTTTCCCCTTAATTCCGGGCTGCTTCTCTCTTCGATTATTTAAAACTTTTGTTTACTTGTTCAATAAAACCACAGTCTCCACTTGATCAATACCACAGGGGGAGCTTGCTAATTCTCGTGCCTTAACTCTACAAGCATTTTCTTTTCACGTGTCGTCTTTCCTAAAGGTCTGATGCGACCCGTTTCCGTTGGCACCAAACAGCTCCTTTCGACAAGCAGCAAACCTGGGCGATTGACAATGTGTACATAGGTGACGGCTGTATAGATATGTGCAGCGGGCATGGAAGGTGCACTGAAGGAAACTGCGTGTAAGTATTAACCCCGCTGAGAGAGACAGAGTAACTCTGGGTACCTCCTTATTTATTTATTATTTATTATTTGCACTTGTATGCCGCCCCATCTCCGAAGACTCGGGGTGACTTACAACAGTTCATTTAGCAACTGTTCAAAGTCGCAACATCGCTGCACAAAGTGACTTACGACCATTTCTCACAAGTCACTTTTTTTTTTCAGTGCCGTTGTAAATTTCGAGCGATCACTAAATGAACTGAGGACTACCTGTAATGTGGACCAGACCGCCCCCTTAAATATCCACAAAGAAATAGACAACACAGGTAGTGACAATCAACTTGCAATAATTCATTTGGCCAAATCAAATACTGATCGCCCTGTGCGCGCGCACAGACGGGGACTCCTCAGGGTGCCGTCGGCCAGTCAATGTCAGCTGGTGGTGCCCTGGGGGAGGGCCTACTCTGTTGCAGCCCCCGCCTTGTGGAATCAACTCCCTTTGGAGCTCCGCTTGGCCCCTGATCTTCGCTCCTTCCGCCGCGACCTGAAGACCTGGTTGTTTGAACAGGCTGGGCTGGACTGACCTCCTGGGGTTTTTAATTTATTTTAATTTATTTTAATTGTTTTATTGATTGGGCTTTAGATTTAATTCTTTTTTAAATATTTATTGTTTCTGTGTTTAAATTGTGAGCCGCCCCGAATCCTCGCAGCGAGGGGACGGCATATAAGTCCAATTATAAATAAATATAAACAAATAAATAAAGTTACAACGGCACTGAAAAAAAGTGATTTATGCCCGTTTTTCACACTTAGCGACCATTGCAGCATCCCCGTGGTCATGTGATCAAAGGGCCTTAGTGGTGCAGGCTGTTAATAGCCTAGCACTTAGCTCCAGCTGCCTGCAATTAGTGCAGGCTCGAATCCCACCAGGCTCAAGGTTGACTCAGCCTTCCATCCTCTCGGGGTAGGTAAAATTGAGGACTCAAGATTGTTGGGGGCAATAAGCTGACCTTGTAAAAATGCCGCTTAGTAATAAGCAGGCATATACAATGGAATGAAGGCTATTGCTGAGCACACTGGGTTGTATCCCAAAAACTGTAAGCCACCCTGAGTCTCCGGAGAAGGGCGGGATATAAATATGAATAAAAAATAAAAAATAAAAAATGTTCTCCAGTTAGAATTTTGTGTGGCAGAAACTTCAGTCACCTAGTTACTATCTTTGAAAAACTATGTATGGAATGCGCTTTCACGTTCCAAGCTGCCGCACTGTTTTTTCAAACCCCTTTCCTCTTTCCCTTTCTGTTGGCAACTCTAAAAAGACCACAGAAATAGTTTATGAGTCGACACCCTGGATATAACCACTTCAGTTGGCTTCTTCTCAGAATTCAAACTAAGCAGCTGCCCCGTTCGAATTAATCTCTCTCTGTCTCCTCTCAAAACAAAATCTCCCCCAACCCTGAATGTCGGTTAATGAAGTGGAACAAATCCTGAGCAGTCACAAAATCAATAAGACAATTCATAAAAATAATGGGTTGCATTATTTTGCCATCTTCAGTGCTTGGATAATTTTTCAACTAGAGCAATAATCCAAAGCTATCATTAATATCAATTATCATTGAGGCAATGGTAGCTCTGATGACAGCATCTAAATCAGTATCACTACGCATCACACCATTAGGAAAAAAAAAACCATGGTTACTAATTCCTGGTACATTATTATTTCACCAACATCTGTAAAGATAGATAATAGGGCCACTTTTATAACACAATGATTAAAGGGGATTGTACAAGTATGCGGTTTATACAAGTAATGGATTAGTGCACCATTTATATGTGATTTTTTAAAATGTATTTTCCCTGGTTTTGGTGGAACGATTGAAGAGTCTAATATACCAAATTCATTTCTATTATTTAGATTTTTTAAAACACATCCTTCCTCCAGGTTCGTTAAGATGCTATTACAATTGTGGTGTAACTGAAGCTACTGTCCATGGAAATTCTCCATCATCCGGGTCATAGTTGTCCCAAAGATGCTTTTTCAAGAGACAACCGGACTTCCTTGTTTTTCTTTAAAGTTATTTCGCTTCTCAGAAGCTTCTTGGATGAGAAGCGAAACATCTTCAAAGAAAAACAGAAAGTCCAGATAACTCTTCAAAAAGCACCTCTGAGATTACTTGGGAAGGTTTATAATAATTAAAATAGCCAGTTAACATTAGGGGACATGCGTGTCCTCTTAAAAATACCAGATAAAACAAAAATGCAAAATTTGATAGAAGCACATTCATCCATTTTTGTGATTTTTCACCTACTTCTTTATTTGATTCGCTGGTTTTCTTTTGCCAACAGCTTGTAAAACTTGGCGTCCGAACAAATTCGTTGACCTACAGTGTTTATAGTGGAATAGTAGTAATAATGACAACTATTATTATTAGCAAAGATAAAATTAAAGAATGTAACTCGCTTTGTATGTTCTCCTAGAGTTACATAGACTTTCCTCTATTTCCTCATAGAGTTACATATAAAACAGATTGTCAAGAAGGCAAAACAACTTTTGATTCCATTTAAATATTTTGTCATACCACCTAAGTTGTGATGGACCCAGAATCCCTCCACTCTCGTTTGTTTTAGGGAAACAGTTGAACCTTTTCCTTTACTCACAGTTTTTGACTTAAAATATTAGAAAAAGATCGCTTTATCTATAAAATAGTGACAGGCAAAAAAATAAAAGGAAGTCAGATATTAAAAATCGATCCAGAAACAGGGAAAAGAACTATCCGAAGTGCCAGTGAAAATATTTTATTATGTAGAAACCCCAACACATTTTAAATAACATCTTTTGTCCAAGGCACTGTACAAGCCAGCTAAAACCTGTTAGATTGATGTCACTAGAGAGGATCTTGGCATGCCAAGTTTAATATTTTATATTTAGTGGTATAATTTACAAATCTGGCAAATATATATATATATATCTTGGGAAGTTGCCATTTTGTGGTTTCTTATTATTATGATTCAGTGAGCTCTCCCCACAGTCTTGTTGTAAATCACAGTTCCAAAAATATTTCAGAAAACAGCTCCATTAAGAGTATTTATTGTATTCTGCTCTACAGCTGATGCTTTTACTTCGTGAATTCTCAAATCTGGCCTCCAACTGCAGTTTTTAAAATCTGCTGTACCATATTCACGTTGTTTTTTTCTGAAGGCCTTTAATTTAGCTTCTTGTATAATTGTCACTTCCAACAGCTCATCTGCTGTTGGAAGTGATGTTAACTTTATCTGCCAATTTTTGGATGTCAAAGTCCTGCCAACGTTGCTTTGTTCTTCCTTAACCACCTGCAATCGACTGCTAATTTCAGGTGCCCATTGTCTTTCCCTAATTTTCTTAATTTCCACACCACATCTTCTACCAGCTCATCATGACTGGAGCTTGGCAGCCCCAAGGTAGTACTGCCAACGAATTACTTCAAAAGTACGATTTCACAGAACGAGTAGTGGAAGTTTGCAACCAACTTCCAATGCAGGTAGTGGGTCCATCGTTAGTAGCAGAGTTTAAACATGCTTTGGATGTCTGTCCATCCCCCGAATCTTTAATAGTCTGGGTATACCTAGTTCCCTCAATCATTCACATACAAATATGAAGCCAAGATTGACTCACAAAGCACCTCTTTCTGCTCGCAACTTGACAAAGAAGCTAAGGAATGGGGACGGGTAGGTTTGGAACATGTGGGAAGTTGGGAGGGAGAAAAGGAATCTACGTGAGCCATTGGCAGCCTGAAAAGATCTCGCAGCCCCAAGGTCAGAAGCTGAAAACTCTCTAAAGGTGCAGACTGTTTCCCAAAATAAAATGCCTAGCCTGGATTGGTGAACAGTGGACACTGGGCTGAGAAAGGAAGGTGGGGAGGTTTTCACTGTGCTGTGCTTTGCACCCAAACCTCAAAACTGGCTTCACTTCCTTCTGTGCCTGTATGGATCTGTCAGTAAAATTTTACTCTTGGTAATGAAAATATCCCAGGAGTTTCTTTTGCTGGGCATGCCAACGGTATGGTCGACATTAAGCTCTTTTAGGGTTCCTCCCTCTTTCTACCCAAATCATTTGATTTTAGTTGAGGTATTAACCTAAAAAGCCCTGCATGGCTCGGGTCCGGGGTACTTGCAAGAGCACCTCCTACCAGCATCAAGGTCCAATCGCCCAGTACGCTCCCATAGGCAGGGCCTCCTGGGGGTGCCGTCGGCCAGACAATGTCGGTTGGCGGTCCCCTGGGAGAGGGCGTTCTCTGTGGGGGTGCCCACCCTTTGGAATCAGCTACCTCTAGAACTGCGCTTGGCCCCTGACCTGCACTCCTTCCGCCGTGATCTCAAGACTTGGCTGTTTGCACAGGCCGGCCTGGACTGAGCAGGGTTGGGAATTTTAATTTAAGGGTATTTTAATTAGATTTTATTATAATTGGATTAGATAATTTGATAAACGTTGCGTTCATTGTTTATATATTTCTGTGTAAGCCGCCCCGAGCCCTCCCAGAGATGGGGCAGCATATAAATCCAATTAAATAAATAAATAAATAAGTATAAATAAGTAAATAAATAAATATCCACACACACACCCCCATATTAAATCAATATTGCAAAAGAAAAAACGAGCATTTTCTTTTGCACCATTCAGTCATTTCCAACAGTGGCTTCAGGCTTAACCATCCTGAGTGAAACCCATTCATCTTGATGAAACGCTTAAATATTGGGTGTTTTGTTTTTAATTGGGTTCTCTTCTCTCCTGTTCTTTACAGGTGCGATGAAAACTGGAGCGGGTTATACTGTGATGAGCCGGATGTCTCCCTCCCCACTCAACTAAAAGACAATTTCAACCGTGCCCCATCCAACCAGAACTGGCTAACTGTCAACGGAGGCAAATTGAGCACCGTCTGCGGTGCGGTGGCTTCTGGGATGGTTCTTCATTTCAGCGGGGTTAGTATTTGGATTTTGGGCATGTTGGTCATCTCCAGCAGGCCTTTTCTGGTGGCTCTTTTCCCCGTCGCTGCATTTTCTTTGGTTTATGTTTTTGGAACTGTCTTTGCCTTGCTGTAAATATGACTTGTTGGACCTGGATGGGCATAGAAAAGCAACTATTTTAAAATATTTCTTTTAAAGAAGAAGGAAAGCGTTAAGATATTAACCCAACCTAATTTTTTTAAAAAATTACATTTATATGCCGCCCTTCTCCGAAGACTCAGGGCGGCTTACAGTTTTTGGGATACAACCCAGTGTGCTCAGCAATAGCCTTCATTCCATTGTATATGCCTGCTTATTACTAAGCGGCATTTTTACAAGGTCAGCTTATTGCCCCCAACAATCTTGAGTCCTCAATTTTACCTACCCCGAGAGGATGGAAGGCTGAGTCAACCTTGAGCCTGGTGGGATTCGAGCCTACAGCAGTTGTAGGCAGCTGGAACTTAAGTGCAGGCATTTAACAGCCTGAGCCACCAAGGGTGTTGGTGAAAAATAATGATTCAAATCTGCAAACTTCTTGGACTATACTGAGCAGGTCTTTTCATATAGAGAGCCAGTTTGGTCCAGTGGTTAAGGCACCAGGATAAAAAGCAGGAGATGAGTTCTAGTCCAGCCTTAGCCAAGAAAGCCAGTTGGATGACTTTGGGCCAATCACCAGGAGACTGTGAGTTCTAGTCCCCTTAGCCAAGAAAGCCAGTTGGATGACTTTGGGTCAATCACCAGGAGACTGTGAGTTCTAGTTTCTGCTTAGCCATGAAAGCTAGCTGGGTGGCCTTGGACCAGTACATCCCATCCCAACCCACCTTCCAAGGTTGTTGTTATGAGGAAAACAGGAGGAGGAAGTTGTGTTGGGACATGTTCACCAACTTATTTATAAAAATAATAAAAGCAGGATACAAATAAATTAACAAACCAATAATGATTGGGGAAACAACTTTTGAGAAACCAAATTGTGTTATTACAAAAATACATTCTGCTGGAAGCCTTGATTGATTGATTGATTGATTGAATGAATGAATGAATGAATGAATGGATTTTATTTGTTGCCAATCTCACAACAAAACAACTCTTGGCAGTTTCCAGCATTGAATGGAATGCGAAATAACTTAGAAAAATATGTAGCTGCTTTAAAGGGTTGCAAAGAGATGAAATGTTTGTGCTGTTCTCAACTGCTCCAAAGAACCTATTTTCAGGAGTGGACTGCTACCGGTTCTTACCAGTTCGGGTGAACTGGTTGTTAATTTTATGGCCACTTCAGCAAACTGGCAAATCCCACTCCTGGCTGGCTACGCCCACCCCACCCCTCCCAGGAATCTCCACATGGCCCATTTGGATCGCAGGTAAGTGCAGGGCCCATGCAGAGGTTTGGGGAGGGCAAAAAGTAGACTTCCCAGAAATTCTGAACGGCTGGAACGGACCCGTTTCCAGCCTCCAGAGAGCCTCCAGAGCTGAGGGGGGCCATTTTCACCCTCCCAGGGGCTTGAAAAAACCTCCGGAGCCCAGGGAGGGCAAGAAAATGGGCCTTCCAGAGGGCCGGAAATGGGCCCGTTTCCACCCTCCAGAGCCCGGGGGTGGCAAAAATGCAACCCCCTCCGATGGCTGGTTTTTCCTCCCAGGCCAGGGTTGGTGGTTTTGCCTTCTTTGGAGAGAGAGAAAAAAATTAACCTTGGTCCTTTTCTTCTATCAATTAACAATACTAAATTGCTGCTGCTTCTTCTTTTTCCTTAGTGCCCTCAATTATTTTTCCTTCTTTTCTAAGGGATGCAGCCGTTTGCTTGTGACAGTGGATCTCAACCTAACCAAGGCAGAATTCATTCAGTTTTATTTCATGTACGGATGTCTGATCAGCCCCAACAATCGTAATCAAGGAGTTCTCCTGGAATACTCAGTGAATGGTGGCATTACGTGGACACTCTTGATGGAAATCTTTTACGACCAGTTCAGCAAGCCTGGGTAATAGCTATGTCCATGTTGCCATCGAGATAACTCATAAAACCTTACCCTGTCAGTATGAATAAAGTGAACTAAGAGTAGACTTTACTTAAGAATGGAAATTCTAACATTTTAAAACTGAGTGGTTTTTTTTCCCCAGATGGATCCTTGCTCCCTTACTGAGGCTTAATTTAAGATTAACATCCTTATAGCGATTTTGTAGTTAAAAAAAGGTCTTACATATCCTTAAAGTCAGCACAATAACTGTGTTCATGTAGAGCAGGGGTGTCAAACTCAAAAGTCCGTCGGCCGGATCTGGCAGGAGTGGGATTCTACCAGTTTGGACCGGTTCGATCGAACCGGCTGTTAAAGTTACATCTGGTTCACTGAACCGGTATTTCAGCTGACCGGCTGGCCCACCCCATCCCGCCACTCCCAGGAGTCTCTGCGCGAAGGCTCTGGGAGGTGGAAGAATGGGCCTTCGGAAGTCCGGAAACAGGCCTTTACAGCCCTCTCTAAGCGGTTTTTCAGAGCTAGCCTATTGGCCCCAACCATCTGGGTCCTCATTTTACCGACCTCAAAAGGACGGAAGACTGAGTTAACCTTCAGCCTGTCAGGATTGAACTCTTGGCAGTGGGCAGAATTAGCCTACAATACTCACTGTACCACCAGGAAGGAGAATGAGAACAGGAATAAGAGAGGGAGGGAGGGAGGGAGGAGGGAGGAAGGAAGGAAGGAAGGAAGGAAGGAAGGAAGGAAGGAAGGAAGGAAGGAAGGAAAAGCAATAGCCCTTAGACTTATATATCGCTTTACAGAGCTTTACATCCCTCTGTAAGCAGTTTACAGAGTCAGCCTCTTGCTCCCAACAATCTGGGTCCTCATTTTGCCGACCTCGGAAGGATGGAAGGCTGAGTCAACCTTGAGCTGGTCAGTATTGAACTCCAGGCAGTGGGCAGAGTCAGCCTGCAATACTCACTGCCCCACCAGGAAGGAGAATGAAAAGGGAAGATGGATGGATGGATGGATGGATGGATGGAAGGAAGAAAGGAAGGAAGGAAGGAAGGAAGGAAGGAAGGAAGGAAGGAAGGAAGGAAGGACTAGCAATAACACTTAGACTTATATACCGCTTCACAGCACTTTGCAGCCCACTCTAAGCAGTTTACAGAGTCAGCCTATTGCCCCAATAATTTGGGTCCTCATTTTACCGACCTCAGAAGGATGCCGCAACAGTTACAAGTGTGAAAAAGGGGTCACTTTTTTCAGCGCTGTTGTAACCTCAAACAGTCACAATATGAACTGTTGTAAGTGCAGGACTATCTCTATGCGCTTTAAAGAAATACTTAGTTAATTGGCGCGCGATGTTTTTCCATTTAGCTTCGTGAACATTCTGCTTCCTCTGGACGCCAAGCGAGTGGGAACTCGTTTTCGCTGGTGGCAGCCTAAACACGAGGGACTTGACCAAAGCGATTGGGCTATTGACAACGTATTGATCTCTGGCTCAGCAGATCAGAGGACAGTGATGCTGGATACTTTTAGCAGTGCGCCATTGCCCCAGCACGAACGCTCTCCAGCTGATGCGGGACCCACCGGCAGAATCGCTTTTGATATGTTTGTAGATGACAGAACGACAGGTAAGTGTTCCTATAGTTGCAAATCAGTGGGAGTGTCCATGTTTTTTTTTTATTAAATAAGAATATTACAGATTAACGGAGTTGGATGGGACCTTGTAGGCCATCTTGTCAGAAGACCCTACACCATTTCTGACAAATGGCAGTCCAATCCAGTGGTGGGATTCAAAAAATTTTACTACCGGTTCTGTGAGTGTGGCTTGGTGGGTGTGGGTGGCTTGGTGGGTGTAGCAGGGGAAGGTTACTCTAAAATCCCCATTCCCTCCCCACCCCACTAACCTACTTTCCAGCTCCATTCTCCTGTGCAGGGCAACCAAAGAAGACCCAGCCGATCAGCTGAGACTCAATGGGGGGCAGAGAATAGCTGGGGGCAGGCCCAGTCAGAGATGGTATTTGCCTGTTCTCCGAACTACTCAAAATTTCTCCTACTGGTTCTCCAGAACTGGTCAGAACCTGCTGAATGCCACCTCTGGTCCAATCTCTTCTTGAAAGCCTTCAGTGGTGAAGCTCCCACAATGTCTGAAGGCAACTTTGTCAGAGTATATTCATGGACTGGAATAGAGCTTAGTAACAAAGTCAGCCAATGAGAGCTGAATACTGGGGGCTGAAACTTAAAAAGAGAATCTGTGTTCTGTGCTCAGCTCCAAAGTGAAAGAGAAACTAACTTGCTTGCTTGCTGAAATCGATATCTGCTGTGAGCTGCTGCTGCTGCTTGTGTTTTTGCTTATGTTACATTGAAAGAATGTACAAATGGTATTGTAAACTTTACTCATGTTATTATGTTCATAAAGAAGTTAATGATCCTGCTGAAAGAGCCTTGGTGGTGCAGGCTGTTAAATGCCTAGCACTTAAGTTCCAGCTGCCTGCAATTAGTGCAGGCTCAAATCCCACCAGGCCCAAGGTTGACTCAGCCTTCCATCCTCTCGGGGTAGGTAAATTGAGGACCCAAGATTGTTGGGGGCAATAAGCTGACTTTGTAAAAATGCCGCTTGGGGGGGTCCAAAAGCCCTAGTAATAAGCAGGCAGATACAATGGAATGAAGGCTATTGCTGAGCGCGTTGGGTTGTATCCCAAAAGTTGTAAGCCGCCCTGAGTCTTCGGAGAAGGGCGGCATATAAATGTAATTTTTTAAAAAAATCGGTCTGTGTGCTTTCTGGATGTGAATTTATGCTGCAAACTCTTCCAAACTTTTGTTCCATGGGTTGATTGTTCTCACTGTCAGAAAAATTCTCCTTATTTCCAGGTTGACTCTCTCCTTGTTCAGTTTCCATTATTCCTTGTCTGGCCTTCTGGTGCTTTAGAAAATAGCTTCACCCCTTCCTCTCTGGGGCAGCCCCTCAAATATTGGAAGACTGCTCTCCTGTCTCCCCTGGTCCTTCTCTTCCCTTCACAATATATTTTATTAAATGTGTTTACAAACAAAGATGAAAACTAACAAAAACAAATGGTCCAAGAATGAAATAGATTTTAAAAAAAGATGAAAGGTAGAAATAACACAAGGAAACAAAACTGACCAAAACAAGGTAAATTTTACAGATGATAAATAAAGGATTGAATTTAATACCACTTAAATTCAACCCTTTACTTTAGAATGGGGTGACAGTTTTACTGGATATTTGTATAAGAAGAAGAAATCAACCACAGAAATTATCCCGAAATGGTTTTAAAAAGCATCTACTGTTTGCTTTTTTTCTAAGCAGATAGCAATTTAAAAGACAGGTGTATAAATACAGAAAGAGTCAATAGCCCTCAAAGCAGGCATGGGTATTATCCATTATTATTATTATTGTTATATTTATTTATTATTATATTATTATCCATAATTAATAGTATTATCACAAAGCTTGGTTTCCTCTAAAATGTAAGAATCTAGCTAAAACATTTGTGTTTATAAAAACACAATTCATTAACGTGTCACAATCCCACAATACATTAGTAATCCAGATACTGGTTTTTGGTAATTAAGACAGCCTAATTAACCCATCTAATTTTAAAATGGGTTAATTTTAAAATACCGATTGGGCTTTTAAACACTGACTGGAATATTTTTTTAAAATACTGATCGGAATTTTTTTTTCTCCTTAGTGAATGAGCTCTGGATGTTCCATGATGATTGTTCCATTGAAAAATTCTGTGATTCCCCTGATGGGGTCCTGATGTGTGGTAGCCATGACGGTCGAGAGGCCTACGCCATCACCCACGACCTAACTCCTACGGAGCATTGGATCATGCAGTTCAAGGTAAATGTCAGGATTCTAGCAATCGCCCTAATTAAATCATGATTCTCGAGCCAAACTTCAAAAAAACTTCAAAGGATTTATTAGAGGCGACATACTGGCACTGCCCTGTATGAAGCCAACTCTGGCATACATAATTTACAATCACCTGTGACCCTGTTTCCCCCTTCCCCCTGGTGTCTCATAAACCAGATTCTCCAATTGAGTCTGTTCACAGGCTGGGTGTCATCAATCATATTCTCCAATTAAATATACTCACGGGCAAAAGCTCTGGTAGTTTAGTTACTATCTTTTAAAGATAAAGAGTTGGAATGTACTTTCGATTTCAAACTGCTGCACTCTCTTCCAGATTTTCTTCCTCCCCCCCCTCCTTTTTTTTATGGCAACTACTAAAACATAGGAATGTTTTATGAGTTGACAGTAAACACCAGTTTTAAAGAATGGAGATTCTTATGGACCTCTGAATTTATAAATAGCTTTCCAAAAGGAAGTCTGTCTGTCTAAACCACAAACTCCTGGCTGGTACTTGGATATCTACATTAGAGTTATCAGCATACCAATAAATCAGGATAGAGCTGGAAGGGACCTTGGAGGTCTTCTAGTCCAGCCCCCTGCTGTTCTGACCCAACCGGGTTCCAAGGGAGCAAACACAGACAAAGGCAGCAACCCCCACCTTTTAAAGTTTAATCACAAATTCTGTTCCTTTACAGATAAAAGGCTGCTTCCAACTAATTAGCTGACAAGAAAGAGCCTTGCCAAGTTGTTTGTCAAGGCTGCCAAAAACCCAGAGAGAAGAACTAATTTACAGAGTTCTCCAAACACTAACTAAGATGTCCACCAGTTGAGTTTCAGAGCTTCTTTGCTGCCTGCAAAAAACGCTTTTCCAAACCTGGCTTTTAACCTCTTGAGGGAGGGGCCGTTACCTTGCAGCCTTACTCCCGAGTCGCCTGTGCTGCTGTAATTGTTCAGCAAGCCTTTGTGCACGCACAGGCTCCTCTCCTCATCGCTGCTGCCAGCCCCCAGAATCTCTGAAGGCAGCAGTCCACTCCCTGATGGCCCTGGCCCTTCATCAGAGTCCTCGCTCTCCTCAGCCATCTGCATCTGCTGCCAGCTAACTACAATACCTGTTCAAGCAGGAGACCCTATACCATTCTGGACAAATGGCTGTCCAGTCTCTTCTTCAGTAATGAAGCGCCCACAACTTCTGGAGGCAAAGCTGTTCCACTGTTTAACTGTCTTCACTGTTAGGAAGTTTCTTTTCAATTCCAGGTTCCTTCTCTCCTTGATTAGTTTCCATCCATTGCTTCTTGTCCTGCCCTCTGACGCCAGAATAATTTGACCCCCTCTTCTTTGTGGCAGCTTCTCAAATACTGGAATACGGCTATCTTGCCCCGCCCCCAGTCCTATTGTAAAGTCTATTGTAATGATGAGCTAAATGCTGGAGTACCACGTGGAAAAATATTGGGTGATATAAGTTGCCAGTGTTGACTAATTTACTTATTTATTTATTTATTTATTTATTAATGGGACTTATATGTCGCCCCATCTCAAGACTCGGGTGGCTTACAAATAAAACAACAACAACAATAAATAATTTAAAAGCAGATTAAACTAAATAAGCCCCATTACAATTACAAGTTCGACCCATAAAAAATTATCCCTTAAAACTATCCCATAAAAACCATCCCGTCCCAGAAAATCACAACCTGGATTGGTTAAACAACCAGGTCTTCAGGTCATGGCGGAAGGTGCGGAGGTCAGGGGCCAGACGGAGCTCCAGGGGAAGTTCACCAACGACCCCGCATTTCAACCGTGACCTACAAATTTTCCCTTCTGTTGAAGTAACCTTCTCTTGATGCGTTAAGATCTGAATTACTTTTGCTGATTTTTTAAAAAAACGAAATGCAATTTTTGTTTTTTTGTACCCCCTTAGATTTCTGTCGGATGCAAAACCTCAGAAAAAATTGCTCAGAACCAAGTCCACGTACAATATTCCACCGATTTTGGCGTGAGTTGGAGGTACCTCATCCCTCAGTGTTTGCCTGCCGACCCCAAGTGCTCTGGGGCTGTTTCCCAGCCTTCTGTCTTCTTTCCAACCAAAGGATGGAAAAGGATAACATACCCATTGCCTGAAAACCTAGTAGGAAAGTAAGTAGGAAACTGAGTACTTAACTAGCTCGATACCCGTGCTACGCTACGAAACTATTGTAGTCAGGCTTAGTTTTTGGGGACGAAAAGAGGGGGGGGGAATTCTGCCTCTGCCTACCAGCATCCATCAATATTCATCTGGCTAGCATCCTGTCAGTGTCTGAGAGAGTTGAGGGCTGTTTGGAAAGTGAAACAGAATTTGCTGTGTGAGCAAGAAGGAGACAGCAAGGAGCCTGGGTGTGGCTTAGCTCAACTATTCTGTACTAAAGCTGCTTGGTGATCTGAAACTGAAACTCCTCTGCTTATGTTTTGCATTTGGAAGAGATTTCTTTCGAGGTAGGGAGGGGGAGTAGAACTCCTTAGCATCAGAGCGTGTTAATAATAATAACATAGGAAATTCTAATGCTCTGATGGTCATTTGGAAAAATCCTTTCTTAGTGAGCACCTAGAAGCCAAGAGGAACAGACGTGCCAAATTTCAAGTTTGTAGGCTTTACAGTTCTGCAGATTTTGTGATGATACCTGAGGGGTCTTTCGCTTTTATATACATAGATTATGAAGGAAAGATTGGAACATTGTGTAAATTAGTTGAAAATTTTTGCATTTCCAAAAACTCTCCATCAGTTGGTTAAAAGCCAGAAAATTGGAACCAGCAATACTGAAGGGCTGATTTTCCCATTCAGGTAGTCCCCAACTTACAACTGTTCATTTAGTGACCATCTGAAGTTACGACAGCACTGAAAAAAGTTACTTATGACCAATTTTTCACATTTACGACCATTCCATCATCTCCATGGTCACAACATTTGGACGCTTGGCAACTGGCATGTACTTATGATGGTTGCAATGTCCCGGGGGTTACATCATCCGCTTTGGCGACCTTCTGACAAGCAAAGTCAACGGGGAAGCCAGATTCACTTAACAACCGGGTTACTAACTTAACCATTGCAGAGATTTACTTAACAAATGTGGCTAGAAAGGTTGCTAAATGGAGCCAAGCTTGCTTAACGACTGTCTCATTTGTTGTGGAAATTTTAGGCTCAGTTGTGGTCCTAAGTCAAGGACTACCTTATTTAGTTTCCCTTTAAAAATTCCAATGAAGACAAATTCACCACTTTCAATGCAAACTTTATTTTTAACTAGAACTCATATAAATACCTGCAAAGCTTTCCAGAACTTAGAAAGCATATTTTCTAGAAACTGTACCCTATAATCGTGCCATCAACGTGTGAGGACCTGGGGCGGGGCACAAAGGCAACACAGTCAGATAAGCAAGAAGAATCCCTTTATTATCTCTAACTTTGCCCCCAATGTCCAGGTTACCTCCGGGTGGAGAAAAACTCTCCCAGGAACAGCCTTTGGCTGCAGAAAATTAAGTCCAAAACATGGTCAACACAAACTGTAACTTAAAGTCCAAACAAGCCAAACTGAAACAATTAGTTTGGCAGGGCAGGAGCAAGAATTTCAGACTCAAAAGCACAGAAAAACTCACACAGTTGGGAAGATGCCAGGAACACAGATAAGCCATATATGCTCCCAATAGCCTGCTGCACGCAGCTTGCTTTTTTTATACACTGTGTTCCCAACTACAGCTAATGAAGGGAATCAGGGCCCTTTCCTCCCCCGTAAGCCATGCAACTCACATTGCTCCCTTCTCTGTTCCTCCATGTGTGCCCTAGGATGAAGAGGGGTGGGCCTGAGTCTTCCTTTGAATTCTCTCCCCCTTGTTCTACCTCTTCCCTGCTCTGCCCAGACAGACTTTGCCCTTCCCCAGTTTCCTCCACAGCCAACGAAGCCACATTCCCACTCCCTGTTAGCTGTTCGGCTTCCTCCTCTGAGTCAGACTCCGACAGGGGCATGACACAAGGTGTGTGAATCTCAGCTTCTTCTTCTTATGTGTTCCTGCAGTCCAGTGAGATTCAGATTTTATCAGAAGTACTCCGATGTGCAGTGGGCCATTGACAATTTCTACCTTGGGCCTGGTTGTGTCGAAAACTGCCAAGGCCATGGGGATTGCTTGAAAGAGCAATGCATTTGTGATCCAGGATTCTCCGGGCCTAATTGTTACTTGACCCATCCTCTGAAGGTAATTAAAGAGAATTTGGACCATGGAAAGAAATGCAAATAAGCTAAATATTTGCATTCAAAGGAATACCACACTACTTCACATAGCATAACGCAAATGATTATAAAAGTATTCTGAGGGAATGTAGTGGGGTGGAGGGAGGGGCTGCATTCCAGAAGAATAAGAGGCATCTCAACACAGATATTTTGTGTGAGAGAAAGAGGGTGAGGACAAGTCCTCCCTAATAATACAGAGTATGGTGCAGATGCCGATAGTATAGTCTGGCAAGATTCTGTCTATAGATGTGAAACAATAAGGAACTCAGTTTCGAAGAACCGCCACCTGTTATTCTTGATTTTGGGTCTGACTAATAGAGGTGTGTTGGCTCACCAGTTAAAAATACTGAGCTTGTCAGCTGGGAAGCTGACGGTCTGGGTTCAAAACCCTAGCGCCGTGTAGATGGGGCGAGTTCTCGTTACTTGCCTGAGTTCCTGTTTACCTAGCAATTTGAAAGCATGCAAATGTGAGCAGATAAATAGGTACCACTTTGGTGAGAAGGTTAACAGTGTTCCATGCACCTTGGTATATAGTCATGCTGGCCACATGACCACGGAAATTGTCTTCAGACAATACTGGCTCCCCGACTAAGAAGTGGAGATGAACACTGCTCCCTAGAGTCAGACATGACTGGACAGTGGAAACTTTTACCTTTTAATATGTATTTGGATTACATTTCTGCCGAAAATACAAGTTTATTATTTCTGATGTCAAATAGTTCTGGTTTATAATGGGACAAGAGAAGGGAAGGGAAAGAGGGAAGAGGGAGGAATGGGAAGGGAAGGGAAAGGAAGGGGAAGGGAAAGGGGAGGGGAAGGGAATGGGAAGGGAAGATGGAAGAGGGAGGGGAAGGGAAGGGAAGGGAGAAAAGGAGAAGGGAGGGAGGAAGGAATTATATTTTTCCGAGCATTTCACCTGAAAGAAGAAAACAGCCCATCAGCCTATTTTCATATCTTGCAACCCCTCACCAGACCTTCTTGAAGGAGCGTTTCGACAATGAAGAAATTCGCCCTGAATTATGGATGTCCCTGGAAGGCGGGCTGGCCTGTCTGGAATGTGGGGTTCTGGCCGAGGACACGGCTCTATATTTTGGAGGACCAACCGTGAGGCAGGCAGTGACCCAAGACCTGGACCTGCGGGGCGCAAAGTAGGTCAGCTTACCTAATAGAGGTGAACGTAGCTCGTCCATTTCAATGACAGGTAGCAATGAACAATAACCACGATGCAAGTCCAGAAGGCTGAGAGGACAGGGCATAAATCTTTCATCCTTAAAACGTCAGCTCAGGAAAGGAAGGACTTATTTCCCCAGCTGACCACATCCGTCAGCTAACCTCATGAAAAGTTATCAATAATTTGATAAATTATCCACTGTTCCAAAGCTGAACCAATATATAAATCATCTTGTTTAAGGTTGCTCCCTGCAGCCCTATAGTCTATAGCAGTGGTGGCTAACCTTTTTGGGCTCCTGTGCCAAAAATTGTGTGCGCGCTTGCATGCTTGCACTTGTGTGCCAGCACCCAGAAGGCAATGTGCACCACCACCATGCCTACACATGCGCACACAATCCCCACCACCCAGCCATCACCACCCACCACCCCCTTACCTGCACTGTGCCTCACAGCTGATTTTCAGCCTGTTTGAGGCCTTTTTTGGCCTCCCAGAGGTTTCAGGAAGGCTTCTGCAGGCTTTTCAGGATGAAAACTAGGCCCATTTAATCACTTCTGGTATTTCCGGAAAAACAGGAAGTGATGAAATGGGCCTAGTTTTTGGCCTGAAAAGCCTGCAGAAGCCTTCCTGAAGCCTCTGGGAGGCCGAAAAAGGCCTCAAACCGACTGAAAATCAGCTGTGAGGCGTGCGCGTGTGAAGTGAGGTAAGTTTGCCTGCAGCTCCCGTGACAGCACAAATGGCTCTGCATGCCACCTCTGGCATGCGTGCCATAGGTTCGCCATCACGGGTCTATAGTCTTTTTAAATTCTCTCTGTTGAAAGGAGTAGCCTTTAATTTATTAAATCCATGGATGGTTTTAGCCCAGAAAATTATTCTGACCCAGCTGCCCAAACACGTAGTGTTTGCTCTGTAGTTGAAGCAATGATTCCTTTATTAGGAACGCCAGCAGCCCCAGCAAAAAGTCTCTCTCTCACCACAGGGTAACAAGTCTGTCCAGCAGGGTGATGAATAGTTGTCTGCCACACCTATTCATCTCCACCCCCTGACTTTTATCCCCAGAGCTAGGGTGGGGCTTCGCTAGCAGTGGTGGCTCTTCCGGCCCAAGGACCGGCCCACAGATTTTCACTGCTCTCCTCTCCTCTGCCTTTTCTGCATCCGCGCATCAGGCACTGGGCTCAGCTGTTCCTCCTCTTCCTCATCAGCCACCTCCAGTCCTGGGGCTGTTAACTCTCCATCTGAGGGCTGATGAACAGCCCAGGCTCTGCCTCTGTCTCTCTCTCTCTGATGGCTCCATTCCCTCTTCCCCCTCAGGTTGCCCTAATGCTGACCCTGATTCTCCTCCTCTTCCTCTGATTCGGCTGCCAGAGAGGCTGATGGCCAACAGGCCACAACAAAAATACAGGAAAAAGAGTAAGATGTAGAAGCAAGGTTTGGAAAACACTCCATATAAATAGCTTTTGTAGATGGCTGATCTAGTCTAGCTCTAACCAAACATCTCGTATCTGAAATTCACTTTTCCCACAATATCAGCGTCTAGAAATCAATTAGGAGTTTTAATGTATTTAAGTAACCCATGAAGTCTCAGGTTGAGCTCCGTGATTCCCTCAGAAGAACCTTGAGAAAGGAAGGTATCCAGAACTAAACACACATGCAGTTTCTTCCAGCACATTATTAAAATATATACTTAGTGATGAATTTTTTTTATCCAGGTTTCTACAATACTGGGGAAGAATAGGGAGTGAAAACAACATGACCACTTGTCACAGACCAACATGCCGAAAGGAAGGAGTTCTACTGGATTACTCAACAGATGGAGGCAAGTGATTTATATGGTGCCTAACAGTGTCCTGACCCCAACCTTGTTCCAAGTAAACAAACACCAAACAGAGATAAAAGCAAAACCTTTTAATGCTTCTCTGTGAATTCCATTAATTCACGGTTAAAAGGCTATTAAAACTTAATTGTCTCTGATAAGAACGAGCCTTGCCAAGGTTGTGCAAGGCAGCCAAAAGCACTAGATTAAGTTGCCAAGAAATATTCCAATCAAAAAGTCTTCAAACACAAACCAAGATAGTCCAAACTTCCACAAGGCTTGAAGTGCAAGAACTTCTTTGCTTCCTGCAAAGAACTCCGGTTTCTCAGCTGGCTTTTATCTCTTAAGGGAGGGGCCATTACCTTGCAGCCTTACTCCCGAGTCGCCTGTGCTGCTGCAGCTGCTCTTTCCTTCGAGCAGCCCTACACACATGCGCACTGGGCACAGGCTCCTTGGGGGCCTCTTCATCACTGCTGCCAGCCTTCACAATCTCTGAAGGCAGCATTCCACTCCCTGATGGTCCTGGCCCCATCCCTGCATCACACGCAGGCCCCTCATCTGAGTCCTCGCTCTCCAAGACCTCAGCTGTCCGCACCTGCTGCCAGCAAACCACAACAAACAGATATTTCTATTAGTCTAACACAGGGGTGGACAACTATGGCCCCTTTACGATCTGTGGACTTCAACTCCCAGAATTCCTGGCTTCCATGCTCCCAGAAAGTGTGTCTGGCTAGGAAATTCTGGGAGTTGAAGTCCACAGGTCGTAAAGAGTCCATAATTGCCCACCTCCGGCCCAACCACAGAAAATATACAAAGAAAGAACATTAGCTATGGACAAAGCCATACTTTGCAATAGAACTTTTGCTTTTTAAAATGCCTTTCTCTTGATTGTCGGAATTTCAAAAATTCCTGGTTTCAACAGGCTTCTTTTTTTCTGATTTTTGTTCTATCCATACATAAATGAAAGGGGAAAAACAAAGGAAGTTTAGATACTTAATATAAACCAGTATAATTCAGTGGTGGCTGATTGAAAATCATGCACCTATCCAGATGTTTTGGATTGCAGAAATAAAATTCTGCAGTGTTCATACTTATGCTTTATTATTCCTTCTCTTGAAAGATAAATGTTCTGCATTCTTGAAAAAATAGAAAAAGCTTTCCTTCTTACATGCATAATTCTTATTAAAGATTCCACAGATGACTATTTTTAAGAGATAATCAGACGCATTTAGCAAAATGACTCTCAGAAAATAATAGGTGTTCAGTTTGTTTCCCAATACATTATTTTTTGGGGGATGTTTCTTTATTTTTTTCTTTTTCTTTTTTTTTCTTTTAATTTTTTTAAAATAAACTTTATTGAATAAACATTAAAAACAATTGAACACAGTGTGACTTTCTTGGCCATCATTTTGACCATACAAGCTATAGTATAGAGATACACATAACAGTTAATTTCCTTTTTCCCTTATGTTATTAGTATAGTGCTAGCTGCATATTATTTCTATTAACCTTTATATACAATTATATACATATTTACAACCGCCTTTTATACTTATGCATTTGCATCTTCTCATATTTGTCCATTATATTCCATTATCTTTGGTTTACAAAACTTTAACTTTCATTCCTATAAAGTGCCAACCCCTTCTTGGTTTCTTTTTTTCATTATCCATGCATAAGGTAAAACAATTATTGTTTTGTAATTATTGTGCCACAAGTCATGAAGCTGTACAGGCAATGTGCATAAGGAACGTTGTCTTTTTTATATTATTAATCCATTCTAATTATTCCAATTATTCTTATTCCAATTATTCCAAGCATCATGTCTATGGGAAACTTTAGAACCAAAACACACATTGCCAAGTAATATATATTCTATATATTCTAAATATATATTATCTGGCAATGTCTACTTTCTATGAACATATATTCTATGTTCATAATGATTGCTTGGAGAAAGAGGATTATTCCCATTTTATAAAAGAGCAGCCCTCGTCACAAATCAGCTCTTCAGAACTCCACAAGGAACCTCAGACCTTTCTTGATTCTTTCTTTATCTTGAACCACCATAATATAGGAATATCGTGGACGTTACTGCATGAGATGGATTATCAGAAATATATCTCCATCAGGCACGATTATATTCTGCTCCCAGAAAAAGCTCTCACCAACACAACTCGCCTACGCTGGTGGCAACCATTTGTGATTAACAACGGCATTGTTGTTTCGGGGTTTGATCGTGCTCAGTGGGCCCTGGATAACATATTGATTGGCGGAGCAGAAATCAATCCCAGTCAACTGGTGGACACGTTCGATGACGGTAAGAATCAAATAGAGAATTAACTTCTTACCAAAAAGGTAAGAAGGTTGACTCAGCCTTCCATCCTCTCGGGGTAGATAAATTGAGGACCCAAGATTGTTGGGGGCAATAAGCTGACTTTGTAAAAATGCCACTTAGTAATAAGCAGGCATATACAATGGAAGGAAGGCTATTGCTGAGCGCATTGGGTTGTATCCCAAAAATTGTAAGCCGCCCTGAGTCTCCGGAAAAGGGCGGGATATAAATAGGAATAAAAATAAATAAATAAAATAAATAAAAATAAATAAAAAGTTAGCACAAGGGGGCAATGGCTCAGGAGTTAAAGACACTAAGCTGACAGCCCAGGTTCGAAACCCAAGTGCTGTGCAGATGGGGCAAGTTCCCTTTCTCACCTCAGTTCGTGCCCACCTAGCAGTTCGAAAGCATGCAAATGCAAGTAGATAAATAGATACCACTTCGGTGGGAATGTAACCACTTCAGTGTCGGCTGCACCCAGATAACACCAACATGTTCACTCCTAATAAATGTTTTTTAAAAACTCTGAGAGATGCAGCTAAAGACTCATGATTCGAATGGGGGTAGATCGTCGGAGCCCTGACACCGCGTTCAATATAGTCATTCTGGCCACATGACCACTGAAGTGTCTTCTGACCACGCTGGCTCCCTCGTCTAATAAATGGGGATGAGTACCGCCCCCTAGAATTGGGCAGGGGAACCCTTTACCCCTTTTCTTAGTGCCAGAAAATATACAGGTAGGACCACAATTGTGCCCAACATTTGTGTTGCTAAGTGAAACATTTGTCCAGTGAATTTTGCCCCATTTTATGACCTTTCTTGCCACCATTGTTAAGTGAATCACTGCAGTTGTTAAGCTAGTAACACGGTTGTTAAGTGAATCCTGCTTCCCCATTGGCTTTGCTTGTCAGAAGGTCACAAAAGGAGATCACATGACCCCGGAACACTGCAACTGTCATAAATACGAGTCATATGCCAAGCATCTGAATTTTAATCACGTGACCAGGAGAATGCCACAAGGGTCGTAAGTGTGAAAAATGGTCATAAGGCCCCTTTTTCAGTGTCGTTGTAACTTTGAACGGTCACTCAGTGAATTATTGTAAGTCAAGGACTACCTGTTCATAGTCCACAGACTGTTGATTGACCTAAAAATTCATACACGGATTTGGATGGTGAATGTAGAAGACTCTGTTATCTTTTTCTGATATTCTAATAAAATTCTTCCTCTTTTCCCCACAGCATCTCCAACTCTCTGAATTAACACCCCATCTTTACAAACAATGGGATAACTGGGAAGATGACCTTAATTATTTATAATTTGATTACGTTGGGAATTCAGTGGTGGGATTCAAAAAAATGTACTATCTGTGGGCGTCGCTTGGTGGGCATGGCAGGGCTTGGTGGGTGTGGCAGGGGAAGGATACTGCAAAATCCCCATTCCCTCCCGACCACACTTAACTGCTTTCCAGCTCCATTCTCCTGTGCAGAGCAACCAAAGAAGACACCAGCCAATCAGCTGGGACTCGGGAGGCAGAGAATAGATGGGGGCGGGGCCAGTCAGAAGTGGAACTTGCTGGTTCTCTGAACTACTCAAAATTTCCACTACTGGTTCTCCAGAACTGGTCAGAACCTGCTGAAGACCAACTCTGGTTGGGATATATTGTGCTGTGTATTATCTGCCTTTCTGCTTTGGAGAACGCTTGTATATCCTGAATATACAAAAACGGTTTAACAATTCTGTCTACATTTGCACAGAGTAATTCTCTGGTTCATTTTCACTCCTTGATCTTAACAGAAGGGATCTCCCACGAAGAAAATTGGAGTTTCTACCCAAATGCGGTCAGGACGGCAGGATTCTGCGGTAACCCCTCCTTTCATCTCTATTGGCCAAATAAGAAAAAGGATCAGACGTATAATATCTTGTCTTCCCGGGAGCTCATTATACAACCTGGATACATGATACAGTTTAAAGTAAGAAGATATTTCTGTGCATTCAGAGTAAAACATGGACTTCAATCCGACTTGCCCTGAAACTCTGATAGATCTGACAACAGACCATCAGAGTTGGAAGGGACCTTGTAGGTCATCTGATAGATCTGTTCAAATTATTACCCCATATTTACCGTATGTTGCTTATTAGAGTTTTTTGGAAGTTACATGTGCCTCTAACAATAGTATCAATTAACGTCAGAGGATAGAATCAAGATCACTGGAAGTGGTTACGGCAATACCACTTTATAAGGCCTCGGTAAGGCCACACTTGGAATGCTGCATCCAGTTTTGGTCGCCAGGATGTAAAAAAGATGTTGAGACTCTAGAAAGAGGGCAGAGAAGAGCAACCAGGATGATTAGGGGACTGGAGGCTAAAACACACGAAGAATGTTTGCGGAAATCGAGCATGTCTAAGTTTAATGAAAAGAAGGATTAGGGGAGACATGACAGCAGCCTTCCAATATCTCAGGGGCTGCCACAAAGAAGAGGGAGTCAATCTATTCTCCAAAGCACCACAAGAAGCCATGGGTGGAAACTAATCAAAGAGAGAAGCAACTTAGAACTAAGGAGAAATTTCCCAACGGTTAGATCAATTAATCAGTGGAACAACTTGCCTCCAGAGGCTGTGAATGCTCCAACATTGGAAGTTTTAAAGAAGACATTGGATAACCCTTTGTCTGAAGTGGTGTAGGGTTTCCTGCCTAAGCAGGGGGTTGGACTAGAAGACCTCCAAGGTCCCTTCCAACTCTGTTATTTTATTCTAACATGAATATATAGATGGTGGGTCAATTGGAAGAGGCTTATTTATTCGATTTTTGTCCTGCCTTTGTTACTTTATAAGTAACTCAAAGTGGCAAACATACATAACACTCCTTCCACTTATTATTTTCCCCACAACAACAACAACCCTGTGAGGTGGGTTGGGATGAGGGAGGGGACTGGCTCAATGTCACCCAGCTGCCTTTCATGGCTAAGGCGGGACTAGAATTCAAAGTCTCCTGATGATTGGCTCAAAGTCACCAAGCTGCCTTTCATGGCTCAGGTGGAACTAGACTCAAAGTCTCCAGGTGATTGGCTCAAATTCACCCAGCTGCCTTTCATGGCTAAGGCGGGACTAGAACTCAAAGTTTCCAGCTGATTGGCTCAAAGTCACCCAGCTGCCTTTCATGGCTAAGGCGGGACTAGAACTCAAAGTTTCCAGCTGATTGGCTCAAAGTCACCCAGCTGCCTTTCATGGCTAAGGTGGGACTAGAACTCAAAGTTTCCAGGTGATTGGCTCAAAGTCACCCAGCTGCCTTTCATGGCTAAGGCGGGACTAGAACTCAAAGTCTCCTGGTGATTGGCTCAAAGTCACCAAGCTGGCTTTCATGGCTAAGGCGGGACAAGACTCAAAGTCTCCAGGTGATTGGCTCAAACTTGCCCAGCTGCCTTTCATGGCTGAGGCAGGATTAGAACTCACAAACTCCCAGTTTCTAGCCTGGTGCCTTCACCACTACGCCAAGCTAGTTCTCTCTCTAGTTACTCTTATGAGTAACTAGAAGACTGTCTTATTGTTTATCAGAAGAAAAATATTGTTATCCAAATGAAGCAGAAGTGAAATATCATATATAATGTGCTTCTATTGCCGAAGTTTTGATTAACCAAAGAATTTCTAGGGATATCTTTGGGGTTGGCTATTTTGGGATGTGCAATGGTCTATCAGAATGGACAACGAGAACAAATTGTTGCAAACAGAATGACAAAACTGAAGAGAAAACCCGTCTCATTTTAATTATTTCAGATTGTGGTTGGCTGTGAAGCAACATCTTGTGGTGATCTCCATTCCGTAATGTTGGAGTACTCTAAGGATGCTAGGTAAAATATAAAACGTGTGGCCGCGATTTAAAACATTGTGGAGTTGAAGATTCAAAATACCTCTTTTACAATTATTTAACATTTGTGTGAATATCAGTGTAACTGTAGATATGAACGTAAAATCTCCCTGGATTCAGTTTCTATTATTGGAATTTATAAACATGTCTAATGTCAGCGTTCCAGAAAACCTCCACTCCCACAAACAACTCCGAGACAGACATCTTCTCAAAAGTTCTGTTTTAATTGGATAGTAAACTGGCGCAACTGGGGAATCCCGAATCAGAAAGTTCCGGGCTTCCTTGCAATAAGTAAAGACTACAAATCCACCCCCTGCACCCATCATCGCATCACATGCCCCAGTCACCATCCGTCCCCACTTGAGACTCCCCCTCACTTAGGTGCAGAATCACATGACCTTGAATCAGAAAAAGAATTCTCTCCCTTCCACCGCTAGCAATTTTATCTCTTTTTGCTTCCCTGCAGATTAGATTCCTGGCAGCTCGTCCAGACACAGTGCCTTCCGTCTTCCTCCAACAGTGTTGGCTGCTCCCCATTTCAATTTCACGAAGCGACCATCTATAACTCCGTCAACAGCTCCACTTGGAAGAGGATAACCATTCAGCTGCCAGATCATGTCTCCTCCAGGTAGGCTCCTCTCCAAAATGTGACCGCATCTTCAGGGATGGGCTTCAAAGATTTTAACAACCTCTGCCTGGTTGCTGGGTGACTGTGGCTATGGTGGGCGGGGCGTTATTACCATCCCCGGGCTCCGGAGGTTTTCTTTGAGCCTCCGGGATGTTGAAAACAACCTCCTAAGGCTCCGGAGGCCCTCCAGAGGCCAGAAACAGGCCCATTTCCAGCCTTCCTGAATTTCCAAGAGGCCCGTTTTTCACCCTCCCTGAGCCTCCGCATGTGCCCTGCACTTACCTGGGATCCAAAACAGGCCGTGTGGAGACTACTGGGAGGGGAGGGGCAGGATGGGCTGGGTCAGCCAGTCGTCAGAATTACTGGTTCACTGAACCGGCCATAAAATTAGCTAGTCACATTGTCCAGTAGAATGTCATTGTATTGTTATGAGAAAAAGTCTTTGGTTTTAGCAAACATCTGCCGAAGTGTCCTTGGCTCTCACAGCTCATCGATATCTGGAGCCTATATTCCATCTCCCCCTTCCTCTCCCCTTCCTAGTTTGTTGGTAAGCTGAGAAGCGATAATAGTTTCAACAGCATAAGCACGGGTGGGCTTCACAAATTTTAGCAACAGGTTCTCTGCCCAGTTGTGGGGTGGGCGTGGCCATGGTGGGTGTGGCCTAGTTGGCCTCCTGCATCATGGTGGGGTGAGCATTTTTGCCCTCCCTGGGCTCCGGAGGCTTTCCTTGAGCCTCTGAGAGGACAAAAACAACCTCCCAAGGCTCCGGAGGCCCTCCGGAGGCTGGAAACAGGCCCATTTCCGGCCTTCCTGAACTTCCGGGAGGCCCGTTTTTTGCCCTCCCTAAGCCTCCGTGCGTGCCCTGCACTTACCTGGGATCCAAAACGGGTCGTATGGAGACTCCTGGGAGGGAAGGGGCTGGGTGGGTGGGGCCAGCCAGTCATCAGAATTACTGGTTCACTGAACTGGCCATAAAATTAGCTACCAGTGAGCTAAGGTTTCACCCGAACCGGGGAGAACCAGTAAGAGCCCACCCCTGCACACCGTGATTCTTCAGTATCATATCCGCAGATATATCCAGAACGTTCATTGACTTTTATTCATTCATTTATTCATTTATATTTGGATTTATATGCCGCCCCATCTCCGGGGGGACTCGGGGTGGCTTACATAGAAATATATACAGTATAAATCTTATTCCAAAAACCAATCCAAATAATTCTAAAATATTAAAAATATTCCCAAAATTAAAAAAACCCAACCCTGCTCAATCCAGGCTGGCCTGTGAAAACAACCAGGTCTTTAGATCATGGCAGAAAGAGCACAGGTCAGGGGCCAGACGTAGCTCCAGAGGTAGTTGGTTCCAAAGGGTGGGCATCCCCACAGAGAAGGCCCTCCCCCGGGGGACCGCCAACCGACATTGCCTGGCCAACAGCACCCCCAGGAGGGCCTGTCTATGGGAGCGTACCAGGCAATTGGCTATATCATGGGCCGGAATAACACAGATTAACAGCTGGTCCTCAACTTGCAACCTCAGTTGAGCCCAATGTTTCTGCTGCTGAGCAAGTAAATTTTGCACACTTTGCAACCTTTCTTGCTACAGTTGTTAAGTGAATCCCTGCAGTGGATAAGTTAGTGAAACGGTTGTTAAGTGAGTCTTGGTTTCCCCATTGCCAGGATTTCCTGCTTGCCAGAAGGTCACAAAGGGGCATCACATCCACCCCATCGTAAATACGAACGTCATAAAATATGAACCAGTTGCCAAGCATCTGAATTTTGATCCCGTGATCATGGGCATGCTTGCAAAGGTCGTAATGATGAAAAACGGTCAAAAGTCACATTTTTCAGTGCCATTGTAACTTTAAGTGACTGCAGTTATTAAGTTAGTAACCTGGTTGTTAGTGAATCTGGCTTCTCCACTGAATTTGCTCATCAGAAGGTTGCAAAAGGGGATCACATGATCCCCCGGGAGACTGCAACCATCATAAATATGAACCAGTTGCCAAGGGTCTGAATTTGGATCAAGTGTGACGGTTATAAGTGTGAAAAATGGTCGAAAATTACTTCTTTCAATGCCTAATCATCATTAAATGAATGGTTCTAAGACGAGGACTCTCTCTATTGACATATTAAGTGGAAGCCAGAGGGGGTAACTGCTGGAATCCTAACACACTGACCTCCTGTGTCTACACGTGGGCAATTTTATTTCTAGTGCGACCCAGTTCCGGTGGATCCAAAAAGGAGAAGAACCAGAAAAACAAAGTTGGGCGATCGATCATGTCTACATTGGAGAAGCGTGTCCCAAACTCTGCAGTGGCCACGGATATTGTACCACGGGCCATTTGTATTTGTGATGAGGAATACCAAGGTCAGATTTTGTGTAGATGCAATGTTTCCTTTCTCAGATGTTCAGGGTGTCTGCGGCTTTGTTTGTGTTCCTTTAAATCAGGGGTGTCAAACTCAATTTCATTGAAGGCTGCATCAGGGTTGTAGTAGACCATGGGGGCTGGGGGGCTGGCCAGGGGGCATGGTCAGCTTGACATCACTCATGTCGGGGGTGCCTATGGTGGCTTGAAAACGGGCTCCCGATCTCTGCTTTAGGATGGGACGGCTTCCTGCTACCCTCTGCCAGCGAAAATGGAGCTGGGAAGAGGGCGACATGGCCTCCTGACCTCAATTTTTGCTGGCAGAGGGTTGCAGGAGGCCAGCCCAGCCCAAAACGGAGATTGGGAGCTCATTTTTGCTGGCAGTGGCACCACGGCAGTGGTGGAATTCAAACAACGTTACTACCAGTTCTGTGGGCGTGGCTTGGTGGGCGTGGTATGGTGTGGCTTGGTGGGGGTGGCTTGGTGTACATGGCTTGGTGCATGTGGCAGGGGAAGTATACTGCAAAATCTCCATTCCCACCCCACTCCAGGGGAAGGATATACTGCAAAATCCCCATTCCCTCCCGACCCCACTAACCTGCTTTCCAGCTCCGTTCTCCTGTGCAGGGCAACCCGGCCAATCAGCTGGGACTCGGGAGGCAGAGAATAGATGGGGGCAGGGCCAGCCAGAGGTGGAATTTGCCAGTTCTCTGAACTACCCCAAATTTCCGCTACCAGTTGGGCTGGATTCAGCCTGTGGGCCTTGAGTTTGACGCCGCTGCTTTAAATAGTGTTTTCACACAGCTTCTCTTGTCTGAAGTTGGGTTGATACTTCGATAGTGGAGCTCTGGATTCAGATTAACAGAGTTGGAAGGGACCTTGTGTGGATGGTTTTAGAACAGAAGTGAATAGAATTTTTTATTGACCCTTTGATACCCAAGGAATTTGTCTCTGATTAACAGCAAAGTGGTAGATCATGGATCATAAACCATAGTTACAATCATTAATCGTAAGATATTTTTTTACAATCGAGTTTGGAGCAGTTTACTTTGAGTTTGTATCTATTGTTTGCCTGTATGTTATTGTGGTTGAAGCTGAAGTAGTCATTGACAGGTAGGACATTGTAGCAGACAATTTTGTGCACTAACCTTAGGGCAGACCGTAGGCGGCGTAGTTCTAAGTTGAACATAAATTTTCAGTTGCAATAACCTGATAACTGTTGAAGTGAGATACTTTTTTTTTCAGGTGATGATTGCTCTGTTTTCAACCATGAACTCCCCAGCTACATTAAAGACAATTTCGAGTCGGCAAGAATTACCGAAATAAACTGGGAAATTATTCAGGGTGGAGTGATAGGGAACGGATGTGGACAGCTAGCCCCGTACGCTCACGGCGACTCTCTCTATTTCAATGGCTGTCAGATAAGGCAAGCGGTGACCAAGGCTCTGGATTTAACCCGAGCAAGGTAATTTTAGGCATCATGAATCTCAAACGTTTCCTCATTTAAACAGTGTGATAAAATATTGAGGCGTTCAGGAAACGAATGGCAGTTCAGTTGGGACTCCCACTCCCTGCTACCATGTTTCCCTGAAAATAAGACACTGTCTTATATATTTTTTGGCTCCCAAAAACACACTAGGTCTTATTTTCGGGGTAGGTCTTATATATTTATGGTGCCAAATAGTGGGTGTGAGTGTGTGTGGGGGTGTTTGGTGCACGGTTGCTCCTGAAAAGTCTTCCTGGAACTGGAGATTTACACTAGGTCTTATTTTCGGGGTAGGTCTTATATTAGGGCAGGTTTAGAAAATAGTGCTAGGTCTTACTTTCGGGGTAGGTCTTATTTTCGGGGAAACACGGTAGCACTGCTGATGTTACCCAGGGGTGGGATTCAAATTTTTTAACAAACGGTTCTGTGGGCATGGCTAGGTGGGCGTGGCCATGTGACTGGGTGGGTGTGGCTTCTTTTTTATTTGCACCTCTCCTCTGTTTGTTTGTTTTTTTGCCATTTGGGCCTCAGGCAAGCCTCCAAGGGGGGTGTTTTTGCTTTCAGAAGGCTTCCCAGGAAAGAAAAAAACGAAGCATAGGAGGGGCACACAGCACCCCCTTATGTTTTGGGGCCTTCTGGGCCTCAGGGGAGTCTCCTGTGGGGGCATTTTTGCTCCCAGAAGACTTCCCTGGGACTCAGGAAGGGAAAAAAAGCAGAGCATAGGAGGGGCATGCAGCACTCCCCACGCTCTGTTCTGGGGCCTTCTGGGCCTCAGGGGAGCCTCCTGTGGGGGCATTTTTGCTCCCAGAAGGCTTCCCTGGGACTCAGGAAGGGAAAAAAACAGAGCATAGGAAGGGTGTGCAGCACTCCCCACGCTCTGTTCTGGGGCCTTCTAGGCCTCAGGGGAGTCTCCTGTGGGGGCATTTTTGCTCCCAGAAGACTTCCCTGGGGCGCAGGAAGGAAAAAACAGAGCACGGGGGCAGCACCCCGCCCCCCTGCAAGCCCCTTTTTGCCTCCTTGGCCTCGGGGAAGCCTCCTGGGTGAAGCAGTAAGACAGAGAGGGGGATCTGGCACAGCTGATCATTGGAAAAAACAGCTGATCGTCTGGAGGGGAAAAAAGGAGAAATATCTTAAGGAATGACTGGGTGGGGACTCAGTCAGTGATGTTGGGCATGCCATGATGTGGCGCATGCACAATAAGGACTGACTGAGCAGGGAGGAGAGGGGCGGGCCAGCCAGGGCACAATTTGCCGATTCTCGAACTGGGCAGAATCATAACAACCGGCTCTATAGAACCGGTCCAAACCGATCGAATCCCACCCCTGATGTTACCTGGTTGGGTAATGAACTGCCTGCAAAACAAAAAAACCCTACCAAGTTCAGAGACCACCAAGAACCCCACAGTTCAATCCTGAACTACAAATATTCTCTTAGATTTTGGGCTAGCTGAATGGTAAGGCTCACATGATTTTTTGAATGTACGGGTGCAAAGTACAAAACATTGAATTATATGCAGATGGAAAACACTTTTGCTTGGATGCATTCAGGTAGATGTTCCATAAGTCAAAGCATAGAAATCTAGTGGGAAGGTCGACGAGACACCATAGTAGAAGAGAAGTTAGTAGAGAATGGGGACTAGTTTTATAAACACATCCTTTCCTATGCTGAAAACTACTGGCAACTAATTTTTAAGACATAATAGATTGCATTAGACCATAACAAGACGTTTATAAAAAAAAAATCCACCAGACCAAGCTAGATGTTTATAAAAGATATAATAAGAGAAACACTGGGAAGAAAGTTATCTACCTTAATACTTATTTATATATGTATATGTTTAATTTATTTATTATTATCCCGTATCCAACAACTCAGAATGACTACAATAATTTGATATAATAATTTTAATAATTGAATTATTTGCGCTAATTACTAAGAATTGTAAAGTTTTAATTGCTTTGCCTTTGTGTATGTGATTTGTGGGTGGGTGGGTGGGTTTGTTGGGTGACTCTGTGTGTGTGTGTGTGTGTGTGTGTGTGTGTAGTTGCCAGCGTTTGGATAATTCTTTTATTCTTGTCAAAGATCATGAATTAACTCTTCTTTTTGCTATCGTCCTTCCTCTTCCTTTCCTCTCCCTCCCTCCCCCAGCAAAATAATGTTTGTTTTGCAAATTGGAAGTCTTTCACAAACCGATAGTTGCAACACAAATCTCAGTGACCCCAACACGGTGGACAAAGCCGTGTTGCTCCAGTACAGCATAAACAATGGAATTACATGGCAAGTCATTGCACAACACCAGCCAAAAGACTTTATACAAGCACAAAGAGTGTCTTACAATGTGCCACTGTGAGTATGCCGTTATGCTACGTTTCTCTTTAGAGTGAAAAGCATCGGGCGCGGAAAATCAGGACCTCACGCTAAATTCTTTTGAAGCTGATTAACGCCAGCACACCTATAACCAGGGGGTGGGATTCTACCGGTTTGGACCAGTTCGGACGAACCAGATGTTAAATTTGCATCTGGTTTGCCGGACCCATATTTGAACCGACCGTCTGGCGCTGCCCCTCCCAGTAGTCTCCATGCAGCCCACTATTGATGCAGGTAAGTGCAGGGTCTGCGCGAAGGCTCTGGGATGGGGAAAAAATGGCCATACTGGAAGTACCAGAAGTCTGGAAACAGGCCTGTTTCTGGCTTCTGGAGGGCCTCCAGAGCCCGGGGGAGGCCATTTTCACCCTCCCAGAGGCCTGAGGGAAGCCTCTGGACCCTTGGGAAGGTGAAAAACGGCCCTCCCAGAAGTTCTGGTAGGCTATGCCCACCCAGCAACTGGGCAGTGAACCGGTTGCTGGGAGTTTTCAATCCCACCCCTGCCTATAGCACAAGAATCTAGTCAAGATCAGGCCTATAACACAAGCATCTAGTCAAGTAACGGTCAGCATTAAATCAGTGCTGGATACGAGTGGAATTGAAGAGGTTGAACTGAGACCATTTGTGGGAACGTAACAACTCCAGGCTAATTCCTCTCTTGACTCCACCCCCAGGCGCTGCCTGTCCTTCTTCTTTAAAAATCACCTAATCCCTGAATCAAGTTACAGATAAAATCTGATTTTGAGAGAGCTGGAGACATGTGGCCCTTGGTGACTGAAAGAAAAACGTCATCCAAACCAGTTATTATTGTTAGCAAATGCAGCCTCAGTGAAGGTGAACTGGTTTCACATTTATTTAGTGTGTTTATAAATTTTATTAAATGTTATATGCCACCCTTCTCACAGAGGGGGCCACTCTGGGCAATAGTAAAGAGATAAATATAAAAAACAGTTCGATTTTTAAAGGCTACATATAAAACTAGAAGGAAGGAGAGAGAGACGGCATAAGGATGAGATCTTCTGCTTTGTAGCTTGTGTTTTCTTCAGAGGCTCCAGATACTACACCTTATACTCCCAATCTTATCTTCACAATGTTTTTGTGAATTAGGTGAGGCTTGACCAGTGGTGGGATTCAGCCGGTTCGCACCAGTTTGGGAGAACCGGTTGTTAGCTTTCTGAGCAGTTTGGTCAACTGGTTGTTGAAAGAAATCATTAGGGCAGAGAACCAGTTGTTAAATTATTTGAATCCCACCACTGGGCTTGACCAACAGTAAGTCACTTAGCATTCCTCAGAGCCAGCTTCAACATCCATTCCTAGAGCAGAGCTACTGGGTTCTGCTACAATTTTCAACAACTGGAATCCTTGATAGATTTTTAAATGGCCTTAGAACTCAAAATGGGATCAGAGTAACAGAACTGGAAGGGACCTTGAAGGTCTGCTAGTCCAACCCCCTGCTCAGGCAGAAAACTCTATACCATTTCAGACAAATGGCTGTCCAATCTCTTCTTTAAAAACCTCCAGTGTTAGAGCACCCACAACTTCTGGAGGCAAGTTGTTCCACTGATTAATTGTTCTCACTGCCAGGAAATTTCTCCCTGGTTCTAGGCTGGATTTCTCCTTGAAGTTCTATGCTGGTTCTCTCCTCAGCTTATTGTCTTTTTTTTTAGTATATACTATTTGCTTATTTCTAGCAATAATCTTAAGACCTTGACATTTAATGAAATCCAGGATGCATTTTCACCCTGCTCGTAAATTTTCACAAAATGACCATTTCAAGAGCTACTTCAGATACAAGTCGACCTTCTGCAAGATGAGCTTTTCAAAGTGGAAGGCCTCAGCACCCTTCCAGAGTGAGGATTAGGGGAATTGCAGTCTAAAAGATCTGAAAACACATCCAGACCAATGTTCTTCAACACAATCTCCTCAATGCGTGGTGGGCCTCAATATCCAGTCTAGGAAGGGATGATTAGAACCAAAGTCCAAAATCTCTGAAGGCAATGTGGAAGCTGAGATGTCCTAGAGGACAATCACTTAACTATGAGCCAACAGTGTACTGCAGCAGCCAAAACAGCCAATGCAATCCTAGGCTGCATAAACAGAGGGATAGAATCAAGATCATTTGAAGATCTAGTGCCACTTTACCAAGCCTTAGTAAGACCACACTTGGAATCCTGCATCCAGTCCTGGTCATCACAAAATAAAAAGATGTTGAGACTCTGGAAAGAGTGCAGAGAAGAGCAACAAAGATGATTAGGGGACTGAAAGCTAAAACATACTGAGAATGGTTACCGATGAAACGGGCTAGTTTTCAGCCTGCAAAGCCTGCAGAAGCCTGCAGAAGCCTTCCTCAAGCCTTTGGGAGTCTGAAAGCCTCAAACCGGCTTCCTGCAAGTGCAGTGGCCTGCAACGGCACTGGCGTGCCACTTAGTTAGCCATCACGGGCCTAGTCCCATGATGACGAACACATGGTAAATGTGCCGGAAGTGGCATGCAGAGCCATTTCTGCCAGCATGTGAGAGATCGCCCGGAAGACACCCACTGCGCAGCTGCCAGCCAGCTGATTGTCGGGTATCTGCCACGCATGCATGGGGAGAGACACGCATGCACAGGGGGCAGGGCTCACACGGGGGAGGGGGGTCATGTGCACATGTGCAGAGGCGTGCAGTGCGTGTGCAGGGAGGGTGGGGATCGGACGCACATTCGGCACACGACGTGTAGAAGGTTAGCCACCACTCGCCTAGTCTAATAAAAAGACATGATAGCAGTGTTCTTATATTTGAAGAGCTCCTCTGAGGCAAGGAGTCACACTATTTTCCAAAGCACCAAAAAGAGGCAGGTCAAGAAACAACGGCTGGAAACTAACCAAGCGGGAAGCAACCTAGAACTAAAGAGAAAATTCCTAATAATGAGAGCAATCAACCAACGGAAGAGGTGGCCTTCAGAAGTTGTGGGTGGTTCATCACTGAAGGCTTTCAAAAAGAGACTGGACAACCATTTTGTCTGAAATGGTACGGGGTCTCCTGCTCGACCCTGGACTAGAACACCTTCGAAGTCCCTTCCAACTCTGTTATTCTATCTTCTGTTCCTTTCTGCACCCTCACTGTCTCATTTCTCATTTTAGGGAGGCACGGATGAAGGGGGTGTTACTTCGCTGGTGGCAATCCCGCCACAGTGGCTCAGGCCACGATCAATGGGCCCTGGACCACGTAGAAGTTGTTCAGTGAGTATAACGCATGCTGTCACATCACCACCAGCCCCATATTCCACATCAGGATGGAAAAAATTCAGTTCGCGATTGAGTCCTGTTTAAACGAGGGGGTTTGAGAAGGCTTTCTCTGCAAATCCATGTATACCGTGTTTCCCTGAAAATAAGACACTGTCTTATATTTTTTGGCTCCCAAAAACACACTAGGTCTTATTTTCGGGGTAGGTCTTATATATTTATGGTGCCAAATAGTGGGTGTGAGTGTGTGGGGGGTGTTTCGCGGGTGCACGGTTGCTCCCTGCAAAGTCTTCCTGGAACTGGAGATTTACACTAGGTCTAATTTTTGGGGTAGGTCTTATATTAGGGCAGGTTTAGAAAATAGTGCTAGGTCTTACTTTCGGGGTAGGTCTTATTTTCGGGGAAACACGGTATTGTGAAATAAAAGCAGGGGAAACGGGGACCTTTTGAAATATAAGGGGAAATGTATATATCAGAACAGTGCTTCCCAACCTGACCCACTTTAAGATGGGAGGACTTCAACTCCCAGAATACCTTATTGCAGGCTGGCTAGGGAATTCTGGGAGTTGAAGTCCTCCCATCTTAAAGTGGTCCAGAGCTGAGAAACTCTGCATTAGCACATTAAACTTCAACAATGTAAAGCAAGGGTCTTTCAAACTTGGCAAGTGTAAGACTTCAACTCCCAGAATTCCTGAGCTAATGTGACTGGAGGAGGAATTCTGGGAGTTGAAGTCCACAAGTCTTCAAGCTGTTAAGTTTGAAGACCCCTGATGTAAAGGAAGTTCATCAGTATAAATCTGATTTTGTTCGTTGCAACAAAATAGAAAATTGTATTGCTCTTATGTAGCGTAATATTGCTATTAACCTTGGCACGCAATTCCTTATTTTAAAATAGCAGAATACTGTTGACAAATAAGGTTCGCTATATTAGATTCCGTGGTCAGAGATTATATTCCCCCCTAGCAGTTTTACCAAATAAAAGTGTTTTTGCCTGTTAATTCGTTCTCCCCACGCACACACTAAAGTGATCTGATGGTAGAAAAACCACTTTATATATCATTGGAAAGTTATTTACTTTTTCTCTAACAATTTCCTGAAATTCTAGTGTCATGCCGGGCTGGGACTCATCGCTACGGTGTTTGGCTGAGAGAGGTGTGCTTACCCAATAGATAGGTTCCAATGTTATTTTATTTAAAGTTTTGGTAGAATATGGCTGATAAAGTTGTTAAGATTACCTCTGGAAATGTTGATTAACTATGAAACTATCATTTCCTTGAATCACTTTTAAATTAGGGCTGGAAGAACCAATTGCTACTGAGCTTCGTTATATTATGTACTATGTACTATTATTCTCCTTTCAACATTAGCTGTGGAAGGTGTCCCTGGTTCAGGGTAGCCATGATCTAACCACCATGATTAGTCTTACTGTCAACATCCAGCTTGATGTTGATGTTGTCTTACTGTCAACAACCAGTTTGAGTACCCAAATAAAAGCCCAGGATCGTTTCCGTTCTGAAAAGCTTACCGTTTATTGAATACATAGCGTAGGAATGGTGAGGTAAAACTAACTTTGAATTTCTAAGGTACAAGTTCGCAATATTAAACATTGAATTTCCCAGCCCAACCCTCAGGCTTCCAGGCAGACCATGCAAACAAGTTCTCTTTGTTATGGGAACCATCTGCCTTCTTCTTCACACCTATTTATATGGCCTTGAAAAGTTTCCAGAGTCTCTCAAACTCCCATGGAACCGCAGAAGTTTCGTTTCTCCAAATTAATCAATTCGCAGTCAACATCTCCTCCCCTTTACTCTAATGAGAAGCTGAAACAAAGAGTCAGGTAGCTGCCCAGGTTTCACTCTTGACACTTAACATTCTTTGCAGCTAAGTCCCAGTAGATTAAGATAATGTAATTACAGCTAATTGTATTTGGCTTAGAATTGCTGGCTAGGATCTCATCTTTTGCTCCATGTTCCTCCTTGCTCAGCCTCCCCACACACCCCAAAATATGTGGGGCGGCAGAACCCTCTCAAATTCCACGTAATTGGACTGGAGATTACAGTGAGCAGAGTTGAAATTGGGGGCATGGTGTCCCAGTGGTTAAGACACTGGGTTCATTGACTGAAAGGTTAGCAGTTGGAGACCCAAGCACTTCCTGATGGCGTGAGCTCCTGTTACTTGCTCCACCTCCTGCTTATCTCTTTACCTTTATAGTTGAGATTACCTTGTAGAAGTTCTGGGACCTTGGATGGACTGTAGTCAATTGACCTCTGTCCTGCTGTTCTCCTCTCCTTCATTCCACGCCATTCTAGATGGTTCCTGATTGTTGGCAAGTTCCCTGGGTCCTAAGTGGATTCTTGGTAGAGGGGACTCAACCCAAACCAAGCCATGAAGTTGATGGTTAAAAGTTGGTGCACTAGCTGACAAAAACGTCATTGCCACAAAGCTCTACCTTCAAACACTAATGTTTAAATCAAGCCCCCACTGATCTGTTCCAAAGGAAGGCATTCAATTTGCTATCCAAAAAAATAAATAAATAAATCTCTATCGGTCTATGGACAGCCCTAATTTAAACAAGTGAAGATGACAAGAACAATTTAAGATGCCTTCGTTTCTAGTTGATTCTGCTATTTTTATTTTTTTTGCACCAGAAAACACCAGCTTGCATGGCAACCATGCCATACTTAAACTGTAGACTTTATCCAATAATCGGTAATTTTTCACGCATAGCTGCCCTGCCTAGTTTTTTGGGTTTTTTAAACCACACTCTTTGCTAAGCTTGGCCTCCATCACATCAACATCTGAGTTTAACCTAACATGAAAAATAGACCTTATTACTGATTCGTCCGGTACCTTTTACGCAGGTTAAGGCAGAAATAATGTTCTCATTGAAACAATTCCTCATTCTTCAGGAGTTCCTTTTCCTATTAGAAACCTGTTAGAATATTATGGGGGTGACAACATGATGATCCCCAGTTTAGATGCTGGGCTTGTCAGGGTTCGAGATCCGAGAGCCACACGATGGGGGGAGCTCCCATCCCTTGCTCTAATTTAGCTGCTGCCCACCTAACAGTTTGAAAGCATGCAAATGCGAGTAGATAAATAGGTAGCACTTCGGTGGGGAAGAAACAACATTCCATGCGCCATAGTACATAGTCATAGCCATGTCATAGTACATAGTATATGGTCACATGACCATGGAAAGATCTTTGGACAATGCTGGCTCCGTCAACTAAGAAATGGAGATAAGCAATTGTCATAATGTTGGGCATGGATCACTTCAGAACCACCTCGCTTAGCAATGGACGTTCTGGTCATAAACCAAGGACTACCTGTAATAGCAGTAGCAATAGCACTTATACGGCTTCACAGTGCTTTACAGCCCCCTCTAAGCGGTTTCCAGAGTCAGCATATTGTCCCACAACAATCTGGGTCCTCATTTTACCGACCTCGGAAGGCTGGGTAATTCAGACTTGGAATCTGAATTAGAGCTAAAATCTTTAGATCTTTGGGCTCTAGTAAAACAGCCCTCCGTTTTTGACCGGACCTCAGTTGCATCAACTGTGGTTCTTAGTTTTCAGGGAGCAAACTAACCATCATTATAGGAAGGTTTTTAAAAATCATTTTTACCACTTGCTATGTATCTTTTAAACATATACATGCATCTGTGTGATACCAACATTTTCTTATTTAACAAATAAGTATCAGTCTAGTATTGTTACAGGTGAAGTTTGGGCTAAGGAGTTAGAGTTGAAAGAGAGAGAGGGAGGGAGGGAAGAAAGGAGGGAGGAAGGGTGGAGAGAGAGTTATGAATAGATGGATGGATGGGATAGAGATAAAGATAGATAGATACACAAACACACAGACAAAATAGACAGAGATAGATAGATAGATTATTAGATAGATAGATAGATAGATAGATAGATAGATAGATAGATAGAATAGATATGAATAGAGAGAGAGAGAGAGAGATGAACAAGACAAAGAATGTGTGTGTGTGTGTGTGTGTGAGGAGAGAGAGAGAGAGAGAGAGAGAGAAGGAGGGATGGGATAGATATAAAGGTGGACAGATAGACAGACTTAGTATCTAGTAATATCCTCAACCTCTGCTAATAAAGACTTAGGAAAACTCCTGGAACCAACATTGCATTGTTATAGTTAAATAGTTTGATGGCTAATTGTTGAGTTTATTTTTAAACTAAAGCGATAGAGGCTTCCAAAGAAATTTGTTCCCTTACTTTAAATGCATTTCTGATTGCAGAACAGTTCATTGGAGAAAGCCCACTAGCGATAGGTGTAGCTTAACTACAAATACATACTGGGCATCATCTCCAGGTGGGGGCCAAACCAATCAGCCTGATGAAAGCAGCATCCTGCCATTTGCAACACAAGCCCCGCCTCTCTTGTATACCGCATTGTGACATCACCCGCATATCTCAAAGGGGTGGAACTTGGAGCAGGATGGGAAGATCCTGCTTTGATTAAAGTGATGGGAACACCTCCTTTTTTCTAAATAATTTCTTCCCCCTGTGCGTGTATTTATTCTGTAAAAAATAGTTTACAATCAAAAGTGATACTTGCTGTGCATGTTAGTCCTTCGCTAATCAAAATCCACACCCTGCCTGCTTAAAGAAGATGCCAGCACTCCTTTCTGATTATTTCCATAAGAAGTATTTCAATATAAAATGTAAATATTTATGCTCAATATGTTTATTAAGACAAAAAGAGATTAACAGACCAGCTGAGGTTTCATTTCCCATTCGTAATTGTAATTGCAAAATATGAATTGCCCAGAAACCTGAGAACAGCCTCCAAAATATTTTTATATTACTTGTCATGAAACTGAATGCTGGAATCACAATAGTTAGAATAAGAGGCATGCAGTTAATCTTTAGATGTATATGTCGTCACCATGCTTTTCATGATTAAAATTGTATCTTTTGGCACAAGAATTTTAAAGGTTAAGTGATTGCAAAAAAATTTTGGGGAAAAGATCCTTTTTTGAAATATCTTATCAGTAGTAATGTACATTCATGTAAGCACCTATCTTCCTTTGCTTCATCTCTTTAGTCCAGAATCGTGTTGATATATACCCCAAATAATATTATTTTAATAATTATTTATTTTATATATATTAGATATTACTTATTTCAACCTAGAAAAGAAAATGTTACATTTTTGCAGCTTTGTGCTAGCTTGCCCATTACTTATGCCAACTTTTTAATATTGTAAGTCTTATTTCTGAAATATAATATAAGACGTGATTATTTAAAAAAAAAAGATTTGAATGACTGCAATTATAGAGACCTACTTTCTTGCAACCGGAAAGTAACTTGTTCAATTTTTATTTTCAAAAGAGATGAAAAATCCTATATTGCCTCTAAGCCTCATCAAGCTTTTATGACTAATCACAGTGCTGCATGCATTGAAATACATTTTCTAATTTGTGTTGTATTTCATTATTTGCTGTCATTGGTTTTACACTAGAGTAAGGTAAGTGATTTCATTCCTGCAATATCAGTGCAGCCCCATCTTCGCAATTATCATTCCGTTCACCAATACTGATATTGTCGTTTTAAAGCCGAAGTCAGCCGACTTCAGCTCTCTTTTCAAACCTAGAAAGTCTTACCTGAAGGGTATCGTGATTCTAAGTTGGTTTGGGGCTCTAGATAGCTGCATGTCAAGGAATTGGAATTTTGCAATATATTTTGAGGACTGTTGGGTTGAATCTGTTCAATGCTTACCGAAATTCAAAAGGACAGCAAGGGGATTTCTCACTTTCAAAGGGGAGCAGAGATGATATCAAATCAAGAGAGCAATGAGAAGTCAACTGCATCAGATAAATTATTTCAGATCAATCCGTTGTACACCACAGCAATAGATTTCTTCTGGCTGGCCTCCTCTGGGCTGGGAAGCTAACCAGAGGCCAGGCCTAACAGACCACCAGGGAAATTCTAGGGTTGTAGGTCAAAAGAACACCTGAGAAGAAGTCAGAGAAACACCAATTTCATTATATTTCCGCCCCAAAATTGACAGAGGTCCACTACTCCCTCTTCATAATGGACCTGTTTCTCATGCTCCGAAAATAATAATAACAATAGCAGTACATACCGCTTCATAGTGCTTTGCAGCCCTCTCTAAGCGGTTTACAGAGTCAATGTATTGCACCCCAACAATCTGGGTTTTTACCCACCTCGGAAGGATGGAAACCCGACCCAATCTTGAGTCGGTCAGGATTGAACTGATGACAGTCGGCAGAATTAGCCTGCAGTGCCGCATTCTAACCATTGCGCCACCACGGCTTAGATAGCAGTAGCACTTAGACTTATCTACTGCTTCACAGTGCTTTACAGCCCTCTCTAAGCAGTTTAAGAGTCGGCCTATTGCCCCCAACAGTCTGGGTCCTCGTTTTACCGACCTCGGAAGGATGGAAGGCTGAGTCAACCGGTCAGGATCGAACTCCTGGCGGTGAGCAGTGAATTAGCCTGCAATACTGCATTATAAGCACAGGAGCTGATGGAGCTGCACAAGCAGTAGCCCCTCAGTAACCCTAAGTGACACATTGATGGGTTGGACATCTTTACCCCTTTCCTCAGGAGTTAGAAAAGCAGCCATGCTAGCAATCAGTCAGTTGATTAGTAATATTTACTTGGTCAATGACGAAAGACTGCAGAAGAAACATCTGCAGATACCTTTGGCCAAATAGAAGCTTTTCAGGAAAGCACTCCAACTCAGAAGTTGGACTTGCCAATTCTCTTATATGGATTTAGCTGGGAGTGGAATCATGCTACATTTCCAAAGGAATGCCACTTTGTTAGACCTGCAAGAGTGGCTTGCTCGTATACAGAGGTCCCCGAGATTAGAAGTCCTGAATTTAACCATGAGCAGGTTTCACATTTCCGTCCAAAAGATACCAGGAAGCAGGACCAGAATTGCACAAGTTCAGCCTTGCAATTCAGCCCTTTTCCAGATGGTCTAGTAGCTTACACATAATTGCACGTCCTTCAAACATTATTTCTGTAGATCCCTCAACCTATAAAATTAGCACAGGGTGAAATATTACTGACTTTTCAACTAACACTGAACTTTAGTCATTTTGATCGTGATCCATGACTGTTTTAATTAAGTTTGACTTTCTTACTTACCTCGCTAATTTTGAAGAGAAGTGGGGGTTTTTGCAACTGTTAATGAAAATCATGGCTGGCTAGGGAATTCTGGGAGTTGAAGTCTACAGGTCTCAAAGTGGCTAAAGTTTGAGAAACACCAAGCTAGGAGATAGCCAATGGTTTTATCCTATGACTGGAGGATTAAAGTCCCATCCAAACAATGGAATTAATTCTGAGCACCTCCGTGGCCTTCTGATTTGAACATTCTGCTTTCCAACGGAGACAAATCAAGAGGCTGGTTCTACTAAACATATGCTTCTTTTTTTTATTTACAAAGACTCCCCAATTCATCTAATGAACCAAGATACTCCATGGGGTGTGTTAGTGGAGAACAAGTTAGTTTATAGCAGGGGAGAGCTATAGATCTTAATCGGATCCCGGAATGTCTTTCCTTTACCCTCTGCTAAGTCAACTAAGGAGTGCCACTTTCTGTTGTAGCTTAAAATAAGAATGCATGGCACAAGTGGGTATAAAGGTGAAATCTGATTTCTTAGCATGGCAAATGTATTGGGAAGAGGATAGGTTTTACATTGGAGAGAGAGATCACAGAATTCAGCCAATCTGTAATTGGCCACTCAGTTGCAATGTTAGACTGCCATCTAGAGGATAAAAGGCTGCATGGTGCAGGAATTAACTTTTGCTGCCATAATTTCAGCAAATGTTGATTTTATGGGTAGTCCTCAAGTTACAACAGTTCATTTAGTAGCCGTTCGAAATAACAGGGCTGAAAAAAGCGACTTATGGCCGTTTTTCACACTTACGACCATTGCGGCATCCCATGATCAAAATTCAGATGCTTGGCGGCTAGTTCATATTTATGACGGTCGCAATGTCCCAGAGGTCATGTGATCCCCTTTTGCAACCTTCTGACTAGCAAAATCGATGGAGGAAGCCAGATTCACTTAACAACCGGGTTACTAGCTTAACCACTGCAGTGATTCGCTTAACAAGTGTGCCAAGAAACGGTCGTAAAATGGGGCAAAACTCACTTAACAAATGCCTCGCTTAGCAACAGAAATTTGGGGTTCAATTGTGGTCGTACGTTGAGGATTACCTGTACCGTACATCTACCTGAGCCATTTCCCAAACAACCAAATAAATAAACCGAGATTTGTAAAACTGGATACCTGCAAATAATGTAAAAAAATACCTCAGTTGTGATAGCCGCTGCCGATTTTTAGAATATAGCTACTGAAGTCAGCTGCAAACATCATTACCACCAGCCTACAATCATCGTCAATTAATGACCCCCTGCAGGGTGGAGTCTGGGCAATTGAATGGACCTAGCAGAGTGTTTTACTGGCTGGATGCCTTTCCTGTTGCCAGTGTGGAGTTTTGTTCAGCATATATTCTCATTGTGCCCAGAGAGAGAAATATCTGCCTCTACCTGGGATTGAACTCACAGCCTCCTGATTGTGAGGTGAGAGATCCCGCTCTAGGCCAGCCCACCACTTACCAGCAGCCTACAGTAATCAATGTGTATTGCTCCGAAGTCAGGTTAGAGCGTAGAAGTAAGCAGCTTAAGGTTGGGTATCATTATTTGCCCGTTATATATTTAACCCTCTATTCTCTTATGTTGTCAATACTTCATTCTCTCCTTTGCAACTTGATTTATTCCCTGGTATGCTTCAACCAAGGTATATATTCGCATGTATGAATCTGCAATGATTAGATCTGAGGTCAGGCGGTTTTAACCGATGAAAAACTTTTGCTCGGTTTCCAAAATGAACTGCACTGAAATCACAGCAAAGGGTTAATTATCATGTGGCATATTAAAGAAATTTGCTTCCTTATGTTGGGCTCAAAGAACATAACTGATAAAGAGTCACAGCAGGTCAGAAGTGCCTCTGTGCCATTTGAAACACACGGTAGCATAGGCAATAAATGGTTCAATAAAATAATAAACAGAGTGATAGAATTGTACAGGCAGTCCTCAACTTACGACCACCATTGAGCCCTACATTTCTGCTGCTAAGGCAGTTGTTAAACAGTGTTTTGCTCCATTTTATATATATATGTTCTGTCTCACCTTCACTTCCCCAGAAGTTAAGGAACGTTAACACAGAAGAGTCACGCTGGCCTGTCTCCAAAATCCCAGTTATCTCTCCCGACAAGAGTGTTGGCAGTCACCCAGGCTCTCACTGCCAAATTCAAAGCCAACAAGGAATGTAGTACTCACAGAAGGCTGATTTATTTTCAGAGTCCAAAACTAAATCAAGCACACAGACGGAATTATCGGATTCATATTACACTTTGTCACGAACAGAGTCTGCAACGTAGGCACACCCACTTTTATACCTGGTGGGGTGTGGTCCAGCTCAATCTCTGGCCCTCCCACACCCCCTACGTTGCTGCTGACGTTTCTCCCTCCGACGTTGCCTGGGATCAAGCCAGGAACCCTCCCCCTCCCTCTCTCTCTCTGCCTGGCCTTACTGATACACGTCTCTCAGGCAGTTCCTCTTGACTTTCCGAGGAAACCTGAGGCATTGCCAGGGAGGAAGGTCCTGGGGAGGGGGGCCTTGCCAGGGAGGAAGATCCTGGGGAGGAAGGCCCTGGTGAGGAAGGCATTGCCCGTTCCTCCTCTTCTTCTTCTTCATCATCCAGGTCCTCTTCCTCCATCAGCACAGGCTCACGAGGCGGGGCCACAACATATATATGTTTGATATATATATATATATATATATTGCCCCAATCATTAAGCGAAAAGCTGCAGTTATTAAGTGAATCATGCTGGTCGTTAAGTGAATCGTGGCTTTGAAGATGGCGGGGAAGATCACAAATGGTGATCCCGTGACCTGCAACGATCGCAAATACATCCCGCCGATTTTTTGACCACGGAGGGATTCTGCCTCAGTCTTAAGTGTGAAAACCGATCCTAGGCAGTAGTGGGATTCAAACAACTTAACAACCAGTTCTCTGTCCTAAGGATTTCTTCCAACAACCAGTTCACCAAACTGCTCAGAAAGTTAACCAGAAATTAACAACCGGTTCTCGTGAACCGGTGCGAACCGGCTGAATCCCGCCACTGATCCTAGGTCCCCTTTTTTTCCGGTGCCAGTTTCAGTCGCTTGGAACGGTGTGAGCCGTTGTAAGCCGGGGAGCTCGCTGTCTTAAGGGAATCACTTTAAGGCCACGTCAGGCAGCGTGTGTGCGTTGTGCATTTGCATTGTGCGTTTTGAACTCCACACTCGTGGCTGAAGGAAAGTGACACCCTTCTTTCCCATCCTTCTCTCCGTTGTGCAGCACTCGCAAACAAAATTACATGATGAATTTTTCACGGCAACACGGGCTCAGGCATTTCTACAACAGAAGACGGAGGTCCCTTCATAGGCGGTCCCCGTGAAGAACAAGATATGACTTTCCTCCTTTTTTTATTTTATTTTTGGGTCCTTTTTTTTTTTCCTTTCCCGACCTGTGACTTTTTCCTTTCAATTCCCCCCCTCAACCGAGCACCGCAAATTTGATTTACGAGGACTTTTTCTCCACACACACCCACATACACCCCACCCTTTTCCTTCCTTGAGGTACATTTTGAAAGCCTCCCTCAAGGCAGAAAGTTACACCCTGTTTTTTTCCCCACTGTGATCCTCATGGGAAGCGACTTTATTTTTCTCATAGGTAAATGTTTTTTGAATGTCGTTGTGTCTGTGAACAAAAAAAAAAAATTGTGATTCTGTTGTAATACCAGTTACAGTGGCAGTATTGGAAGTAAAGCGACTGTTTTGAACAGGAAGAGGAAGAAGAAGAAGAAGAAAAACAAACGTGTAAGCACAAAAAAGACTTAATATTGAACGTCAGAAAACTACGATATTAAGTACAATTCAGTATTTAAAATGCACTGTATTTTGGCTCTGTATCATATTTTATATGATTAAGTTATTCTCGTCCTCTTTGTATCCTCTCCTGCGACTTGAGCACGATGGCACTGCGTTAACGTTAGGACATTGTGCAGCTGACGTCTGCACAACTTACCATAAAAAAAAAAATTCAATGCTATACATAAAAGCAAACAAACGCCGGACTTATAAAATAATCTTAAAAGCCATTGTACGAGACCATGATGTCCTTCGTTCCTTCTCCCTGTCTACCTGTTAATCATTGTTTGTGGTAACCCTTCACCAAAACAGAAGCGCCTATTTCCTTGTTGAAAAGTACAGCCATCCTCCGTGGATGAGTTGCTTACAGTAGCTGCCATTTGCTCTCTGTAGTAATGGAGTGATTTGTAAACAGTGGAACGTTTTCTTCTTCGTGTTTCTTTGTGGTTTGTTTCCTTTTGGGGAGGGGGTGGGTTTCATTCTGTATCTTGGATACTGCCTGGACCTGCCACCAGCAACACAATTTACGATCCCACAAACTCTTTTGACTGTCTGTAAAAACTTTCACTCTACAAGGAATCAACTAAAATACAAAGCTTCAATAAAGATGTCAACCAATGGTTTAGGTGGCGTTCTTTTCTTTTTCCTCCTCACAATCTTATACCAAGGAGAAGGAGCAGAATTTACTTCGGAGAAAAAAAACCTGTTGTTGTTGTTTTTAACAGCTATACGTTGATGAGGAAATTTGCATGAAGCAAAAGCCCGCATTCAGAAAAATGGGAATATTAGCAAGATCCTGTGATTGGAAACCCCTGACCGGGTGTTTCAAAAGGCAACTGGACTTTGTATTTTTCCTTGAAGACATTTTGCTTCTCATCCAAGAAGCTTCTTCGGTTCTGCCAGAAGTTCTGTCAGAAATCAGAACTGAGGAAGCTTCTTGGAGGAGAAGCGGAAATGTCTTCAAAGAAAAAACAAAATCCAGTTGCCTTTTGAAAAAAATCACCTTGGGATTACCATGACCTGGATGACTGAGAATCTCTATAGAAATGAAACATCTGACTGGTCCATTTTGCCCCACAAGCAAATATAACTGCAGGATCTTTTCAGAAGTTCTATAGCTGTCCAGGTAAATTAAAGCATTTAGTGTGGTGAACTTGGGAGAGTTTCTACAGATAAGTGATCATAAACATTTTACTTAATAATATTTGCATGGCATTTATATTGGAATTAAGACAGTTTGGTGCAGTGGTTAAAGCACCGGGCTAGAAAGTAGGAAAATATGAGGGTTTTTTTTTTTTAATTACATTTATATGCGAAGACTCAGGCGTTACAATTTTTGGGATACAACCCAGTGTGCTCGGCAATAGCCTTCATTCCATTGTATATGCCTGCTTATTACTAAGTGGCATTTTTACAAGGTCAGCTTATTGCCCCCAACAATCTTGGGTCCTCAATTTACCTACCCCGAGAGGATGGAAGGCTGAGTCAACCTTGAGCCTGGTGGGATTCGAGCCTGCACTAATTGCAGGCAGCTGGAACTAAGTGCTAGGCGTTTAACAGCCTGCACCACCAAGGCTCTTAGTTTTTGTCCTGCTTTAGCCATGAAAGATGGCTGGATGACTTTGGGCCAATCACCAGGAGACTGTGAGTTCTAGTCCTGTCTTAGCTATAAAAACAAGCTGGGTTATTATGGGCCAGTCGCCAGGAGACCGTGAGTTCTGGTCCTGCTTTGGTCATGAAAGCTGACTGGATGATTTTGAACCAATCACAAGGGGACTGCGAGTTCTAGTCCTGCTTTAGGCCTGAAAGCCAGCTGGGTGATTTTTGGCCAATCATTCTCAGCCCAGCCCACCTCACAGGGTTATTGTGGGAAAATAGGAGGAAGAAGGAAGGTAGGTTGAGTTGGTTGCCACCTTGAGTTATTTGTAAAAATAATAAACGTGGGATGCAAATATATGATTGATTGATTGATAGATGATACATAGATGATATATATAGATAGATAGATAGATAGATAGATAGATAGATAGATAAGATAGATAGCATAGATAGATATAGATAGATGATAGATAGATAGCATAGATAGATAGATATAGATGATAGATTAGATAGATAGATAGCATAGATAGATAGATAGATAGATGATAGAGTAGGTGATAGATAGACAGATAGATGATAGATAGATGATTGATAGATATAGATAGATGAGATAGATAATAGCTAGATAGATAGATAGATAGCTATAAAGGATAGATAGATAGATAGATGAGAGATACAGTAGTTAATAGATAGATCGATAGAATAATATGACGAATGATACTTAGATCGATAATGATCGATATATAGAATCGATAGATGTAGCTCGATCGATTAGATGATAATAGATAGATGTAGTAGATTATAGATCGATGATAGATGCCACGATCGTGATGATCATAAGATAGATAGATCGACGATAGATGATAGATAGATAGATTGATGATAGATAGATGATAGATGATAGATAGATGATAGATACTAGATGATGATAGATACAAAGAATATAATAGATGATAGATAGATAATGATAGATAGATAGATGATAGATAGATGATAGATGGATGATAGATAGATGATAGATAGATGATAGATACAGATGATAGATAGATGATAGATAGATGATAGATGATAGATACAGTAGATGATAGATAGATAGATAGATAATAATAGATGATAGATATAGATGATAGATGGATGATAGATGATAGATAGATAGATAGATAGATAGATAGATAGATAGATAGATAAATAGATCAACAAAGATGATTAGGGGGTTGAAGGCTAAAACATGAAGAATGATTGCAGGAACTGGGTATATCTCCAAAGCACCTGAGGGCAGGACAAGAACCAATGGGTGGAAACTAATCAAGGAGAGAAGCAACTTAGAACCAAGGAGAAATTTCCTGACAGTTAGAACAATTAATCAGTGGAACTACTTGCCTCCAGAAGTTGCAAACGCTCCAACGCTGGAAGTTTTAAAAAAGATGTTGGATAACCATTTGTCTGAAGTGGTGTAGGGTTTCCTGCCTAAGCAGGGGGCTGGACTAGAAGACCTCCAAGGTCCCTTCCAACTCTGTTATTCTATTCTATTCTAGATAATAAATTCACATCACGAGTCCTGATGTTTCTAGCTGTTAGAAAGCAGAGCAGAGGTGAAATTCCCTTCTGTGATTGCCAAAGTGTGTTACTCAGCCCATTTTGTAATATTAAAATATCTATTAGAACGCAGTTAACATTTGGCAGCATACACCAAGAATGATAGCGGAGAATGTACTGACTTTCATTGCAACATCTAAGGGCTTAGCCTGATTATAAAACAATTACTGAATTGTTCTGCCTTTTGCCATTACCTTTGTTTAGAAAGTGACAGGAGCAGGAAGGAGCAGCAGGAACAGGGAATGCAACCGGATATGCCTCTGTTTCTTCTTTTTTGTTAAGATGACTGCTGAGCATTATTAATCATAGGGCACGACACTTGTCAAGTCGATGTTTCCAAATGACAATGCTGACTTTAACAAAAAAAACTGCTGAGACATTTTACTTCCTGTAAAGCAGAAAGATTTCTTGCTTCCACCGGTGCTGCATAGGACACCAGCAGCTCCAAAAACGCATATTATCTATGTTTTGCAACACTATATAGTGTTCATATCTTACAGAATAACAGAATTGTCGCAGAGGAGAGGGGGGATCAATTTATTCTCCAACCAGTGGGCCAGGGACCACTGGTGGTCGGTGAGAAAATTTTGGTGGTCCACAGAGAAATGTCACCCCCAAAGCACCCCGCAAAGCAATTAATCCAGGCTGCGCAGGAACACAAGGCTGCACCGCCCACATGGCCCGTGGGAACACAAGGCTTGCGTCATTTGCATTGTGAACAACACAAGGTAGAGAGGGGAGGGGGGAAAGGGCAGTGAGGGGAGCTTGCCCCATTTACCCCACACGCCTGGCCTGGCCACCACGCTGCTTCTTTCCATTTCTTTCTTCTGCTTTTGGCTGCATGCAAGGAAAGCAGCCAAAGTCTTTCTTTCTCTCCCCCAAACTCCACCAGAAACGAGTCTTTGGGACCCTGCAAGGCCTCCTGCTCCAAGAGGCTGCGCCAGGGTGACAAGTCTCACAAAGACTCATTTCTGGCGGAGTTTGGGGGAGAGAAAGAAAGACTTCTGCTGCTTCTGCTGCTTTCCTTGCATGAAGCCAAAAGTCTCTCTCTCTCTCTTTCTCTCTCCTCCTGAGAACGGAGCTGGAGATGGTATCCTGCGATCCCGAATAAAGAACGATCAATCGGTAGGAAAGCGGGGTGGGGAATTTTCCTGCAGACTTTTTGTGGGATTTTTCCCAGGGTCTCTGGTCCGCGGGATTTAAAATTATGAGTTTGGTGGTCCCTGAGGTCCAAAAGGTTGGCGACCCTTGTTCCAGAGCACCTGAGAGCAGGATGAGAAGTAACAAGTAGAAGGTCATTAAAGAGAGAACTGATCTAAAACTAAGAAGAAGACAGAGCAATTAACTAGTTGAACAACTTGCCCTCAGAAGTTGTGGATGCTCCATCAGTGGAGGCTTTTAAGAAGAGACTGGACAGCCATCTGGAATGGTATAGGACCTCCTGTTTGAGCAGGGGGTGGACTAGATGTCCTCCAGGGTCCCTCCAACTCTGTTATTCTCTAGACATGCATGTTCAGATAGAGACATGGATATAAAACCAAGACATTTCCACCCCCTCAGCTGTGATGTTTATACAAGCGTAAATAGCGTACACTTCATAATCCAATGCAAATGACAAGAAGGGTATCTCAATGTGCCTTTAATTCTGTTTTCCATACTTAAACCCTCACAATTTTAAACTGATGGATTGAGAAGGCTTACCATATTCTCCACTTCACACCAAGATTGATAGAATTGCCGTCTAATATAAAGAAAAATATCTGTGGTTTCAGAAAAATAAGTAGCATTTCTTAGGTTTAATTGTACAAAACCAAACACACGTAACTGTGGATTTGATGTTACAGATAAAGCATATAATACAGTCATCCACTGTAGTTATCATAACATTAATTGCCTTAAAAACTCAAAGAAGGAGACCTTTCTGAGAACAACCTCAAGAATCATTTAAATTCTAACAGCATCTCAGAAGTAAATGAAACATCATCCAGTGTATGTAATATAAACACCACTTTGCTTGAACATTCATTTCATTTGTTTGGGTGGGGAAACAGGGCCTCCTGTAAAATGACTTTTAAATCCATTCCTCTCAGAATTCCCGTAGTACATGAAATATCGTGCAGTTGTTTAACATAAACATCATTTCTCTGGAACTCACCATTCTTTCATTTGGGTGAGAGGCTAGATCGAAAAATACCATTTCAAACTAATTTACGTTCACTCCAGTTTGGTCTAGTTAGTAATTAAAGGCACCAGGCTAAAAATCAGGAGACCCTGAGTTCTTGTCCTGCCTTGAAAGCTGGCTGGCTTGGGTGACTTTCGGCCAATCTCCAAGTGATTGAGAGTTCTAATCCTGCCTTATCCTTGAAAGCCAGGTGGGTAACCTTGGGCCGGTCACTTTTCCTGAACCCAACCCAACTCACAGGGTGGTGGTTGTCGGGAAAATAGGAAGACGAAGGAATAGAACAGAAGAACAGAATAGAGCTGGAAGGGACCTTGTGAGGTCTTCTAGTCCTTCCCCTTGCTTAAGCAGGAAAACCTGTACCATTTCAGTTAAGTGACTGTCCAGTCTCTTCTTAAAAACCTCCAGGGATTGCCTGTTGCTTTGAGTTATTTGTAAAAATAATAAAGGCAGGAGATAACAGACAGACAGACAGACAGACAGACAGACAGACAGACAGACAGACAGAGTCCCAGCTGTTTAGCTGGGTTCCGGAACACAAACGAAGCAAACGAAACTGATCATGAAGTGAGTCTTCCTTCGTTCACACACTGCTCTGGACTCGGGTAACAACAAATAGCAATATGCCATTAAAGTCAGCTCTGGTGCTCACTGCAGCCAGAGCTGTATTTATGCGCCGTGTAATAGCTTAATTAGGATATCCAACATCCAGTGAACGTTACTAGGTGATATCCGGTTGCTATATGTTATCCCAGATGATACCCACTGTCACCCTTTATGTGTTCAAGCATGCGCGCGCAACATCCCATATTCCACCGTATTCCACCATCCCCTTAGTGTCCACCCATTAAAGGTCTCCCCATACGTATTGTCCCCCCTAGTTCTTAGCAAAACGTCCATGTGTGGTCTCTGCCACTTGTGACGGCAACTTGTGAGGGCTCGGCGTCTGACGTCATCGGGGATCATCGACAAGCTGCCTCATCATCGGGCGGTTAACAAGTACTCCCCGATGCAGCAGGATGCTCAAACGAATGCTGGTGTCACGGCGCCAGGCACACAGAGCTAAGGGCCCTCCCAAACCCCTGCGAACCCCCAGCAGCCCACCCCATAGTTACAGACATGAAAGCTTTAGCATCCTTAACGTACAACCACAATTGAGCCCAAAATTTTTGTTGCTAAGTGAGACATTCGTTAAGTGTGTTTTGCACCATTTTGTGACCCTTTCTTTGCCTCCGTTGTTAAGTCAATCACTGCAGTTGTTAAGTTAGTAACACGGTTGTTAAGTGACTCTGGATTCCCCCTTGACTTGGCTTGTCAAAAGTTTACAAAAAGTGATCGCATGACCCCGGGAAACGTCAACCATCATAAATATGAACCAATTGTGAAACATCCAAATCTTGATCAGATGACCCTGGGGATGCTGCAATGGTTGTTAAGTGTGAAAAACGGTCATAAGTCACTTTTTCCAGTGTAACTTTGGACGGCGACCAAATGAAGTGTTGTAAGTCGAGGACTACCCGTGAAATCAACAACGTTTGTATATACGCCTGTAGATATTTATATATAAACATTTGGACAGCCGCAAGTTCCTAACACCTGGTTGAAACTTAACTCCTAGATCTATACTTCAAATTGAACTTTGGGAAACTCATTTTCTGTCATTGAATCTATGTGGTGCCTGGATTTTCAAAACTATAGTGAAAAAGTTATTTTTTGCCTGCAAAAGTTGCACTTTTATGAATCAGTAATATAAAGGTTCTCCTCGCACATATGTGCTAGTCATTTCCGGCTCTAGGGGGCAGTGCTCATCTCCGTTACAAAGCCGAAGAGCCAGCACTGTCCGAAGATGTCTCCGTGGTCATGTGGCCGGTATGACTAAATGCCAAAAGCACATGAAATGCTGTTACCTTCCCACCAAAGGGGTCCCTATTTTTCTATTTGCATTTTTTTTACATGCTTTCGAACTGCTAGGTTGGCAGAAGTTGGGACAAATAACGGGAGTTCACTCCATTACGTGGCGCTAGGGATTCGAACCGCTGAACTGCCAACCTTTCTGATCAACAAGCTCAGCTTCTTAGCCACTGAGCCACCGCATCCCTACATTGATAATGTAGTGATTCTCAAATCCATGGAGGTTCACCAGGTGGTACATTCATGCTCTGGAGCCTGGATATTGTCTCAAACCTGTCTCTCCACTTACCCAATGCACCAACTGGCAAGAGCTGTCTTGCCCCATCATGCTTACTAAAAGTTGAGCCATCAATGCCAACATCTGGTTTGTTAGATGGGATCAGAGATTGGTTCATTGAGATGTACGAGAGTAACAGCATATGTAGTATAAATCAACAACAAATAGCCCTTAAGTGCCATTACCACCTGTGAGTTCACACGTGCTCACATGAAATGAAATTGTGATCTTCAATGAGAGTAGAAAGCATGCAGATGAATCTCTAAAAAAACCGAATTTCATGCAGTTTCCCCTCACTCTTCAGGATGCAGATTTTTTTTTAAGCAAAGACCATTTCTGACCAGCAAGTTTGTGCTAAAATTATTAAAATAACACTGGATGTTTTTAAAAAAATGCACCAAAGCTATGGGGAATTGGGCATTGTGGAATAAAACCATTCAATGTATGCTTAGGTTTAGAGGTTAAGCATTTTAATACAAATTTTTGCTTTAAATGTATTTAAAAATTAAAGGGATGGGAACACACATGCAGATACATATACAGGTAGTCCTCAACGTACAACAGCTCATTTAGTGACCATTCAAAGTTACAACGGTACTGGAAAAAGCGACGTATGACCATTTTTCTACACTTACTGTCATTGCAGCATCCCCATGGTCACATGATCAAATTTCAGATGCTTGGCAACTGGTACATATTTATGATCATTGCATTATTCTGGGGTGGGTGGGTTTTGTGACCTTCTGGCAAGCGAAGTCAATGGGGAAGCCAGATTAACTTAACAACCAGGTTGCTGACTTATCCACTGCAGTGATTTACTTAACAACAGGGGCAAAAAAAGTCATACAATGGAGCAAAACTCATTTAACAAATGTTTCACTTAGCAAAATAAATTTTGGGCTCAATTATGGTCGTAAGGAGGACTATCTACCAGCTAAGGCCGTGATGGCGTACCTATGGCACGCGTGCCACAGGTGGCACGCAGAGCCATTTGTGCCAGCACGCGAGCTGAAGACAAACTTACTTCACTGCGCATGCGCACACCTCACAGCTCATCTTCGGCCAGTTTGAGGCCTTTTTCGGCATCCCAAAGGCTTGAAGAAGGCTTCTGCAGGCTTCTGCAGGCTTTGCAGGCCGAAAACTAGCCCCGTTTTGTCACTTCCTGTTTTTCCGAAAATACCGGAAGTGACAAAACAGGGCTAGTTTTCGGCCTGCAGAAGCCTGCAGAAGTCTTCCTCAAGCCCCCGTGAGGCCAAAAACGGCCTCAAACCGGCCAAAAATCAGCTGTGAGGAGCAGTGCAGGTAAGGGGGTGGTGGGGGTGGGTGGGGATTGCACGTGCATGTGTAGAATAGAAATAGAATTAGAATTAGAATAGAATTAGAATAAAATAGAATTAGAATTAGAATTAGAATAGAATTAGAATAGAATGGAATTAAATACAATGGAATTAGAATAGAATAGAATAGAATTAGAATAGAATTAGAATAGAATGGAATTAGAATAGAATAGAATTAGAATAGAATTAGAATAGAATGGAATTAGAATAGAATTGGAATTAGAATAGAATTAGAATTAGAATAGAATTAGAATAGAATTAGAATAGAATTAGAATAGAATTAGAATAGAATGGAATAAGACTGCAATGGAATTAGAATAGAATAGAATAGAATAACAGAATTGGGAGGGACCTTGGACCTCATCAAATTTAGATTTCACCTGATTATGGAGTTCAAGGTGGCATACACAACATCTTTGCCTGTCTATAATAATAATCTGTAAAGTAGCTTGCACTGAAGGAAAACAGAATTAGAATTTAGAATAGAATATGGAATTGAATGAGAATAGAATAGAATAATAGAATAGAATAGAAAATAGAATTAGAATAGAATTAGAATAGAATTAGAATAGAATTAGAATAGAAAATAGAATAGAATGAACAGAATAGAATAACCATTGGAAGGGACCTTAGAGGTCTTCTAGTCCAACCCCCTGCTGAGGCAGGAAACCCTACACCACTTCAGACAAAGGGTTATCCAACATCCAACACATCCCCCCTCCCAGTTAGAAGAAGCCCTAAAACCCTCCCCCGCAAAAGCCTCCAAATACCCCCCTATTTCTTTCAGCCGAGCGCTCAAACCAGAAAAATAGGGGGAGGTAAAAATGCAAAATATGGCTTCTAGGGCTGCCTCCCTCATCCCAGGGCGGACTACCACTCCCGGCAGCCTTTGCTCCTGGGCCTGTGAGGCCCCCACTTTCGGGCTGGCTGAGCGGTGGGGCGGAGCGGTGGGCGGAGCCTCCCCCGCGGAGTGGGCGGGGCCAAGAGCTTCCCGGGGTTCTAGGGTGAGCTGTAGCGGCGGCGGCGGCTGGTTCGGCGCTTGCAGGCCGAGCGGAGGCGGCGCAGGTGAGCAACGCGTGGCCGGTCGGGCTTGGAGCGTGCGGGGCAAGGCAGGGCAGGGCAGCCGGCCGCTTTCTCTTCCCCGGCTGGGACGCGGGGACGGCTTTGGGGTGGCTTTGGGGCGGCGGGATGCCTTTGCTAGCAAGGCAAGCAAGGTCGGGCTGACTTCATCCCTGCCTAGCAAAGGAAAGGGCCGGAGAGAGCTCGGCTTCTTCCCTCCCTTGGCAACGAGAAGCCCCCCAAATTGCAAAAAATAAAAAATAAATGCAAAAATATTGCAAAAAGAATTGCAAAAAAATTGCAAAAAAAAAAATAATAATCAGGCGCACCGGCGTTGGTTCAGACGAGCATCCGTGGGAGTTTCGAGGCTGCGATCCCCTCGCCGGAGGACTTGAAATTTAAGGGTAATTTAGCCCACCCGAGTCCTGGGGTTGTGGGGGGCAAAGGATCTTTCCAAGACGTGATTGCAACGGGGGAACCCGGTCTTGTGAACCCTCTGCTGGAGATGCGTGTTGGAGAGTTGTGTGAAAATGTGTCCTGGATCGATTGAAGGAGCCCGGGTTTTGCTGGAGGGCAGCTGCAAGCCGGGGAAAGGGAAGGATTTCAGAGGTATCCTAAATTTTAGGATGCCTGCGTGCCCCTTTAAATAGGTTCAGACGTTGGAGGGAAACACGTCTTAATTCGGTTCACGTTTGAGCCACTTGGATCATTCAGGGGGGATATGGGGTTCTTGAAGGTTTGTCCCCAAATCAATCTTGGGGGGGGCGTATTTTGTTATTTTAATACAGGAAGGTGTTTTTCTTCTTCTTTCCTTAAAGATGGATGATGGACAATTTTTTTTTTCGTACCAAAGTTTTATGAACTTCAGTGATGGGTCTGCATTATGAAACAAAATTATGAATTTTAGGAAGAGCTAGACAACAAACTTGCCACCTTCCTGTGCCTTCTTACAGTAATCCTTGTGAGATGGATTAGTTTAAGAGTTTGGCAAACTTGGTTTATGAAAGGGGATTTTTTTTTTGACAACCCCGGTATTTGGATCTGGGTGTAATTGCTTGGCCTGTTTTATTTTGACCTCCTTTTAAAAAAAAAAGTTTCTTAAGTCCATCGCTAGATTTTTCTATAAGTTTTGCTGGTAACCTGATTTCCCTCTGTCTCCCTTCAACTGTTTTATGACTACTTCTTAATATTTTTCCCCTCCATCCTTCCTTTCTTGCATCACTCATTTGCTTCATCATGCTTTTTATCAGTAGGATATGTTCTACATTATTTTCTTGCATCACTCATTTGCTTCATCATGCTTTTTATCAGTAGGATATGTTTTACAGAATGTGCCCAAACAAATTGTATGCAAGTATTTTAATTACACAGGAAAAGGTTGCAATTAAACCATTTGTTCCAGTTACGAACCACACGGGGAGTTGTGTGTTTATGGCCACAATTAAGCTGGGCTGGTATGACACACAATCACATATAAATCCAGCGTAGTTTCATCTTGGGGAGTTGCACATCCTTCTATCCCACAGTTCAGTGTACAGGTAGTCCTCGACTGACACAACAGTTCGTTTAGTGTCCGTTTGAAGTTCCGTCACTGAAAAAACCTCACTTGTGACCGTTTTTTCACACAAGCATTATAGCAGTGATGAGTAATCTTTTTGTTGGTGTGCGCCAAAAGTGTGCACATGCCTGCATGCATAATGCAATGCATGCATGACCTGCTTGCGCTACACATGCGCATGTGACCCCCCCCTCCGCTTTTCCCACCCATGCACCTTTCGGGCTCCCACTACCACCCCGCACATGTGGGCATGACCCTCCCCTGTGCCCCATTTTGGGCCTAGTAGGCCTCCCTACAGCCTCCTGGGAGCAAACACTGGGAGCAGGGGGGGCCACGCCACACCTCATGCCCCGTTTTGGGCCTCGTAGGCCTCCCTGCAGCCTCCTGGGAGCAAAAATGGGCAGCCGAAGGGGCCACACAAAACACACCCTGTGCCTCATTTTGGGCCTAGCAGGCCTCCCTGCAGCCCCCTGGGAGCAAAAACAGGGAGCGTGGGGCCACACCAAACGCACCCCGCACCTAGTTTTGGGCCTAGTAGGCCTCCCTGCAGCCTCCTGGGAGCAAAAACAGGGAGTGGGGGGGGACCACGCCGCACCCCCCTGCACTCCCCCCACCCTCCACGCATGTGCACATGACCTCCCTGTGCTCCCTCCCCCCCGCGCATGCACGGCAGAGCCCGGAAAATCAGCTGGCCAGAGGGAGGCATGCACGATGGAGCTGAGCCGGGGTGATGGCTCGCGTGCCCACACAGAGAGCTCTCCGTGCCACCTATGGCACATGTACCATAGGTTCGCCATCACGGCATTATAGCATCCCGATGGTCACGTGATCAAAATTCAGGCCCGTGGCAACCAACTTGTACTTACGACGGCTGTGGGGGGGGGTGTCACATGATCGATCCCCTTTTGCGACCTTCTGACAAGCAGAATCCAGGGGAATCCAGATTCACTTTAACAATCCGGTTACTCATTTAAACAAGGGCAGTGCTTCGCTTCACAACAGTGGCGAGAAAGGTCGCAAAACTCACTTAACCGATGTCTCACTTAACTTACATTTGGGGCTCAATTGTGGAGGACTGCATTGTGTAAACCCAGAAATGTGGACAGTTAGGAAACCGTGGCTCATTTATTAGGTATAAATTAAACGCGTCTCCCCATGCGGTGAATTAACAAACAGGAATTCCAAACTGGTTTGTTTCTCATGATTTCCTAAATCCCATCATTGCCTCCAACCCAGCAGATGGTTTGTAAATCTTTCTTTTTTACTTCTTTTATTTAATTTTTTTCTTCTATGGATCGACTTTTTCTAGCAACGATGCTCCTGTTTTGTTTTTGTTTTTTTTCTCTCCTACATTTGGACACTTTCACTGTACTGACAGTCCTCACCTTACGTCTGCAGATATTTATTTATTTATTTATTAATGGGACTTATATGCCGCCCCATCTCCGAAGACTCGGGGCGGCTTACAATAAAAACAAACACAATAAATATTTTAAAAAGAATTAAACTAATGGTCCCAATTAATACAAAACTTAAAAACCGCCAAAATCTAAAAACACCCCACCCATGGGTCACAGCCCGGATACGACCAGATTTTTACATTGCTGAGAGAGGTTAAGTGACTTGTGTCTGGTTTTGCCACCTTTTCTTTTCTTTTTTTTTAAGCCGTGGGGTTGTTGAGAAAATCATGCAGTCGTTAAGTGGTTCGTGCAGCCGCTAAGCAGATCCAGGTTCGACCCCATTGGCATTGCTTGTTCACAAGCCTGCTTGGGAAGATCACAAATGACAATCACACAGCCTTGGCACGCTGCCCCCCCCCCTCTTGTAAATACATGCGGGTTTGCTAAGTTCCTGAATTTTGATCCCATGACTCTGGGTGTGCTGTGACAGTTATAAGTGCAACAACTGGTCATAAATCACTTTTTACCAGTGCTGTTGTAGCATGGAATTCTGGGAGTTGAAGTCCCCAGGTCTTAAAAGTTGCCAAGGCTCTTCCCTCTTCCCACAGTTGTCACTTCATTTTGTCATTTTGACTCTTTTTTTAATGATTGCTTTCAATTTGCCATTGCGAGCGGGGCAGTCGTGCAAGCTGAAGAAATTTTTTTTTTAAGTACAAAAAATGTGGGGGAAAGGAAATAAAAAAGATTGGGGCAGTTAAAAGGTTGAAAAGAACATAAAAGATACGTTCAAAGCAGTTTGGGTCTAACGCTGAAGGCACCAGACTAGAAAGTGGGAGGACATGAGTTCAAGTCTCCCCTTGGCCATGAAAGCCAGCTGGGTTACTTTGGACCAGTCACCAGGAGATGGTGAGTTCTATTCCACAATGCCCAATTCCCCATAGTTTTGGTGCATTTTAAAAAAAATGTCTGGTGTTATTTTAACTATTTTAGCACAAACTTGCTGGTCGAAAACATTCTCTGCTTAAAACATTCTGCATCCTGAAGAATGAGGCTTAAACTGCATGGAATTCAGTTTTTAGAGATTCATCTGCATACTTTCTATTCTCATTGAAGATCACAATTTCATTTCATGTGAGCACGTGAACTCACAGGTGGTAATGGCACTTAAGGGCTATTGTTGATTTTTACTACACGTGTGTTATCTCTTGTACATCTCAATGAACCAATCTCTGATCCCATCTAACAAACCAGAAGTTGGCATTGATGGCTCAACTTTTAGTAAGCATGATGGGGCAAGACAGCTCTTGCCAGTTGGTGCATTGGGTAAGTGGAGAGGCAGGTTTGAGACAATATCCAGGCTCCAGAGCATGAATGTACCACCTGGTGAACCTTCATGGATTTGAGAATCACTACATTATCAATGTAGGGATGCGTGGCTCAGTGGCTAAGAAGCTGAGCTTGTTGATCAGAAAGGTTGGCAGTTCAGCGGTTAGAATCCCTAGCGCGCGATAACGGAGCGAAGCCCATTACTCGCCCCAGCTTCTGCCAACCTAGCAGTTCGACAGCATAAAAATGCAAGTAGAAAAATAGGGGCCCCTTTGGTGGGAAGGTAACAGATTCCGCGCCGCTTAGTCATGCAGGCCAGATGACCACGGAGACGTCTTCGGATAGCGCTGGCTCTTCGGCTTTGTAACGGAGATGAGCACCGCCCCTAGAGCCGAAATGACTAGCACATATGTGTGAGGGGAACCTTTACCTTAATAGCTCAGGAGGACGCCAAGTACAGGTGAAGGAACTTACGGGTAGCCTTTGACTTAATGCAGTTTGTTTAATGACTGTTTGAAATTACAACAATGCTGGAAAAAGAATGACTTTGGAGCAATCTTTGCACCGATGACTGTCCCAGCAGTCACGTGACTGTGATATGGGTGTTCGTAACAGCCACACATTTTTAACCATCAAGTGATCATCATTTGTGACCTTCCCAGCCCAGCTTCTGACAAGCAGAGTCAGTGACGAAGGCCATCAGAGAAGATAGAAAATCAAACCATGCAATGTCTTCCTTAATAACCGTCACGACAAAATTTGGAGGCGGTCACATGTTGCCACCTTTAATGACCGTACACCTTAATGATGATTTCCCCCTCCCTCCTTATTGTGGCAGTGAGTTGGGGACTATATAAGCTGTAAATGAATGTAAATGAAATGAAGTGCAAATTACTAGAAGAAAAGGAGAAATTTTCTGACCGTGAGAACAATTAATCAATGGAAGAACTTGCCTTCAGAGGTTGTAGGTGCTCCCATCTCTGTAGGTTTTCAAAAAATAGACTGGACAACCATTTGACCGGGCTAATATAAGGTCTCCTGCCTTGAGAAGGGGCTGGACTAGAAGACCTACAACAGAAGTCTCCAAACTTGGCAAGGCTTGTGGACTTCAAGTCCCAGAATTCTGGGAGTTGAAGTCCACAAGTCTTAAAAGTTGCCAAGTTTGGGGACCCCCCCTACAATGTCCCTTCTAGGCCTTTGCTTCTGTGTTCTATGTAAATGGAACAATCCTATTGATAGGAGCAGTATTTTGTTATTGTTCTGTCGCTAAGTTGTGTCCGACCTTCATGACCCTGTGTACCATACCATTCCCCTTATCCTCCACGGTCTCCTGGAGTTTGTCCAAATTCATGTCCTTTGTCAATGACCTTATCTAACCATTTCCTCCTCTGCCGTCCCTTCTCCTTCGCCTTCCATCTTTCCCAACATCCGGTCTTCTCCAAGACGCCCTCTTGTCTTGGTGGCCCAAATCTTTGAGCTTCAGGATCTGTCCTTCCAAAGGACAGTCAGAGTTGATTTCCTTCAGGATCGGCTTGATTGAGTCTCCTTGCTGTCCAAGGGACCAGGGATGGCTTCAAGAATTTTAGCATCGGGTTCTCTGCCTGGTGGCTGGGTGGGCGGGCCATGGTGGGCGTGGCCTAGTCAGCCTCCTGCACCATGGTGGGGTGTCGCTTTTGCCCTCTGCTCTGGAGGCTCTCTGGAAGCCAGAACGGGCCCATTTCCAGCCTTCCTGAAGTTCCAGGAGGTCCGCTTTTTGCCGTCCCTAAATGTCACGCGCCCTGCACTTACCTGCATCCAAAATGGACTGCGGGGACTCCTGGGAGTGGTGGGGTGTGGTGGGGGGCCAGCTGGGAGTGGGATTTGGGGGTTCTCCCAACTACACAGAATCTTAGCTAGGGGCTCTCCTGAACCCCTGCAAGCCTTGGTGGCTCAGGCTGTAAATGCCTGCTCTTAAGATCCAGCTGTCTACAATTACTGTAGGCTCAATCCCACCAGGCTCAAGGTTGACTCAGCCTTCCATCCTCTCGGGTAGGTAAATTGAGGACCCAAGATTGTTGGGGGCAATTAGCTGACCTTGTAAAAATGCCGCTTAGTAATAAGCAGGCATATACAATGGAATGAAGGCTATTGCTGAGCGCATTGGGTTGTATCCCAAAATTGTGTCAGCCCTGAGTCTTCGGAGAAGGGCAGCATATAAATGTAATTAAAAAAAAACCCAATAACCCACCCCTGCAAGGGACTCTGGTGTCTTCCCAACACCACAGTTAGGACCAGTACATATAATTATAACAGGGCCTTTAGGTCCTTCTCTGTGTGACAGGAGAAGGACTTGCCTATATTGTGCACAAAGTGGAATTTCAAAGAATATTCTGGATCACCTTTCCCAAATCTGGTGCCTTTGAATATATTGGACTTAAACTTGTTTGATCTTGCAAACAGTTTAGCTCTTGGTCCCATCCGCTGAAGCTTAATGAAGTGAAGTCTAACACGCCCAGATGACTTCAGGTTGGGTGGAGAGTAACTTCTCTCTATCAATATTAACCGTGGCAGCCACGTTTCTCTAAAGATGACCCATTTTCATCCAGAGAAAACATGGCGCCTCCGAACAGAAATATTGGTTCTTCTCTTGCCTTCTTGTTATTGGCAAGTCCTAGGTAACCCAACCTCAATCCCCACCTTTGAACCTACGCTTGACTTTGGGGTGGTAAGGACTTCATTGAAAAGTTCTCCTGCTTTATGGAAGCTGCCAAATGAAATAGGTTGGTCAAGGCATCAGCCTAAAAAAAGTTTTGATAAGGCCTGAAGAACCTTTTATACGGCTTAAGGAACATTTGGTGTTTAAAGAAACAACAGGGGAAAAAAAAGGGTAAATTAAATTAACACTTTCCTAGAGGAAAACAAGCTGGCCAGTTTCAGGAAGAACCAAAGCCACCGGTTATCTAAATGAATCATGGAACATTTGGATGTGGCCAGTTGATTCAGTGTTTGATCAACTGGCCACATAAGAAGCATGTGATTCAAAACAAAGGATATTGGTGACCTTTTCGGCATTGTTTGCCCAGAATAAACATCCATCTTATTGATAACATACTAGGACTCCGGGGACAAATGTTTAACGAAAATACATTTTATGAATGAACTATTTTCCAAAGCACCAGAGGAGGTATAAAAAGATGGAAGCTTATCAAAGAGAGATCCAACCTTGAACTAAGGAGAAATTTCCTGACAGTGAGGACAATTAACCAGTGTGGAATGGTTTGCCTTCAGAAGTTCTGGATGCTCCATCACTGGAATTTCAAAGGAGCTTTTTGAAAAGGGCAACTAGACTTCCTTTGTGTTTCCTTGATGTTTCGTCTTTTTCCAAAAGAAGCTTCATCAGTTCCTAATGCTCGTTCGAACCGATGAAGCTTCTTGGATGAGAAGCGAAATGTCTTCAAAGAAAACAAAGTACAGTTGAAAAGCATCTTTAAAACCATGACCTGGATGACTGAGAATGTCCATCATTGGAGGTTTTGAGACTGGACAGCCATATAGAATGGAATTGGAATTGGAATTGGAATTGGAGTGGAGTAGAGTAGAGTAGAGTAGAGTAGAGTAGAGTAGAGTAGAGTAGAATAGAATAGAATAGAATTCTTTATTGGCCAAGTGTGATTAGACACACAAGGAATCTAATCATATGCTCTGCACATAAGAAATAATAAAATACATTCATCAAGAATGATAAGATATAACAGTGATAATCATATGTTATTGATAAGCAATCAAATCATACTAGGAAGCAAATAAAACAATATAAATTGTAAAGATACAAGCCACACTATAATCAAGCTGGCAGGAGATAGGTAATAGGAAGGATGAGAAGGATAATAGTAATACAGTCTTAATAAAGTGGGTGTGGGCCAACTCACATCACTTATGTTGTGGGTGCCTGTAGTGGCCTGAGTACTCTGCCAGCGAAAATGGCCCCAAGCTCTGTTTTGGCTGCATGGCCTCCTGCAACCCTCTGCCAGGGAAACGGAGCCTCAGGAGGGCCATGTACTGAGCTCTGTTTGGCTGGTAGAGGCACCATGGGCCAATCCTTCACTGTTTCCAGGGTGGCCCCTGGGCCACATCTAAGCACCCCACAGGCTGGAGTTTGACACCTCACCTTAATGCCTAGTTGTGTCCCTCTTCCTAAGCCACCCAGTCCAATTACATTTACCTCTTTAATATTTCCCTTTTGACCTTCCAGTATTCAACGACAAGCAGCATATTCTGTCAAGTTCAGATTGCATGTGACCATAAAACTCTTCAATCTCATCAGTGGTTAGGACATACATTTTAATAGTGGTATTATAAGATTCACTGCAAAGTCTAATTGATACAATTTGATCATTGATTGCATTGTACCCAAATAATGTCCTTATTATAGCCTTCCAGATTATGCAAACAATGCTATTCCTTCTTTGTTCTGACTAGTAAATAATACAATATTCAGACTGAAACTATTCAGTTCTGGTCTATTTCAATTTTCAAATGTCTAAGAGGTATAACTAATGCATATAGTCCTCAACTTATTGTAATTGAGCCTGGAATTACAGCTGTACACACATACTAGTTGATAAATAACTCATCAAATGATTGACCTGATTTTAGGACTTTTTTGTCATGGTTGTTGAGCAAACACTGTGGTTATTAAGAGAATACCACAGCTATTAAGAGAACCCATTGTCTGTAATGAGTGTTTTGCCAGAAACTGGAAGTAAGTGCTGGTTTGACAAAGAAAATCATAAATTGTGGTCATGTGACTGCAAAGTACTGCAAATGGCAATAAATGCAGGGCAGTTGCTAAGTGTGCAAAATGATGACCACCTGACTGTATGGGGAGCACCTATTGGAATTTTGAATCCAGGTCATATGCACCTTTAATATTTCGAACGGTGCTAAGCAACCATTCATAAGTCAAGGGTAAGTACTTGTATCTGGTGTATACTGGATTCATTTCATCTTTCACTGTATTGCTTTCCCATGTTCATACTTCATATATTCCATATTTCCATTATAATTCTAGCAGCTTCAGGTTTTGTTTTCTTTTATAGCAGCATCAGCAAATAGATATCCAAAAGCATTAATCTAGCCAAGTCATAAACACCATTATTCTTAAAACTGCCATCCATGGAGGGTCCATTATTTGGCATTATGTCTTCAAACATTTTATTCTGTCTATCTACATGGTTATCTTGGTAAAGTACAGGAGTAATTTATCACTACCCTTTCTCTCTGTAAAATAAAAGTGTGAAATTATGCTTTTGCCATTGTCTTCAAAGTGACCATCTGCCTTTAGCATCTTCCTCTGTAGCTCTGCCCAAAATTGTTGCCTGCTTGCTTTAGCTGGGCAGCTGGGATGACCATCATGCCTTGGGTGACTCTGCTGGGATTATATATTCCTTGATATTCCTGGCATTTTTGCTCAGCTCTTCCAGGAAAAATCTCCTGACCATCAGGTAGCACAGCAGAACTTGAGGGATACCACATGATTTAATTTACTGGAAGATGTTATAGATTTTAAAATTCAAACTGTAATGCCTTTCTTTGGTTTCAACTTTGTAACTCCCAGTTCAAAAATACTCCTTCCTTTTTAATGAATGTTTTATGTTTTATTTCAGGAGTTCAAGTGGATGTAGATAGCATTTTGTCTTCCAATGTTCCCTTAGTTCCTCTTTTAATTCTTCCATTATCAATACCCTTTGATATTGCTCAGAGTAATCCCATGAAGATTAAATGGCTCATGTCTCAAGCATAAATAAATGTCTTAACCATCATTCTCAAGGGTGATAGCAATAATGTATGCCATGATTGACCAAGACTGATGTACTGGCTACCAAATGTTATTCATATTTTTCAGCTCAGTTTAAACTAATTTTATCTATAGGTACTCGACTATACAATGTATGTTTATTGTGCAGTGCAGTTCCCAAGTAATGAGGGAACATTGCAATGGAATGGAATAAATCACATCAAGGGCACCAAATTATTAGAGTTGAGTATTATTCTGGATCAGTGGTGGGATTCAAAGTTTTTTTAATACCGGTTCTGTGGGCGTGGCTTAGTGGGTGTGGTGTGGCTTGGTGGGCATGGCAAAGGAAGGATACTGCAAAATCTCCATTCCCTCTCCACTCCTGGGAAGGTTACTGCAAAATCCCCATTCCCTTCTCACCCCACTAACCTGCTTTCCAGTTCTGTTCTCCTGTGCAGGGCAACAAAAGGAGACCCAGCAGATCAGCTGGGATTCGGGAGGCAGAGAACAGATGGGGGCGGGGCCAGTCAGAGGTGGTATTTCCCAGTTCTCCGAACTACTCAAGATTTCCGCTACCGGTTCTCCAGAACTGGTCAGAAACTGCAGAATACTACCTCTGTTCTAGATCACATGTTGATTTCCCCTGCATAAAAATAGGGTTTTGCCCTTTATTTCCAGTATTACTCAAGGTTGACTCAGCCTTCCATACTTCGAGGTGGGTAAAATGAGGACCCAAATTGTCAGGGCAATATGCTGATTCTGTAAACCCCTTAGAGAAAGCATTGTAAAGCGTATATAAGTCTAAGTGCTATTGCTATTACTAAATTTATACTAGGTTTTCCTTCCTTCCTTCCTACCTTCCTTCCTTCCCTCCCTCCCTCCCTGAAAAAAGGAACTTAACATTTGGTCCTCATATTTGCAGTATCCCCATGAGCTTATTAAAATTTGGGTGCTTAGCAACCAGCATGTATTTATGACAATTCCAGCTTCTCGGATAATGATCACCATTTTCAACTTTCCCAGCTGCTTTGACAAGCAAAGTCACGGGGGAAGCTGGATTCATTTAACAATTCAAGATTCCTTTAACAATTGTAGTGATTCTCTTAACAACTTGGCAAAAGATCATTAAATTGACACTTATTTAACAATACTCTGCTTTATCAACAGAAATTCTACTCGACAGTGGTCACAAGCTGAGGATTCTTTATAATGGCTTTTCTCTGTACTACATAAGAAATCAGAAGAACAGGTGTACCTGTAACAATTGATGTATTTTTATTTATTTATTTTATTTTATTTATTTGATTTGTCAATCTTTACAAGATAATAGGTATAAGTATAAATATGAGTAAGAATACAGGAAATAGGTACAAATAACTGGGGACAATAGGACAGGGACAGTAAGCATGATGGTGCACTTATGCACGCCACTTTAAGGACCTCTTAGGAATGGGGTGAGGTTCATAGTGAATAGTGAATATATAGTGAATGTAGTGAATTGCAAGACTCAGAGATGCAGAAATGATAGTGAATACCTTGGCGACGTTTCAACATCCCACTTGCCATCTTCAGGCTGGTGTCTTCGCTTTGTGCTTGTGCCAGCAAAGCGTGATCTGAGCTGCCTCTCTATAAATACTGGAGGGGAGGTGTGGTGCTGGCTCTGCTGTAAGCGGTTGTTGGTTGTGTTGTTGGTTGTGTTGGTTTCTTGATTGTTGATGGAATTGGTGTTTGCAATTGGTTGGCTGTGCTGTTGGCTGCCAACCAATGAGCAAAACACCAATCTCATCGCATCAATCACAGCAACACAGCCAACAATTTGCAGAATTGTGGTGCATCACATCTTGACAATGGAAACAAAACGTTAACTGAAAGTGGTTGATTTGAAATGAACAAAAGGGACCAGCCTACCTTGAATATATTTTTAGGAAGCACCACTGCCATGTTCTACAAAGGCATCAGTTCCTGCTGACTGGAGGGACTTGTCTTTAACAGATATTCCTTTGTGAGATTTCATCATACAGCAATTTGCAACTCTCTGCAGGAAGTAAAGGTGTATGCAGGTGCTTTACTGCCCATGGCTAGGTGTGTTCTTTTTAGATTTTCAGCAAGATTCAAAAGGAAAAAAATTATGTAAGCTTGGTTCAACATTTGCTACCTTAGACTTTTCCAGACTTGTTTCTGAATCCCAGAAAAAGATAATAACATGTATTTATATTTATTTTATTTAAATATTGCCTTTAAAAAACTTAAGCAGCAAATATTTCTCAGTTTAATATTTGTTACCAGGTTTAATAAGTCTGTTCAGTGTAAGATGGAAAGTTTGGCGTTACTTAACAATTGTTATAAAGATAGTCCTGACTTACAACCCCAACCCATCCCAAAATTTATGTGGTTAAGTGAAACATTCGTTAATTGAATTTTTGCCCCCTTTTACAATGTTTCTTACCTCAGTTAAGTGAATCACTGCAGTTTTAAGTTAGTAACATGACTGTTAGGTGAATCTGGCCTCTCTTTGCTTGTCAAAGGTTGCAAAAGTGGATCACATGATTTTGGGACACAACAACAGCCATAAATATGAACCAGTTATCAAACATCTGAATTTTGATCACATGATCATGGGGATGCTGGAAAAATTGTAACTTTGAAAAACGGTCATAAGTCACTTTTTCAGTGCTGTTATAACTTTGAATGGTCACTAAACAAACTCTTGTAAGTTGAAGACTACCTATAATATAGAACAGAATAGAAATAGAACAGAACAGTACAGAACAGAACAGAATAGAATAGAACAGAATTTGTCATGCCCCTGTTGGAGACTGACTCCAGAGGAGAGGAGGAACAGCCGACAGGGAGTGGAGGTGGACCGAGGATGTGGAGGAGGCTGGGGAAGGGCAGAGACCAGCTGAGCAGTCAGAGGAAGACCCAGGCCCATCCCTCTCCATCCTAGGGCACGCAGGGAGGAGAGAATAAGGAGAGACATGAATGGTGTGGTCTATGGGGGAGGAAAGGGATCCTTTCATGGACTGCAGTTGTGAGAACTGGTTAAAAGGATGGACATGCATATGGGCCTGTGCTGGAAACAAAGCAAATATCTCTAGTCTGTCGTTCCTCTCTGAGTTTGGCGTCCTTCCCTGTATGTGTGTTCAATATCTGTGGACGTCTTCAAGCCCTTATCTTGCCTGGTTCCCTTAATTGCTTCAGTGTGGTTTGTGTTATTTTACTCTTTATAATTTATAGGCATTTTAGTTTAAACAGCATTTCCTCCTTTTCGTAACTGCTTTTGAGGGAGTTTTTTGTCTTCAATCAAGGATATTTGGAGCTTTGAAGCAAAGTGAAGGAATAAAAGGGGTTTCACCTGTTTTGTGACTGTGTTTATTTTGTATCCCGCCCTGGGTCATCACAGAATTCTTTATTGGCCAAGTGTGATTGGACACACAAGGAATTTTCTTGGTGCAAATGCTTTCAGTGCACATAAAAAAGATACATTTGTCAAAACACACACACACATATATATCACACACACACACACACACACATATATATCATATATATATATCATATATATATATATATATATCATATACACACACACACACACATACATACAGACACACACACTACCTGTAATTTATATATATTTGGATTCTCCATGCTGAAGATTTTCAGACTTTAAGATGTGTGGACTTCACCCTCAGAACTGGAGAATTCTGGAAAGTGAAGTCTGTACATCTTAAAGTTGTCAAGATTGAGAAACATTGTTCCATGCATTGTATATATATTTTTACATACTTACATTGTCATTGTTTTTGTCAGAAGGTCACAAAAGATGATCATCTTTCCCTAGGATACTGTAACTGTCATAAATAAGAATCAGTTGACATGCACCTGAATTTTGATCATGTGACCATGGAGATGATGCAACCGCACTAAATGAACTATTGCAAATCAAGGACTACCTGTATACAGTTATTCCTGAAGGAAATCTGACTGCCTTTGGAAGGACAGATACTGAAGCTCAAGTATTTTGGCCACCTAATGAGATAAGAGGGCTCATTGGATTGTGTTGTAAACAGGAGATAGGTGGTAGTATATCAGCACAGGTGCTGTTGTTCACAACACAGTCCTTTCAGCAGTTCCAAGAATATTCCACAGCTATTTGCACTATTCAGGTGACTCTGAGGGCACAGAGAAACCTCCAAGTGGCCTCAATGACTCTCAGAGAGAATACTAATGACCAGAAGACTGCAAGAAATAGAACTCCTTCCATTCTCCACCATTCAGTCAGAACTGAAGAAGATTCTTGGACGAGAAGTGTAAAATCTTCAAAGATAAAACGAAGTCCAGTTGCTTTTTGAAAAAGACAGATGGTTGGATAGCGTCATCTACACAATGAACATGAATTTGGGCAAATTCTGGGAGATGGTGGAAGACAAGAGGGCCTGGCATGCTATGGTCCATGGGTCGCGAACAACAAAAATGTGTGCACACTCCACAAACCTGAGCTGAATTTGCACGGGGGAAAGACAGAGAAGGAGGAGGAATTTTATTTTGTTCCTTTGCTCATGCCACAATTCCTCCTGATTCAATATTGATTTGTAAGTTCTTCCTGCTTTTAGATTTATCTTTATGTTCACTTCATTCTGCACTGAAAAGCTGTTACCATATGTGCTTGCTATCTATTTCATTGCTATTCTCTCTACATTTGCTAGTTCTATTGCAGTGCCTGGTGCCAATCTATTGTGTCCTCAGTGACAGTGGTTCTTGGCAGGCATTGCTACAACATACAATTAAATTGTGTTCTGTAAATGGTACATCAGAGGTGACAGGGAGTATCTTTCATCTTTTGATATATAATGACATTCGAATGATCTCTAGCTCTCAAGTTGTTAAGCAGCCTAAAGAGTCAAGAGGACTGTAGAGTTTCTTGTCTAATTTTAAAATGTATGAAGATCAGCACAAGATTTTCTCTGAGTACCCTGCATACTAATGTGCTTTGTGAAACTAATATCATTAACAGAATATGTTGAATATAAAACTATTAAGTTTCAATTGGCAATGTTAGGGTACTTTTAAAGAAGACGTTAAAAACTAAGGTTGTAATAAACATCTACAGTATATTGGTTTTACATTGAAAAGGAGGAGACAAATGAGAGCACTTCAATACATTGCCACTGCAATATAGTAAATATGTTATTTAAGTATTTTCAATGGTAAAAACCAACTTCAGTCTTTACTCTTGGTAATTTCAATGCTATTGATTTTCTCACCTAAAAAGTAATGAGTAGTTTTGTTGAAAATTCTTAAAATCTGGCTTCCATTATACTCTGTATAATCTTAATTCATAGCTTGTTTTAGAAAGATGGTTTTAAAGCTAATAATAGCAATAGCACTTATGTACTGCTTCACAGTGCTTTACAGCCCTCTCTAAGCAGTTTACAGAGTCAGCCTATTGCCCCCAACAATCTGGGTTCTCATTTTAAGGACCTCGGAGGATGGAAGTTTGAGTCAACCTTGAGCCTGGTGAGATTCGAACTGCAAATTGCAGGCAGCC
>CM019159.1:7523204-7537194 GCA_009733165.1 Naja naja
GAAATTCAATGTTTAATATTGAACTTGTACCTTAGAAATTCAAAGTTAGTTTTACCTCACCATTCTCGCTATGTATTCAATAAGCGGTAAGCTTTTCAGAAGCGAGCGATCCTGGGCTTTTATTTGGGTACTCAAACTGGTTGTTGACAGTAAGACAACATCAACATCAAGCTGGATGTTGACAGTAAGACTAATCATGGTGGTTAGATCATGGCTACCCTGAACCAGGGACACCTTCCACAGCTAATGTTGAAAGGATAATAGTACATAGTACATAATATATGCGAAGCTCAGTAGCAATTGGTTCTTCCAGCCCTAATTTAAAAGTGATTCAAAAATGATAGTTTCATAGTTAATCAACATTTCCAGAGGTAATCTTAACAACTTTATCAGCCATATTCTACCAAAACTTTAAATAAAATAACATTGGAACCTATCTATTGGGTAAGCACACCTCTCTCAGCAAACACCGTAGCGATGAGAGTCCCAGCGGCATGACACTAGAATTTCAGGAAATTGTTAGAGAAAAAGTAAATAACTTTCAATGATATATAAAGTGGTTTTCTACCATCAGATCACTTTAGTGTGTCGTGGGGAGAACAAATTAACAGGCAAAAACACTTTTATTTGGTAAAACTGCTGGGGGGAATATAATCTCCCACGGAATCTAATATAGCGAACCTTATTTGTCAACAGTATTCTGCTATTTTAAAATAAGGAATTCGTGCCAAGGTTAATAGCAATATTACGCTACATAAGAGCAATACAATTTTCTATTTTGTTGCAACGAACAAATCAGATTTATACTGATGAACTTCCTTTACATCAGGGGTCTTCAAACTTAACAGCTTGAAGACTTGTGGACTTCAACTCCCAGAATTCCTCCTCCAGTCACATTAGCTCAGGAATTCTGGGAGTTGAAGTCTTACACTGCCAAGTTTGAAAGACCCTTGCTTTACATTGTTGAAGTTTAATGTGCTAATGCAGAGTTTCTCAGCTCTGGACCACTTTAAGATGGGAGGACTTCAACTCCCAGAATTCCCTAGCCAGCCTGCAATAAGGTATTCTGGGAGTTGAAGTCCTCCCATCTTAAAGTGGGTCAGGTTGGGAAGCACTGTTCTGATATATACATTTCCCTATATTTCAAAAGGTCCCCGTTTCCCCTGCTTTTATTTCACAATACCGTGTTTCCCCAAAAATAAGACCTACCCCGAAAGTAAGACCTAGCACTATTTTCTAAACCTGCCCTAATATAAGACCTACCCGAAAATAAGACCTAGTGTAAATCTCCAGTTCCAGGAAGACTTTTCAGGAGCAACCGTGCACCAGCGAAACACCCCCACACACTCACACCCACTATTTGGCACCATAAATATATAAGACCTACCCGAAAATAAGACCTAGTGTGTTTTTGGGAGCCAAAAATATAAGACAGTGTCTTATTTTGAAACACGGTATACATGGATTTGCAGAAAGCCTTCTCAAACCCCTCGTTTAACGGGACTCAATGTCAACTGAATTTTTCCATCCTGATGTGGAATATGGGGCTGGTGGTGATGTGACAGCATGTTATACTCACTGAACAACTTCTCGTGGTCAGGGCCCATTGATGCGTGGCCTGAGCCACTGTGGGGGATTGCCACCAGCTGTAACACCCCTTCATCCGTGCCTCCTAAAATGAGAAATGAGACAGTGAGGGTGCAGAAAGGAACAGAAGATAGAATAACAGAGTTGGAAGGGACTTCGAAGGTGTTCTAGTCAGGGTCGAGCAGGAGACCCGTACCATTTCAGACAAAATGGTTGTCCAGTCTCTTTTTGAAAGCCTTCAGTGATGAACCACCCACAACTTCTGAAGGCCACCTCTTCCGTTGGTTGATTGCTCTCATTATTAGGAATTTTCTCTTTAGTTCTAGGTTGCTTCCCGGCTTGGTTAGTTTCCAGCCGTTGTTTCTTGACCTGCCTCTTTTTGGTGCTTTGGAAAATAGTGTGACTCCCTTGCCTTCGTAGGAGCTCTTCAAATATAAGAACACTGCTATCATGTCTTTTTAGACTAGACTGCAGTGGTGGCTAACCTTCTACGTGTGGCGCCGAATAGTCCGATCCCTGCCCTCCCTGCACACGCACTGCACGCCTCTGCACATGTGCACATGACCCCCCTCCCCCGTGTGAGCCCTGCCCCCTGTGCATGCGCGTGTGTCTCTCCCCCATGCATGCGTGGCAGATACCCGACAATCAGCTGGCTGGCAGGGGGCGCGCGCGCGCATACGCAGTGGGTGTCTTCCGGGCAATCTCTCACACGCTGGCAGAAATGGCTCTGCATGCCACTTCCGGCACATTTACCATATGTTCGTCATCATGAGACTAGGCCCGTGATGAACCTATGTTGCACCACAAGTGCGCAGAGCCACCATTCCGTCTCACTGCCAGGCAAACTTACCTCACTGCACATGCGCGTGCCTCACAGCTGATTTTCAGCCGGTTTGAGGCCTTTTTCAGACTCCCAAAGGCTTGAGGAAGGCTTCTGCAGGCTTCTGCAGGCTTTGCAGGCTGAAAACTAGCCCCGTTTCATCACTTCCTGTTTTTTTTAGTTCCGGTAACCATTCTCAGTATGTTTTAGCTTTCAGTCCCCTAATCATCTTTGTTGCTCTTCTCTGCACTCTTTCCAGAGTCTCAACATCTTTTTTATTTTGTGATGACCAGGACTGGATGCAGGATTCCAAGTGTGGTCTTACTAAGGCTTGGTAAAGTGGTACTAGATCTTCAAATGATCTTGATTCTATCCCTCTGTTTATGCAGCCTAGGATTGCATTGGCTGTTTTGGCTGCTGCAGTACACTGTTGGCTCATAGTTAAGTGATTGTTCTCTAGGACAACTCAGCTTCCACATTGCCTTCAGAGATTTTGGACTTTGGTTCTCATCATCCCTTCCTAGACTGGATATTGAGGCCCACCACACATTGAGGAGATTGTGTTGAAGAACATTGGTCTGGATGTGTTTTCAGATCTTTTAGACTGCAATTCCCCTAATCCTCACTCTGGAAGGGTGCTGAGGCCTTCCACTTTGAAAAGCTCATCTTGCAGAAGGTCGACTTGTATCTGAAGGAGCTCTTGAAATGGTCATTTTGTGAAAGTTTACGAGCAGGGTGAAAATGCATCCTGGATTTCATTAAATGTCAATGTCTTAAGATTATTGCTAGAAATAAGCAAATAGTATATACTAAAAAAAGACAATAAGCTGAGGAGAGAACCAGCATAGAACTTCAAGGAGAAATCCAGCCTAGAACCAGGGAGACATTTCCTGGCAGTGAGAACAATTAATCAGTGGAACAACTTGCCTCCAGAAGTTGTGGGTGCTCTAACACTGGAGGTTTTTAAAGAAGAGATTGGACAGCCATTTGTCTGAAATGGTATAGAGTTTTCTGCCTGAGCAGGGGGTTGGACTAGCAGACCTTCAAGGTCCCTTCCAGTTCTGTTACTCTGATCCCATTTTGAGTTCTAAGGCCATTTTAAAATCTATCAAGGATTCCAGTTGTTGAAAATTGTATCAGAATCCAGTAGCTCTGCTCTAGGAATGGATGTTGAAGCTGGCTCTGAGGAATGCTAAGTGACTTACTGTTGGTCAAGCCCAGTGGTGGGATTCAAATAATTTAACAACTGGTTCTCTGCCCCAATGATTTCTTTCAACAACCAGTTCACCAAACTGCTCAGAAAGCTAACAACCGGTTCTCCCAAACTGGTGCGAACCTGCTGAATCCCACCGCTGGTCAAGCCTCACCTAATTTACAAAAACATTGTGAAGATAAGATTGGGAGTATAAGGTGTAGTATCTGGAGCTTCTGAAGAAAACACAAGCTACAAAGCAGAAGATCTCATCCTTATGCCGTCTCTCTCTCCTTCCTTCTAGTTTTATATGTAGCCTTTAAAAAATCGAACTGTTTTTATATTTATCTCTTTACTATTGCCCAGAGTGGCCCTCTCTGTGAGAAGGGTGGCATATAACATTTAATAAAATTTATAAACACACTAAATAAATGTGAAACCAGTTCACCTTCACTGAGGCTGCATTTGCTAACAATAATAACTGGTTTGGATGACGTTTTTCTTTCAGTCACCAAGGGCCACATGTCTCCAGCTCTCTCAAAATCAGATTTTATCTGTAACTTGATTCAGGGATTAGGTGATTTTTAAAGAAGAAGGACAGGCAGCGCCTGGGGTGGAGTCAAGAGAGGAATTAGCCTGGAGTTGTTACGTTCCCACAAATGGTCTCAGTTCAACCTCTTCAATTCCACTCGTATCCAGCACTGATTTAATGCTGACCGTTACTTGACTAGATGCTTGTGTTATAGGCCTGATCTTGACTAGATTCTTGTGCTATAGGCAGGGGTGGGATTGAAAACTCCCAGCAACCGGTTCACTGCCCAGTTGCTGGGTGGGTGTGGCCATAGTGGGCGTAGCCTACCAGAACTTCTGGGAGGGCCGTTTTTCGCCTTCCCAAGGGTCCAGAGGCTTCCCTCAGGCCTCTGGGAGGGTGAAAATGGCCTCCCCCGGGCTCTGGAGGCCCTCCAGAAGCCAGAAAAAGGCCTGTTTCCAGACTTCTGGTACTTCCAGTATGGCCATTTTTCCCCATCCCAGAGCCTTAGCAGACCCTGCACTTACCTGCATCAATAGTGGGCTGCATGGAGACTACTGGGAGGGCAGCCAGACGGTCGGTTCAAATATGGGTCCGGCAAACCAGATGCAAATTTAACATCCGGTTCGTCGAACTGGTCCAAACCGTAGAATCCACCCCTGGTTATAGGTGTGCTGGCGTTAATCAGCTTCAAAAAATTTAGCGTGAGGTCCTGATTTTCCGCGCCCGATGCTTTTCACTCTAAAGAGAAACGTAGCATAACGGCATACTCACAGTGGCACATTGTAAGACACTCTTTGTGCTTGTATAAAGTCTTTTGGCTGGTGTTGTGCAATGACTTGCCATGTAATTCCATTGTTTATGCTGTACTGGAGCAACACGGCTTTGTCCACCGTGTTGGGGTCACTGAGATTTGTGTTGCAACTATCGGTTTGTGAAAGACTTCCAATTTGCAAAACAAACATTATTTTGCTGGGGAGGAGGAGAGGAAAGGAAGAGGAAGGACGATAGCAAAAAGAAGAGTTAATTCATGATCTTTGACAAGAATAAAAGAATTATCCAAACGCTGGCAACTACACACACACACACACACACACACACACACACACAGCCACCCAACAAACCCACCCACCCACCCACAAATCACATACACAAAGGCAAAGCAATTAAAACTTTACAATTCTTAGTAATTAGCGCAAATAATTCAATTATTAAAATTATTATATCAAATTATTGTAGCCATTCTGAGTTGTTGGATATGGGATAATAATAAATAAATTAAACATATACATATATAAATAAGTATTAAGGTAGATAACTTTCTTCCCAGTGTTTCTCTTATTATATCTTTTATAAACATCTAGCTTGGTCTGGTGGATTTTTTTTTTATAAACGTCTTGTTATGGTCTAATGCAATCTATTATGTCTTAAAAATTAGTTGCCAGTAGTTTTCAGCATAGGAAAGGATGTGTTAATAAAACTAGTCCCCATTCTCTACTAACTTCTCTTCTACTATGGTGTCTCGTCTACCTTCCCACTAGATTTCTATGCTTTGACTTATGGAACATCTACCTGAATGCATCCAAGCAAAAGTGTTTTCCATCTGCATATAATTCAATGTTTTGTACTTTGCACTCGTACATTCAAAAATCATGTGAGCCTTACCATTCAGCTAGCCCAAAATCTAAGAGAATATTTGTAGTTCAGGATTGAACTGTGGGGTTCTTGGTGGTCTCTGAACTTGGTAGGGTTTTTTTGTTTTGCAGGCATTTCATTACCCAACCAGGTAACATCAGGGGTGGGATTCTATCGGTTTGGACCGGTTCTATAGAGACGGTTGTTATGCTTCTGCCCAGTTCGGAGAATCGGCAAATTGTGCCCCTGGCTGGCCCCGCCCCTCTCCTCCCTGCTCAGTCAGTCCTTATTGTGCATGCGCCACATGGTGGCATGCCCAACATCACTGACTGAGTCCCCCCCAGTCATTCCTTAAAATATTTCTCCTTTTTTCCCCTCCAGACGATCAGCTGTTTTTTCCAATGATCAGCTGTGCCAGATCCCCCTCTCTGTCTTACTGCTTCACCCAGGAGGCTTCCCCGAGGCCAAGGAGGCAAAAAGGGGCTTGCGGGGGTGGGGTGCTGCCCCCCGTGCTCCGTTTTTTTCCTTCCTGAGCCCCAGGGAAGTCTTCTGGGAGCAAAAATGCCCCCACAGGAGACTCCCCTGAGGCCCAGAAGGCCCCAGAACAGAGCGTGGGGAGTGCTGCATGCCCCTCCTATGCTCCATTTTTTTCCTTCCTGAGTCCCAGGGAAGTCTTCTGGGAGCAAAAATGCCCCCACAGGAGAGTCCCCTGAGGCCCAGAAGGCCCCAAAACATAAGGGGGTGCTGTGTGCCCCTCCTATGCTCCATTTTTTTTCTTTCCTGGGAGGCCTTCTGGAAGCAAAAACACCCCCCTTGGAGGCTTGCCTGAGGCCCAAGTGGCAAAAAAACAAACAGAGGGGAGGTGCAAATAAAAAAGAAGCCACACCCACCCAGTCACATGGCCACGCCCACCTAGCCATGCCCACAGAACCGTTTGTTAAAAAATTTGAATCCCACCCCTGGGTAACATCAGCAGTGCTAGCAGGGAGTGGGAGTCCCAACTGAACTGCCATTCGTTTCCTGAATGCCTCAATATTTTATCACACTGTTTAAATGAGGAAACGTTTGAGATTCATGATGTCTAAAATTACCTTGCTCGGGTTAAATCCAGAGCCTTGGTCACCGCTTGCCTTATCTGACAGCCATTGAAATAGAGAGAGTCGCCATGATGCAGGGCTAGCTGTCCACATCCGTTCCTATCACTCCACCCTGAATAATTTCCCAGTTTATTTCGGTAATTCTTGCCGACTCGAAATTGTCTTTAATGTAGCTGGGGAGTTCATGGTTGAAAACAGAGCAATCATCACCTGAAAAAAAAAGTATCTCACTTCAACCATTATCAAGTTATTGCAACTGAAAATTTATGTTCAACTTAGAACTACGCCACCTATGGTCTGCTCTAAGGTTAGTGCACAAAATTGTCTGCTACAATGTCCTACCTGTCAATGACTACTTCAGCTTCAACCACAATAACATACAGGCAAACAATAGATACAAACTCAAAGTAAACTGCTCCAAACTCGATTGTAAAAAAATATCTTACGATTAATGATTGTAACTATGATTTATGATCCATGACCTATCACTTTGTTGTTAATCAGAGACAAATTCCTTGGGTATCAAAGGGCCAATAAAAAATTCTATTCGCTTCTGTTCTAAAACCATCCACACAAGGTCCCTTCCAACTCTGTTAATCTGAATCCAGAGCTCCACTATCGAAGTATCAACCCAACTTCAGACAAGAGAAGCTGTGTGAAAACACTATTTAAAGCAGCGGCGTCAAACTCAAGGCCCACAGGCTGAATCCAGCCCAACCGGTGGCGGAAATTTGGAGTAGTTCAGAGAACTGGCAAATACCACCTCTGGCTGGCCCTGCCCCCATCTATTCTCTGCCTCCCGAGTCCCAGCTGATTGGCGGGTTGCCCTGCACAGGAGAGGGCTGGAAAGCAGGTTAGTGGGGTTGGGAGGGAATGGGGATTTTGCAGTATATCCTTCCCCTGGAGTGGGGTGGGAATGGAGATTTTGCAGTATACTTCCCCTGCCACGTGCACCAAGCCATGTACACCAAGCCACCCCCACCAAGCCACACCATACCACGCCCACCAAGCCACAGAACTGGTAGTAACATTGTTTGAATTCCACCACTGCCATGGTGCCACTGCCAGCAAAAATGAGCTCCCAATCTCCGTTTTGGGCTGGGCTGGCCTCCTGCAACCCTCTGCCAGCAAAAATTGAGGTCAGGAGGGCCATGTCGCCCCTCTTCCCAGCTCCATTTTCGCTGGCAGAGGGTAGCAGGAAGCCGTCCCATCCTAAAGCAGAGATCGGGAGCCCGTTTTCATTGGCACAATGCTCAAGCCACCATAGGCACCCCCGACATGAGTGATGTCAAGCTGACCATGCCCCCCTGGCCAGCCCCCCCCAGCCCCCCGTGGTCTACTACAACCCTGATGCAGCCTTCAATGAAATTGAGTTTGACACCCCTGATTTAAAGGAACACAAACAAAGCCGCAGACACCCTGAACATCTGAGAAAGGAAACATTGCATCTACACAAAATCTGACCTTGGTATTCCTCATCACAAATACAAATGGCGCCCGTGGTACAATATCCGTGGCCACTGCAGAGTTTGGGACACGCTTCTCCAATGTAGACATGATCGATCGCCCAACTTTGTTTTTCTGGTTCTTCTCCTTTTTGGATCCACCGGAACTGGGTCGCACTAGAAATAAAATTGCCCACGTGTAGAACAGGAGGTCAGTGTGTTAGGATTCCAGCAGTTACCCCCTCTGGCTTCCACTTAATATGTCAATAGAGAGAGTCCTCGTCTTAGAACCATTCATTTAATGATGATTAGGCATTGGAAGAAGTAATTTTCGACCATTTTTCACACTTATAACCGTCACACTTGATCCAAATTCAGACCCTTGGCAACTGGTTCCTATTTATGACGGTTGCAGTCTCCCGGGGGATCATGTGATCCCCTTTTGCAACCTTCTGATGAGCAAATTCAGTGGAGAAGCCAGATTCACTAACAACCAGGTTACTAACTTAATAACTGCAGTCACTTAAAGTTACAACGGCACTGAAAAATGTGACTTTTGACCGTTTTTCACCATTACGACCTTTGCAAGCATGCCCATGATCACGGGATCAAAATTCAGATGCTTGGCAACTGGTTCATATTTTATGACGTTCGTATTTGGGGGTGTGATGTGATGCCCCTTTGTGACCTTCTGGCAAGCAGGAAATCCTGGCAATGGGGAAACCAAGACTCACTTAACAACCGTGTCACTAACTTATCCACTGCAGGGATCCACTTAACAACTGTAGCAAGAAAGGTTGCAAAGTGTGCAAAATTTACTTGCTCAGCAGCAGAAACGTTGGGCTCAACTGAGATTGCAAGTTGAGGACCAGCTGTTAATCTGTGTTATTCCGGCCCATGATATAGCCAATTGCCCGGTACGCTCCCATAGGCAGGCCCTCCTGGGGGTGCTGTTGGCCAGGCAATGTCGGTTGGCGGTCCCCTGGGGGAGGGCCTTCTCTGTGGGGATGCCCACCCTTTGGAACCAACTACCTCTGGAGCTACGTCTGGCCCCTGACCTGCGCTCTTTCCGCCGTGATCTAAAGACCTGGTTGTTTTCACAGGCCAGCCTGGATTGAGCAGGGTTGGGGTTTTTTAATTTTGGGGATATTTTTAATATTTTAGAATTATTTGGATTGGTTTTTGGAATAAGTTTTATACTGTATATATTTCTGTGTAAGCCGCCCCGAGTCCCCCCGGAGATGGGGCGGCATATAAATCCAAATATAAATAAATAAATGAATGAATAAAAGTCAATGAACGTTCTGGATATATCTGAAGATATGATACTGAAGAATCACGGTGTGCAGGGGTGGGCTCTTACTGGTTCTCCCGGTTGGGTGAAACCTTAGCTCACTGGTAGCTAATTTTATGGCCAGTTCAGTGAACCAGTAATTCTGATGACTGGCTGGCCCCACCCACCCAGCCCCTTCCCTCCCAGGAGTCTCCATACGACCCATTTTGGATCCCAGGTAAGTGCAGGGCACGCATGGAGGCTTAGGAAGGGCAAAAAACGGGCCTCCCGGAAGTTCAGGAAGGCCGGAAATGGGCCTGTTTCCAGCCTCCGGAGGGCCTCCGGAGCCTTGGGAGGTTGTTTTTGTCCTCTCAGAGGCTCAAGGGAGAGCAAAAATGCTCACCCCACCATGATGCAGGAGGCCAACTAGGCCACACCCACCATGGCCACGCCCACCCCACAACCGGGCAGAGAACCTGTTGCTAAAATTTGTGAAGCCCACCCGTGCTTATGCTGTTGAAACTATTATCGCTTCTCAGCTTACCAACGAACTAGGAAGAGGAGAGGAAGAGGGAGATGGAATATAGGCTCCAGACATCGATGAACTGTGAGAGCCAAGGACACTTCGGCAGGTGTTTGCCAAAACCAAAGACTTTTTCTCATAACAATACAATGACATTCTACTGGACAATGTGACTAGCTAATTTTATGGCCGGTTCAGTGAACCAGTAATTCTGACGACTGGCTGACCCAGCCCATCCTGCCCCTCCTGTCCCAGTAGTCTCCACACAGCCTGTTTTGGATCCCAGGTAAGTGCAGGGCACGTGCGGAGGCTCAGGGAGGGTGAAAAACGGGCCTCTTGGAAATTCAGGAAGGCTGGAAATGGGCCCGTTTCTGGCCTCTGGAGGGCCTCCGGAGCCTTGGGAGGTTGTTTTCAACATCCCGGAGGCTCAAAGAAAACCTCCGGAGCCCGGGGATGGTAATAACACCCCGCCCACCATAGCCACAGTCACCCAGCAACCAGGCAGAGGTTGTTAAAATTTTTGAAGCCCATCCCTGAAGATGCGGTCACATGTTGGAGAGGAACCTACCTGGAGGAGACATGATCTGGCAGCTGAATGGTTATCCTCTTCCAAGTGGAGCTGTTGACGGAGTTATAGATGGTCGCTTCGTGAAATTGAAATGGGGAGCAGCCAACGCTGTTGGAGGAAGACGGAAGGCACTGCGTCTGGACGAGCTGCCAGGAATCTAATCTGCAGGGAAGCAAAAAGAGGTAAAATTGCTAGGGGTGGAAGGAAGAGAATTCTTTTTCTGATTCAAGGTCATGTGATTCTGCACCTAAGTGAGGGGGAGTCTCAAGTGGGGACGGATGGTGATTGGGGCATGTGAAGCGATGATGGGTGCAGGGGGTGGATTTGTAGTTTTTACTTATTGCAAGGAAGCCCGGAACTTTCTGATTCGGGATTCCCCAGTTGTGCCAGTTTACTATCCAATTAAAACAGAACTTTTGAGAAGATGTCTGTCTCGGAGTTGTTTGTGGGAGTGGAGGTTTTCTGGAACGCTGACATTAGACACGTTGATAAATTCCAATAATAGAAACTGAATCCAGGGAGATTTTAGATTCATATCTACAGTTTTACTGATATTCACACAAATGTTAAATAATTGTAAAAGAGGTATTTTGAATCTTCAACTCCACAATGTTTTCAATCGCGGCCACACGTTTTATATTTTACCTAGCATCCTTAGAGTACTCCAGCATTACGGAATGGAGATCACCACAAGATGTTGCTTCACAGCCAACCACAATCTGAAATAATTAAAATGAGACGCGTTTTGTCATTCTGTTTGCAACAATTTGTTCTCGTTGTCCATTCTGATAGACCATTGCACATCCCAAAATAGCCAATCCCAAAGATGTCCCTAGAAATTCTTTGATTAATCAAAACTTCAGCAACAGAAGCACATTATATATGATATTTCACTTCTGCTTCATTTGGATAACAAATGAAGAGAGAGGACTAGCTTGGCGTAGTGGTGAAGGCACCAGGCTAGAAACTGGGAGTTTGTGAGTTCTAGTGCCACCTTAGCCATGAAAGCCAGCTGGGTGATTTTGAGTCAATCATCAGGAGACTTTGAGTTCTAATCCTGCCTCAGCCATGAAAGGCAGCTGGGCAAGTTTGAGCCAATCACCTGGAGACTTTGAGTCTTGTCCCACCTTAGCCATGAAAGCCAGCTTGGTGACTTTGAGCCAATCACCAGGAGACTTTGAGTTCTAGTCCCGCCTTAGCCATGAAAGGCAGCTGGGTGACTTTGAGCCAATCAGCTGGAAACTTTGAGTTCTAGTCCCGCCTTAGCCATGAAAGGCAGCTGGGTGACTTTGAGCCAATCAGCTGGAAACTTTGAGTTCTAGTCCCGTCTTAGCCATGAAAGGCAGCTTGGTGACTTTGAGCCAATCATCAGGAGACTTTGAATTCTAGTCCCGCCTTAGCCATGAAAGGCAGCTGGGTGACATTGAGCCAGTCCCCCTCCCTCATCCCAACCCACCTCACAGGGTTGTTGTTGTTGTGGGGAAAATAATAAGTGGAAGGAGTGTTATGTATGTTTGCCACTTTGAGTTACTTATAAAGTAACAAAGGCAGGACAAAAATCGAATAAATAAGCCTCTTCCAATTGACCCACCATCTATATATTCATGTTAGAATAAAATAACAGAGTTGGAAGGGACCTTGGAGGTCTTCTAGTCCAACCCCCTGCTTAGGCAGGAAACCCTACACCACTTCAGACAAAGGGTTATCCAATGTCTTCTTTAAAACTTCCAATGTTGGAGCATTCACAGCCTCTGGAGGCAAGTTGTTCCACTGATTAATTGATCTAACCGTCGGGAAATTTCTCCTTAGTTCTAAGTTGCTTCTCTCCTTGATTAGTTTCCACCCATGGCTTCTTGTGGTGCTTTGGAGAATAGATTGACTCCTCTTCTTGTGGCAGCCCTGAGATATTGGAAGGCTGCTGTCATGTCTCCCCTAATCCTTCTTTTCATTAAACTTAGACATGCTCGATTTCCGCAAACATTCTTCGTGTGTTTTAGCCTCCAGTCCCCTAATCATCCTGGTTGCTCTTCTCTGCCCTCTTTCTAGAGTCTCAACATCTTTTTACATCCTGGCACCAAAACTGGATGCAGCATTCCAAGTGTGGCCTTACCGAGGCCTTATAAAGTGGTATTGCCGTAACCACTTCCAGTGATCTTGATTCTATCCCTCTGACGTTAATTGATACTATTGTTAGAGGCACATGTAACTTCCAAAAAACTCTAATAAGCAACATACGGTAAATATGGGGTAATAATTTGAACAGATCTATCAGATGACATCAAGGTCCCTTCCAACTCTGATGGTCTGTTGTCAGATCTATCAGAGTTTCAGGGCAAGTCGGATTGAAGTCCATGTTTTACTCTGAATGCACAGAAATATCTTCTTACTTTAAACTGTATCATGTATCCAGGTTGTATAATGAGCTCCCGGAAGACAAGATATTATACGCCTGATCCTTTTTTCTTATTTGGCCAATAGAGATGAAAGGAGGGGTTACCGCAGAATCCTGCCGCCCTGACCGCATTTGGGTAGAAACTCCAATTTTCTTCGTGGGAGATCCCTTCTGTTAAGATCAAGGAGTGAAAATGAACCAGAGAATTACTCTGTGCAAATGTAGACAGAATTGTTAAACCGTTTTTGTATATTCAGGATATACAAGCGTTCTCCAAAGCAGAAAGGCAGATAATACACAGCACAATATATCCCAACCAGAGGTGGTCTTCAGCAGGTTCTGACCAGTTCTGGAGAACCAGTAGTGGAAATTTTGAGTAGTTCAGAGAACCAGCAAGTACCACCTCTGACTGGCCCCGCCCCCTGCTCTCCCGAGTCCCAGCTGATTGGCTGGTGTCTTCTTTGGTTGCTCTGCACAGGAGAATGGAGCTGGAAAGCAGTTAAGTGTGGTGCGGGAGGAATGGGGATTTTGCAGTATCCTTCCCCTGCCACACCACCAAGCCCTGCCATGCCCACCAAGCAGCCCCACAGATAGTACATTTTTGAATCCCACCACTGAATTCCCAACGTAATCAAATTATAAATAATTAAGGTCATCTTCCCAGTTATCCCATTGTTTGTAAAGATGGGTGTTAATTCAGAGAGTTGGAGATGCTGGGGGAAAAGAGGAAGAATTTATTAGAATATCAGAAAAAGATAACAGAGTCTTCTACATTCACCATCCAAATCGTGTATGAATTTTTAGGTCAATCAACAGTCTGTGGACTATGAACAGGTAGTCCTTGACTTACAATAATTCACTGAGTGACCGTTCAAAGTTACAACGACACTGAAAAGGGCCTTATGACCATTTTTTCACACTTATGACCC
>CM019159.1:7538194-7575424 GCA_009733165.1 Naja naja
TCCCACAGTTCAGTGTACAGGTAGTCCTCGACTGACACAACAGTTCGTTTAGTGTCCGTTTGAAGTTCCGTCACTGAAAAACCTCACTTGTGACTGTTTTTCACACAAGCATTATAGCAGTGATGAGTAATCTTTTGTTGGTGCGCCAAAAGTGTGCACATGCCTGCATGCATAATGCAATGCATGCATGACCTGCTTGCGCACACATGCGCATGTGACCCCTCCGCTTTTCCCACCCATGCACCTTCGGGCTCCCACTACCACCCAGACATGTGGGCATGACCTCCCCTGTGCCCCATTTTGGGCCTAGTAGGCCTCCCTACAGCCTCCTGGGAGCAAACACTGGGAGCAGGGGGGCCACGCCACACCTCATGCCCGCTTTGGGCCTCGTAGGCCTCCCTGCAGCCTCCTGGGAGCAAAATGGGCAGCAGGGGCCACACAAAAACACACCCTGTGCCTCATTTTGGGCCTAGCAGGCCTCCCTGCAGCCCTGGGAGCAAAACAGGGAGCGGGGCCACACCAAACGCACCAAGACCTAGTTTTGGGCCTAGTAGGCCTCTGCAGCCTCCTGGGAGCAAAAACAGGGAGTGGGGGACCACGCCGCACCCCTGCACTCCCCCACCCTCCACGCATGTGCACATGACCTCCTGTGCTCCCTCCCCCTCACAGCATGCACGCAGAGCCCGGAAAATCAGCTGGCCAGAGGGAGGCATGCACGATGGAGCTGAGCCGGGTGATGGCTCGCGTGCCCACACAGAGAGCTCTCCTGCCACCTATGGCACATGTACCATAGGTTCGCCATCACGGCATTATAGCATCCCGATGGTCACGGATCAAAATTCAGGCCCGTGGCAACCAACTTGTACTACGACGGCTGTGGGGGTGTCACATGATCGATCCCTTTTGCACCTTCTGACAAGCAGAATCCAGGGAATCCAGATTCACTTTAACAATCCGTTACTCATTTAAACAAGGGCAGTGCTTCGCTTCACAACAGTGGCGAGAAAGGTCGCAAAACTCACTTAACCGATGTCTCACTTAACTTACATTTGGGGCTCAATTGTGGAGGACTGCATTGTGTAAACCCAGAAATGTGGACAGTTAGGAAACCGTGGCTCATTTATTAGGTATAAATTAAACGCTGCCTCCCCATGCGGTGAATTAACAAACAGAATTCCAAACTGGTTTGTTTCTCATGATTTCCTAAATCCCATCATTGCCTCCAACCCAGCAGATGGTTTGTAAATCTTTCTTTTTACTTTTTATTTAATTTTTTCTTCTATGGATCGACTTTTTCTAGCAACGATGTTCTGTTTTGTTTTTGTTTTTTTTCTCTCCTACATTTGGACACTTTCACTGTACTGACAGTCCTCACCTTACGTCTGCAGATATTTATTTATTTATTTATTAATGGGACTTATATGTCGCCCCATCTCAAGACTCGGGCTGCTTACAATAAAAACAAACACAATAAATATTTTAAAAAGAATTAAACTAATGGTCCCAATTAATACAAAACTTAAAACCGCCAAAATCTAAAACACCCCACCCATGGGTCACAGCCCGATAATCACCAGATTTTACATTGCTGAGAGAGGTTAAGTGACTTGTGTCTGGTTTTGCCACCTTTTCTTTTTTTTTTTGCCGTGGGGTTGTTGAGAAAATCATGCAGTCGTTAAGGGTTCTGCAGCCGCTTAAGCAGATCCAGGTTCGACCCCATTGGCATTGCTTGTTCACAAGCCTGCTTGGGAAGATCACAAATGACAATCACACAGCCTTGGCACGCTGCCCCCCTCTTGTAAATACATGCGGGTTTGCTAAGTTCCTGAATTTTGATCCCATGACTCTGGGTGTGCTGTGACAGTTATAAGTGCAACAACTGGTCATAAATCACTTTACCAGTGCTGTTGTAGCATGGAATTCTGGGAGTTGAAGTCCCCAGGTCTTAAAAGTTGCCAAGGCTCTTCCCTCTTCCCACAGTTGTCACTTCATTTTGTCATTTTGACTCTTTTTTTAATGATTGCTTTCAATTTGCCATTGCGAAGGGCAGTCGTGCAAGCTGAAGAAATTTTTTTTTAAGTACAAAAATGTGGGGAAAGGAAATAAAAAGATTGGGGCAGTTAAAGGTTGAAAAGAACATAAAGATACGTTCAAAGCAGTTTGGTCTAACGCTGAAGGCACCAGACTAGAAAGTGGGAGGACATGAGTTCAAGTCTCCCCTTGGCCATGAAAGCCAGCTGGGTTACTTTGGACCAGTCACCAGGAGATGGTGAGTTCTATTCCACAATGCCCAATTCCCCATAGTTTTGGTGCATTTTAAAAAAAATGTCTGGTGTTATTTTAACTATTTTAGCACAAACTTGCTGGTCGAAAACATTCTCTGCTTAAAAAACATTCTGCATCCTGAAGAATGAGGCGAAACTGCATGGAATTCAGTTTTTTAGAGATTCATCTGCATACTTTCTATTCTCATTGAAGATCACAATTTCATTTCATGTGAGCACGTGTGAACTCACAGGTGGTAATGGCACTTAAGGGCTATTGTTGATTTTTACTACACGTGTGTTATCTCTTGTACATCTCAATGAACCAATCTCTGATCCCATCTAACAAACCAGAAGTTGGCATTGATGGCTCAACTTTTAGTAAGCATGATGGGGCAAGACAGCTCTTGCCAGTTGGTGCATTGGGTAAGTGGAGAGGCAGGTTTGAGACAATATCCAGGCTCCAGAGCATGAATGTACCACCTGGTGAACCTTCATGGATTTGAGAATCACTACATTATCAATGTAGGGATGCGGTGGCTCAGTGGCTAAGAAGCTGAGCTTGTTGATCAGAAAGGTTGGCAGTTCAGCGGTTAGAATCCCTAGCGCCGCATAACGGAGCGAGCTTCCATTACTCGTCCCAGCTTCTGCCAACCTAGCAGTTCGACAGCATAAAAAATGCAAGTAGAAAAATAGGGGCCCCTTTGGTGGGAAGGTAACAGCATTCCGTGCGCCTTCGGCGTTTAGTCATGCAGGCCAGATGACCACGGAGACGTCTTCGGATAGCGCTGGCTCTTCGGCTTTGTAACGGAGATGAGCACCGCCCCCTAGAGCCGGAAATGACTAGCACATATGTGTGAGGGGAACCTTTACCTTAATAGCTCAGGAGGACGCCAAGTACAGGTGAAGGAACTTACGGGTAGCCTTTGACTTAATGCAGTTTGTTTAATGACTGTTTGAAATTACAACAATGCTGGAAAAAAGAATGACTTTGGAGCAATCTTTGCACCGATGACTGTCCCAGCAGTCACGTGACTGTGATATGGGTGTTCGGTAACAGCCACACATTTTTAACCATCAAGTGATCATCATTTGTGACCTTCCCAGCCCAGCTTCTGACAAGCAGAGTCAGTGACGAAGGCCATCAGAGAAGATAGAAAATCAAACCATGCAATGTCTTCCTTAATAACCGTCACGACAAAATTTGGAGGCGGTCACATGTTGCCACCTTTAATGACCGTACACCTTAATGATGATTTTCCTCCTTATTGTGGCAGTGAGTTGGGGACTATATAAGCTGTAAATGAATGTAAATGAAATGAAGTGCAAATTACTAGAAGAAAAGGAGAAATTTTCTGACCGTGAGAACAATTAATCAATGGAAGAACTTGCCTTCAGAGGTTGTAGGTGCTCCCATCTCTGTAGGTTTTCAAAAAATAGACTGGACAACCATTTGACCGGGCTAATATAAGGTCTCCTGCCTTGAGAAGGGGGCTGGACTAGAAGACCTACAACAGAAGTCTCCAAACTTGGCAACTTTAAGGCTTGTGGACTTCAAGTCCCAGAATTCTGGGAGTTGAAGTCCACAAGTCTTAAAAGTTGCCAAGTTTGGGGACCCCCGACCTACAATGTCCCTTCTAGGCCTTTGCTTCTGTGTTCTATGTAAATGGAACAATCCTATTGATAGGAGCAGTATTTTGTTATTGTTCTGTCGCTAAGTTGTGTCCGACGCTTCATGACCCTGTGTACCATACCATTCCCCTTATCCTCCACGGTCTCCTGGAGTTTGTCCAAATTCATGTCCTTTGCGTCAATGACCTTATCTAACCATTTCCTCCTCTGCCGTCCCCTTCTCCTTCGGCCTTCCATCTTTCCCAACATCCGGGTCTTCTCCAAGACGTCCTCTCTTGTCTTGGTGGCCCAAATCTTTGAGCTTCAGGATCTGTCCTTCCAAAGGACAGTCAGAGTTGATTTCCTTCAGGATCGGCTTGATTGAGTCTCCTTGCTGTCCAAGGGACCAGGGATGGGCTTCAAGAATTTTAGCATCGGGTTCTCTGCCTGGTGGCTGGGTGGGCGTGGCCATGGTGGGCGTGGCCTAGTCAGCCTCCTGCACCATGGTGGGGGTGTCGTTTTTGCCCTCTGCTCTGGAGGCTCTCTGGAAGCCAGAAACGGGCCCATTTCCAGCCTTCCTGAAGTTCCAGGAGGTCCGTTTTTTGCCGTCCCTAAATGTCCGCGTGCGCCCTGCACTTACCTGCATCCAAAATGGACTGCGTGGGGACTCCTGGGAGTGGTGGGGTGTGGTGGGCGGGGCCAGCTGGGAGTGGGATTTGGGGGTTCTCCGAACTACACAGAATCTTAGCTAGGGGCTCTCCTGAACCCCTGCAAGCCTTGGTGGCTCAGGCTGTAAATGCCTGCTCTTAAGATCCAGCTGTCTACAATTACTGTAGGCTCGAATCCCACCAGGCTCAAGGTTGACTCAGCCTTCCATCCTCTCGGGGTAGGTAAATTGAGGACCCAAGATTGTTGGGGGCAATTAGCTGACCTTGTAAAAATGCCGCTTAGTAATAAGCAGGCATATACAATGGAATGAAGGCTATTGCTGAGCATTGGGTTGTATCCCAAAATTGTAAGCGCCTGAGTCTTCGGAGAAGGGCAGCATATAAATGTAATTAAAAAAAAAAAAACCCAATAACCCACCCCTGCAAGGGACTCTCGTGTGTCTTCCCCAACACCACAGTTAGGACCAGTACATATAATTATAACAGGGCGCCTTAGGTCCTTCTCTGTGTGACAGGAGAAGGACTTGCCTATATTGTGCACAAAGTGGAATTTCGAAAGAATATTCTGGATCACCTTTCCCAAATCTGGTGCCTTTGAATATATTGGACTTAAACTTGTTTGATCTTGCAAACAGTTTAGCTCTTGGTCCCATCCGCTGAAGCTTAATGGAAGTGAAGTCTAACACGTCCAGATGACTTCAGGTTGGGTGGAGAGTAACTTCTCTCTATCAATATTAACCGTAGCGAGCTACGGTTTCTCTAAAGATGACCCATTTTCATCCAGAGAAAACATGGCGGCCTCCGCAACAGAAATATTGGTTCTTCTCTTGCCTTCTCTTGTTATTGGCAAGTCCTAGGTAACCCAACCTCAATCCCCACCTTTGAACCTACGTTGACTTTGGGGTGGTAAGGACTTCATTGAAAAGTTCTCCTGCTTTATGGAAGCTGCCAAATGAAATAGGTTGGTCAAGGCATCAGCCTAAAAAAAAAGTTTTGATAAGGCCTGAAGAACCTTTTATACGGCTTAAGGAACATTTGGTGTTTAAAGAAACAACAGGGGGGAAAAAAAGGGTGGATAAATTAAATTAACACTTTCCTAGAGGAAAACAAGCTGGCCAGTTTCAGGAAGAACCAAAGCCACCGGTTATCTAAATGAATCATGGAACATTTGGGTGGATGTGGCCAGTTGATTCAGTGTTTGATCAACTGGCCACATAAGAAGCATGTGATTCAAAACAAAGGATATTGGTGACCTTTTCGGCATTGTTTGCCCAGAATAAACATCCATCTTATTGATAACATACTAGGACTCCCGGGGACAAATGTTTAACGAAAATACATTTTTATGAATGAACTATTTTCCAAAGCACCAGAGGGGAGGTATAAAAAGTTACGGATGGAAGCTTATCAAAGAGAGATCCAACCTTGAACTAAGGAGAAATTTCCTGACAGTGAGGACAATTAACCAGTGTGGAATGGTTTGCCTTCAGAAGTTCTGGATGCTCCATCACTGGAATTTCAAAGGAGCTTTTTTGAAAAGGGCAACTAGACTTCCTTTGTGTTTCCTTGAAGATGTTTCGCTTCTTCTCCAAAAAGAAGCTTCATCAGTTCCTAATGCTCGTTTCCGAACCGATGAAGCTTCTTGGATGAGAAGCGAAATGTCTTCAAAGAAAAACAAAGTACAGTTGAAAAAAAAGCATCTTTGGGAAAACCATGACCTGGATGACTGAGAATGTCCATCATTGGAGGTTTTTGAGACTGGACAGCCATATAGAATGGAATTGGAATTGGAATTGGAATTGGAATTGGAGTAGAGTAGAGTAGAGTAGAGTAGAGTAGAGTAGAGTAGAGTAGAATAGAATAGAATAGAATAGAATTCTTTATTGGCCAAGTGTGATTAGACACACAAGGAATCTAATTCATATGCTCTCAGTGTACATAAGAAATAATAAAATACATTCATCAAGAATGATAAGATATAACAGTGATAATCATATGTTATTGATAAGCAATCAAATCATACTAGGAAGCAAATAAAACAATATAAATTGTAAAGATACAAGCCACACGGTTATAATCATAAGCGGCAGGAGATAGGTAATAGGAAGGATGAGAAGGATAATAGTAATACAGTCTTAATAAGTAGTTTGACAGTGTTGAGGGAATTATTTGTTTAGCAGAGTGATGGCGTTCGGGGAAAAACTGTCCTTGTGTCTAGTTGTTCTGGTGTGCAGTGCTCTATAGCGTCGTTTTGAGGGTAGGAGTTGAAACAGTTTATGTCCAGGATGTGAGGGGTCTGTAGATATTTCCAAAGCCCTCTTTTGGACCCATGCAGTATACAGGTCCTCCATGGAAGGCAGGTTGGTAGCAATGTGATACTCAAAAGTAATCTTTTTGTGTTCTCTATTATAAATGCTAGTGCTGAACCTGAGCAGGGCACAGCCTGCAAAATTCCTTTTTGTGTGTGTGTTTGTGTAGAATCTATTTGTCACCAGTTTTCTGGTCGATAGAAGCAGTAAATCCTTTAAAAGCAAACTTTGATTGGCTGGGATGAAGAGCCTTTATCTGACGGATAAGGAATGGCATAAAGAAAGACTCCGTGCTGCCATTCTTTGTGTGTTTCTGCAATACGCTGAGTTTTTATCATTCAGGTTTTCAGGTTTTATCATTCTTTTTGGCAGGCAGAGAGACTTGAAATTCAGAGCAGCTTTGCAGGGAGTCCTCGACTTACGACCACGATGGAGCTCAAAAGTTCTGTTGCTAAGTGAGGCAGCTGTTAAGTGGATATTTGCCCCATTTCACAAACTTTCTGTCCATGGCTCAAGGCATCCCTTCAGTTGTTAAGCTAGTAACACGGTTGTTAGGTGAATCTGGCTTCCCCACTGATTTTGCTTGTCAGAAGGTCACAAAAGGAGGTCATGGGACATTGCAGCCATCATAAATACGAGTCAGTGGCCAACTGTCCGAATTTTGATCACGTGACCGTAAGGATCATAAACTCGAAAAATGATCCTAAGCCCCTCTTTTCAGTGCCGTTGTAACTTTTGCCACTAAACTGTTGTAAATCAAGGACTACCTGTACTTCTATCTAAAAAAAAGTGTTCAGAGGAAGCGTGATTTGCTAATTTACTCGTTCCTGCTCTTTCTTTCAGTACTTTTCCTCGAGAGAAACGTGGCTCAGAACTCCATTGGAAAGCTTTCCCTCAGGGTTTTTCCTCATATAGAAAGAAATACTTCATACTAATCTTCTTACAAAAGCATCCTTTGGTAGCAGCTGGAAGGTACATCTCTCCTGTCTTCCCATTTATCGAATATGCACTATGGAACATGCTGGAGAATATGAAACGCGGCCCGCGCCATCACACATGTACCATGTGGAGAGACAAGTATACAACCAAAGGATCCTGCATGAGCAGCTGCATACGAAGGACAAAACAACTCGGTCCCTTCATCAGAAGATAGCACATGCTCTCCGGTAAGACACGAAATCTCCTTAGTTTCATTAAGTGGAATGAGCTGGCCATTCTTCGGATGCCGTTCAGGTAGTCCTTGACTTACAAATCATTGAGTGTATCATTTGAAGATACAATATATCAGGGCTTCAGCAGTTACCCCCATTTAAATCATGAGTCTCGAGCCGAACTTCCAAAATTTGAAAGAAGATTTATTAGTAGACATGCCAGCATTGCCTGGGTGTAGCCAACTCTGAGACACATCATTCATTGTCACCCTTGGCCCTGGTTTTCCCCCACCCCCTGAGTGTATCATAATTCATATTCTCCAATGGGACACATCCATAGCCAAGAGTCATCAATCATGCTCTCCAGTTAGAATTTTGCGTGGCAAAAACTTCAGTCACCTAGTTACTATCTTTGAAAACATTCATGGAATGCAGTTTTGGTTTGCAAGCTGTTGCACTGCTCCCCCCTCCCTTTCTGGTGGCAACTCATAAAATAGAAATATTTTATGAGTTGACATAATAGCTTGGGGGAGGGGAGGGAAAGTGACTTATGACCGTTTTTCACACTTAACAACCGTTGCATCCTCATATCACGTGATCAAAATTCAGCCGCTTGTCAACAGACTTGTATTTATGAAAGTCCCTTTAATACCTCCAACTTGACCCCCAATGTCCACTTATCATTGGCTGGAGAGAAAAAACTCCCAAGAACAGTTTTTAAAGGAAAGAAATTCAGTCCGAACCCAAAGTACATATAAATTATAAATAAAAATCAACACAAACCACACTGCAGCAATTAACGAGATAAGGCAGGATAAGGAATTGCAGAACTCAAAAGATAACGAAACGCACACAGTTGGGAGGATGCCAGAACCCAGATAGGACTTGACAAACAAAGATAATGCACGCTTTGCTTCCAGCAAGGTGCTGTGCGTAGTTTGCCTTTTTAAACAGTTTTCCCAGCTGCAGCTAATGAAGGGGATCAGGGCCCTTTCCTCCCCCGTAACCCCCGTAACTCATGTTGCTCCCTTCTTCCCTGCGTGCCCTAGGATGAAGAGGGGATGGCCCTGGGTCTACCTCTGAATGCCCAGACGGACTGTACCCTTCCCCAGTTTCTTCCACAGCCACTGGAGCCACACTCCCACTCCCTGTCAGCTGCTCGACCTCCCCCTCAGAATCAGATTCCAACGGGGGCACGACAGGCACCATACTAGCAGCGCCCTGTATGAAGCCAACTCTAGCATACATAATTTACAGTCCCCTGTGACCCTGTTTCCCCCCTCCCTCTTGGAGTGTCATAAATCATATTCTCCAACTGAGCATATTCACAGGCTGGGTGTCATCATTCACGTTCTCCAATTAATTAGATTTGCAGGCAAAAGCTCTGGTATTTTGTTTACAATCTTTTGAAGATAAGAGTTGGAATGTACTTTTGCTTTGCTGCACTGCTCTTGCAGATTTCCTTCCTCCCCCCCCCTTTTTTTTTTAAATGGCAACTACAAAAACAGGCATTTATGAGTTGACACCTGTATCTGTGGTAGGGGCAAATGTATTTCCTACAACGAATGCTTATTTTGGCCCGAGGCATCTTCTTCGTGTCTTTTGACTGACAACATTTTTTTGTTTTGTTTTGCTTTGGATGCTTTCAGCTGTTCTTCCAAGAAAGCCCAATCGGCTCTCTACGGCTTTTTCCCGATTTTAACATGGCTTCCTCAATATCCCGTGAAAGAATATTTGATGGGAGACTTGATCTCCGGGATCAGCACGGGGGTCATGCAGCTTCCTCAAGGTTAGTAGAGTTTTAACTTTGAAAAACAAAACCCTTCCACATCCTAAATCAGGAGTGTCAAAACGCAAGGCCCGGCGGCCGGATCTGGCCCGCGGGGGGCCACCCTAGAAATAGTGAAGGACCAGTCCGCGATGCCTCTGCCAGTGAAAATGGAGCTTTGCTGGCAGAGGGTTGCAGGAGGCTGTCCCAGCTGAAAACAGAGCTCGCGATGGCCAGGGCCCGAGCTACGTTTTTGCTGGCAGTGAGTTGCAGGAGGCCGTCCCAGCTGAAAACGGAGCTCAGGAGGGCTGGGCGTGGCCCCCAGAGCTCTGTTTTTGCTGGCAGAGAGTTGCAGGAGGCTGTCCCAGCTGAAAACAGAGCTCGCGATGGCCAGGGCCCGAGCTACGTTTTTGCTGGCAGAGAGTTGCAGGAGGCTGTCCCAGCTGAAAACAGAGCTCACGATGGCCAGGGCCCGAGCTACGTTTTTGCTGGCAGAGAGTTGCAGGAGGCCATCCCAGCTGAAAACGGAGCTCAGAAGGGCTAGGCGTGGCCCCCAGAGCTCTGTTTTTGCTGGCAGAGAGTTGCAGGAGGCTGTCCCAGCTGAAAACAGCTCGTGATGGCCGGGCCCTGAGCTACATTTTTGTTGGCAGAGAGTTGCAGGAGGCCATCCCAGCTGAAAACGGAGCTCAGGAGGGCCGGGCATGGCTCTCCTGAGCTCTGTTTTTGCTGACAGTTTCAAGAGGTGGTCCCAGCTGAAAACAGAGCTTAGGAGCCCATTTTCACTGGCAGAGGGCTCGGGCCACCACAGGTGCCCCCCAACACATGCTGGCCATTCCTCCTGGCCACACTTCCCTGCCGAGATCAAATACAAACTGATGCAGCCCTCAGTGAAATGGAATTTGACACCCCTGTCCTAAATTTGGGGGGGGGGGTGACTTGCTGCCGATTTTTTCCCCTAATTTGCCAGGTTACAGTTCCCATGATCAACCAAATTTTCTGACTGGGGTTAAATAGGAACACTAGTCTGACAGATTTCCTACTCTTATTTAAGTAACAGTGTACACATTACCTACAGTACAGGTAGCCCTCGGCTTACGACCACCATGGGGCCCCCAAATTTCTGTTGCTAAGTGAGACATTTGTTAAGTGAGTTTTGCCCCATTTCTTTCTTGCCACCATTGTTAAGTGAATCACTGCAGTTAATTTAGTAACCTGGTTGTAAAGGGAATCTGTCAGAAGGTCGCCAAAGGGGATCACATGAACCCCCCTGGGACATGGCAACTGTCATAAATCTGAGTTGGCTGCCAAGCGTCTGAATTTTGATCATGCCGCAAGCGGTCGTAAGTGTGGAAAACAGTCCTTAAGTCACTTTCTTTGGTGCCGTTCCCTTTTTAAACACTCTGTTCCCAGCTGCAGCTAATGAAGGGTATCAGGGCCCTTTCCTCCCCTGTAAGCCACACAACTCACGTTGCTCCCTTCTCCGTTCCTCCCTGCATGCCCTAGGATGAAGAGGGGGTGGGCCTGGGTCTTCCTCTGAACTCCCTCTCCCTTGTTCTACCTCTCCCCTGCTCTGCCCAGCCAGACTGTGCCCTTCCCCAGTTTCTTCCATAGCCAACGAAGCCACACTCCCAGTCCCTGTCAGCTGCTCGGCCTCCCCCTCTGAATCAGATTCTGACAGAGGCATGACACCTTTCTTGCCACAATTGTTAAGCGAATCACAGCAATCGTTAAGTTAGTCACACGGTTGATAAGTGAATTTGGCTTCCCCCTTTGACTTTGCCTGCCAGATGGTTGCAAAAGGGGGATCACGTGACCCTGGGACACCGCAAACGTCATAAAGACAAGTCGGCTGCCAAGCGTCTGAATTTTGATCATGCCGCAAGCAATTCTATGTGTGGAAAACAGTCCTTAAGTCACGTTTCTTCGGCGCTGTTCGAACGGTCACTAAACAAATAGTTGTAAGTTGAGGACTGATAATTTAATCAGCAGGAACCTTTTTCTTTGTTTTCCAGCAAATTGCTGACCGAGAATTGAATTGGGCGGGGGGGGAACACCGATAAATTGCAACTATCTTAAACAGGGGTCTCCAACCTTGGCTACTTTTTAGGGGACTCAGAATTCCCCAGCCAGTTTTGCTGGCTGGGGAATTCTGGGAGTTGAAGTCCACCTGGCTTAAAGTGCCCAAGGTTGGAGACCCCTGGTCTTAACAATTATTCTTCATCGACCGGTTGGTTATTCTATTAATTTGGTAGGGAATCTTATGTGCATCTCTCTTATTTTTATTTTTTTTCTTCCATGTTTCCCTCAGGGTTAGCGTATGCGTCGCTGGCTGCCGTTCCTCCAGTGTTTGGCCTGTATTCTTCATTTTATCCCGTCTTTCTGTATACGTTTTTTGGAACTTCCAGACACATATCAATAGGTATCTTAATGGATTCTATGTTTTTTTGTAGTTTAGATCAGAGTTTCTCAACCTCGGCCATTTGAAGGTGTCTGGACTTCAACTCCCAGAATGCCCCAGCCAGCCAGGAAGAAAGGCTGGCTGGGGCATTCTGGGAGTTGAAGTCCACACATCTTCCAGTTACTATGGTTGAGAAATACTGGTTTAGATGACTTTTGTTCTTGAAAATATAGGGTTGAAATCCTTTCCATCTTTTTAATGTGGACTACCTTTGTTACTCAAGTCAAAGTTATCTGCATAGGTAGTCCTTGACTTACGACCACAGTTGAGCCTAACATTTCTGTCGTGAAGCGAGACGGCTATGAAATGAAATTTAATTTTCATCAAAATTAATCGAATCAGATTCTGACAGAGGCATGACACCTTTATTGCCACAGTTGTTAAGCAAATCACAGCAATCGTTAAGTTAGTCACACAGTCATTAAGTGAATCCAGCTTCCCCCATTGACTTTGTTTGCCAGATGGCCGCCAAAGGGAGTCACGTGACCCCGGGACACGGCGACCATCATAAAGACGAATCATGTAGCCAAGCGCCTGAATTTTAATCACATGACTGTGAGGATGGTGCAACGGTCATAAGTGTGAAAAAATGGTCGTAAGTTACTTCCAGTGGTGGTGTAAAACCTCGAGCGGTCACTAAACTGTTGTAAATCGAGGACTCCCTAATCTATTTCCAGCATATATTTGAAAGACTTTTACATTATTTTGTAAAAAAAAAAATTATTTCAAGCAGTTTCTTTCACATGTGTTGATGTTGTCCTTGACTTACGACAGTTCATTTAGCAACCGCTCAAAGTCACAGCGGCACTGAAAAAAGGGACTTATGACCATTGTTCACACGTAACGACTGTTGCAGCATTCCCCATAGTCCTGCGATTCAAAATTCAGGCACTTGGAAACTGACTCATACTTATTTTATTTTTTTATTTTTTTTATTTTTATTCATATTTATATCCCGCCCTTCTCCGGAGATTCAGGGCGGCTTACAGTTTTTGGGATACAACCCAATGCGCTCAGCAATAGCCTTCATTCCATTGTATATGCCTGCTTATTACTAAGCGGCATTTTTTACAAAGTCAGCTTATTGCCCCCAACAATCTTGGGTCCTCAATTTACCTACTCCGAGAGGATGGAAGGCTGAGTCAACCTTGAGCCTGGTGGGATTCGAGCCTACAGTAATTGTAGGCAGCTGGAGCTAAGTGCTAGGCCTGCACCACCAAGGCCCACCAAGGCCCTTATGACAGTTGCAGGGTCATGTGATCCTCTTTTATGACCTTCTGACCAGCAGAGTCAGTTGGGGAAAGCCAGATTCACTTAACGACCGGGTTATTAACTTAACCACTGCAATGATTCACTTAGTGACTGTGGGAAGAAAGGTCGTAAAATGGGGCAAAACTCACTTAACAAACGTCTTGCAACGGAAATTCTGGGCTCCGTTGTCATAAGTCAAGGACTACCTGTAACCCCCGACTTCTCCCACCTCACCCTCTCGCAGGAACTTTTGCTGTGATCAGCCTGATGATTGGTGGCGTGGCAGTGAGACAAGCCCCCGATGAATATTTTGAGGTGACGGGCACCAACTCGACCAACGGGACTGATGCCAGAGATGCCATGCGGGTGAAAGTAGCCGTGGCGGTCACCTTGCTGTCAGGTATCATACAGGTAAGGGGAGTGTGTGTGCGACAGTTGGATCCAGAAGCAGAGTTTAGCTACTGCTTTCCGCTAAGTCAAAATCTGATTTTCCCCTTTTTTGCAACTCTTAAGATTAGGCTGAATATCTTCCATCAAATGTGAGGTACCTTGGGGCTCCCTGAACTCGTCGGTTTTCCCTCAGATGTTTCACTGATGCTGTAGCCTAGCTTGGTAATGAAACGTCTGCAAGAAAATGACCAAGCTCAGAGGGCGCCAAGGACCTCACGATTCAGCCCCAAGCTGCAAATATTCTCTTTGGTCAAGTCCATCAATGTTTTTGTGATGGTATGAGTGGTGCAGTGGCCCAAAATCACCTGTGAGGCGTGCACATGTGCAGTGAGGTAAGTTTGCCTGCACCTCGCGTGCCGGCACAAATGGCTCTGCGTGCCAACCGGAAGGGCATCCGGCCAGAAAACACTCAGCTCCATTCAGTTGCCCCAACTCCACCCAGATGCAAGGGATTACGGGGTCATTAAATGACACTAAATGGTAGGTGGTATGAGACACAGAGTATGGGAAAGGTGTGGGCCAATTATATTATAGACATTGAAATCTAAGTTAACTTGGCATTTTATGTCAAAAAAAACCCTTAATTTTCCATTTGAATTGGACAGATTTGCTTACATTACACAATAGACAATGTGGAAAAAGTCATAGAGAAGAAAATATATATATATATATATATGCAGTAGTGATCACACTTGGTCTGAATTCTCATTAATCAAATATTTTCTTGCACTCTGTGACTGAAACGTTCTGCTTATTTTCCTGCAAGGAAATTGTGTGTCTGTGGGTGGGGTGGAGAAGCAAGCTCTTAGGAACTTGTTTAAAAACCAAAAGTGATGACAGTGACCTAGATAGAATGTGGCTTCTCTCCCTGTCAGTTGTGTTTAGGACTGCTTCGTTTTGGATTTGTAGCCATTTACCTCACGGAGCCCCTGGTTCGCGGATTCACAACTGCAGCAGCTGTGCACGTGTTCACTTCTCAGCTGAAGTATCTGCTTGGGATTAATATCAAACGATTCAGTGGCCCTCTCTCTGTTCTTTATGTAAGTATCTCTGTCTATATATCTCTCCATCTGTCAATATCTGTCTATCTGGCCATTTATCTATTGCTCTGTCTGTCTGTTTATCTTATCTTATATCTTATCTATCCTGTCTCTCTCTCCTGTCTGTCTGAATCTACCTACCTACCTACCTACCTACCTATCTCTATTTATCTATCTATCCATCCATCCATCCATCCATCCATCTATCTATATCTATTTTTTCTATCTCTCTCTTGCTCTATATCTATCCCTATCTCTGTATATCTATCCATTTATCATTATCTATCTATCTAGTCATTTATCACTATCATCTATGTCTGTCTGTCTGTCTATCAACTACTTACTTACCTACCTACCTCTATATCTATCCATCCATCCATCCATTGTTGTCTATCTATCTAGTCATTTATCACTATCATCTATGTCTGTCTGTCTGTCTATCAACTACTTACCTACCTACCTACCTCTATATCTATCCATTCATCCATCCATCCATCCATTGTTGTCTGTCTGTCTAGTCATTTATCTATCGCTGTCTATCATCTATGTCGCTGTCTGTCTATCAGTTTGTCTGTCTGTCCATCCATCCATCCATCCATCCATATATCTATTTATCTATCCTACCTATCAGTTGCAAGAATTGAGTGTCTCTAGTTTAATGAAAAGAAGGACTAGGGGAGGCCTGAGAGGAGTGTTCCAATAGCTCAGGGGCTGCCCCAAAGAAGAGGGAGTCAAGCTATTCTCCAAAGCATCTGAAGGCAGGACAAGAAGCAACAGGTGGAAACTCATCAAGGGGAGAAGCAACCTGGAACTAAGAAAAAAATTCCTAAATGTGAGAACAATTAAACAGTAGTGGAATGGCTTGTAAGTGCTCCATCACTGAAGGTTTTTAAGAAGAGACTGGACAACCATTTGTCTGAAATTGTGTAGTGTGATCAGCTTGAGCAGAGGATTGGATGAGAAGATGTCTCAAGATCCCTTCTATCTCTATTATTATTTTTCCATATAAGTCAAGGAGTCAAGGGTCCTCCTATTTTCCCCACTGCAACAACCCTGTGAGGAGGGTTGAGCTGAGAGAGAATGCCTGGCTCAGTTGGTTTTCACGGCTAAGGCAGGACTTGAACTCAAAATCTCCTGCTTTCAAGCCTGGCGCCTCAACCACTAGACCAAACTGGCTCTATCTATAATAGGATGCTTCATTTATTAAGCTACTAGCCGATGACCCGGCGTTGCCCAGGTACTTATTTATCCCAGTCCAGTCTTAGACAGGAAAATCCTATAGTCGGGACTCACGCTGTTGTACTGTCTGTCGCGCAGCGTCGCAATTCTTCTACTCCTCCACAAGAGGGAGCCCTGTGAAACCGTTACCATGGCAGAAGCCATTTTAAGGCACCCCCCTCCCCCCGGAGGGGTGTTTGGGGTGTCTTACCCCCCACAGTATTTGTTTCCAGAGGGTAAGTCATCTGTGTACCAAGTTTGGTTGAAATTGCTGGAGGCATTCCAGAGTTATATAATAATAAAATAAATATAAATATTATTATTTATTTATTAATTTGACTTATATGTCGCCTCTCCCAAGGACTCAAGTGCTTACAAAGTAAAAAAACAACACGACAATAAATTAGATAAAACCAGATTAAACAGATCAAGCCGAATTAACACTAAAATCCCAGAATTAAAACTCTAAAAAACCATCCCATCTCGGGTCACAGCCCGGGTTGATTAAACAACCAGGTCTTCAGGTCGCGACAGAAAGTGCGGAGGTCAGGGGCCAGGCGGAGCTCCAGGGGAAGTTGATTCCAGAGGTCAGGGGCCGCGACAGAGTAGGCCCATCGTCGGGGGACCGCCGGCCGGCACTGCCCGGCCAACGGGACCCCAAGGAGCCCCTGTCTGTGGGTCGCAGCACAGGCGGTTAGTGTTCGATGTCGGCAGCAGTCGCTCCCTTAAATAATAAGATAGAAAGATTCGTAACCAATGGGACTTGAAAAGATGGGAATAAGCCAGTAGACTTCAGTTGTTTGGCCCTTGCTTTGGACCACACAATCAATCCAAGGGAATATGGAAATCGTAGTCATCAGAACTTTTGGAAGATTGTTCCTGTCGCAATCCCAGAATAACCCGATTGTTTTCTCAAAACCACAGGCCAGGTTCTTCAATGGGTCCCATCCAAAGCATCGGATAGCCCTCATCGTAATCCTGAAGACCTCATGGGTTATCTCTCTTGTGTTGTCTTGCCTTTCAGAGTTTGGTTGCGGTCTTCTCCAACATCACCAAAACCAACACGGCCACTTTAGTCGTTGGGCTCATCTGCATCGTCCTGCTACTGAGCGGCAAAGAAATCAACGACCGTTTCAAGAAGAAGTTGGTGGTTCCGATTCCCCTGGAGATCATTGTGGTAGGTCCGTGATGGCGAACCTATGGCACGCATGCCACAAGTGGCACACAGAGCCATTTGTGCTGGCACGCGAGCCGCAGGCAAGCTTACCTCACCGCTGATTTTTTGCTGGCTTGAGTTTGAAAGCTTTTTCAGGTCGAATTATAGGCCTGTTTCATTACTTCCTGTAATACTGGAAGTGACGAAACGGGCCTATAATTCAGCCTGAAAAGCCTTCCAGAGGCTTTTTCCAAGCCTCTGGGAGGCCGAAAAATCAGCTGTGAGGCGCAGTGCAGGTAAGGGGGTGGCGGGAGGGGATTGCGCCTGCATGCGCAGGGGGTGTGGGGAGGGGGTGTGCATTGCATTCTGGGTGCTGGCACACAAGTGTGTGTGCACTGGCACACGCACTGTTTTTGCCACAGGAGCCCAAAAAAATCAGCCACCACTGTGGTAGGTCTTCAACCATAGCTGAACCATAGCTGACTGTGTTGTTTCTCTGTGTCATAGAATACATGTGGGTATATGCATAATTATTTTTGTGGGGGGCGGCGTCATGTTTATGTAGTGTACATTGGAGGTGGTGACATTTTGAGAGCTGTAATCGCGGGGCGGGGATGAGTCTGCCTACCGAGATGAGGTGGACCGGTTGCTTTCGTGGTGTGGAGACAATAACTTGGTCCTCAACACCAATAAGACCAAGGAGCTTATAGTGGACTATAGAAGGAACAGATCAGACATCCAGCCCTTGCTTATCCATGGAGACCGAGGGGAGCAAGTGGCCAGTTTTAAGTTTCTGGATGTTACCCTAAAAGAGGACCTGACCTGGGGTGCCCACATTGCAGCCCTGGTCAAAAGGGCCCAGCAGAGATTATACTACCTGAGACTTCTCAGAAAACAAAAACTGAATGGAAAACTGCTGGTGACCTTCTACCGCTGCACCATAGAGAGTATCTTAACTTACTGCACCTCTGTATGGTTTGCCAATTGCACAGGGGCAGATAGGACAGCACTCCAGAGGGTTAACGTCATTGCCCAGAGGATCATGGGTTGCCCTCTCCCCTCTTTGGAAGAGCTTTATAGCTCCTGCTGCCTTAAGAGTTCAAAACATTCTCAAAGATCCATCTCATCCTGGGCACCCTTTTTTTGAACTATTACCATCTGGCAGACAGTACAGGATAATAAAAACAAGGACAGATAGGCTGAATTCTACTGTATAGTGCAGTTTTCGTTCAGTGTGTGGAGTGTGAAGGATGTGTGTTTGTGTTTATTTTCATGGTCCTGATGTGCATTGAAGATGGTGTTTGATTTCATTGTACAAGGTGCAATGATAATAAAGTAAACTAAACTAAACTAAACTTAAGCAACAAAATTTCATTTTAATGTATGCCGATTAGTGTAAAGTGACAAAGTTATTCTATTCTAAGAAAGTCAGTTTTTCTTCTGAAATTCTTCCAATTGAACTCCAAATGTTTTGTTTTGTGTGTGTTTTAAGGTGGTCATCAGCACTGGAGTTTCAGCTGGAATGAATCTGTCCAAAACTTATGACGTCGATATTGTTGGGAACATTCCCAGTGGGTAAGCGCAAGATATATGGAGGGAGGGGGCAGTATTACAGGTAGTCCTCGACTTATGACCGCAATGGCCCCAAATTTCCCATTGCGAAGCAAGACAGCTGTTAATGTGAGTTTTGCTCCGTTTTACGACCTATCTTGCCATGGTTGTTAAGCGAATCACTGCAGTGGTTTTAAGTTACTAACACGGTTGTTAAGTGACTCCAGCTTCCCCGTTGGCTTGGCTCTACAGACGGTCGCAAAAGGGGATCACGTGTCCCCGGGGGGGGGGGACACTGCGATGGTCATAAATATGAACCAGTTGCCAAGCATTCGAATTTTGATACATGACCACGGCGATGCTACAATGGTCGTAAAGGAGAAAGCCAGTCATAAGTCACATTTCTCAGTTCTGTAGTGATTTTGAACGGTCACAAAATCAATGGTCGCAAGTCAAGGCCTACCTGTATTCTTAGAGCAGGGGTGTGTCAAACTCAATTTCTTTGAGGGCCGCACCAGGGTGGTGTTTGGAATGGGCATGGCCCGGTCCCAGAGGTGGTATTCAGTCAGTTCTGACCAGTTCTGGAGAACCGGTAGCGGAAATTTTGAGTAGTTCAGAGAACTGGCAAATACCACCTCTGACTGGCCCTGTCCCCATCTATTGTCCGCCTCCCGAGTCCCAGCTGATTGGCTGGGTCTTCTTTGGTTGCCCTGCACAGGAGAAGGGAGCTGGAAAGCAGGTTAGTGGGGTGGGAAGGGAATGGGGGTTTTGCAATAACCTTCCCCTACCACGCTCACCAAGCCACGCCCACCAAGCCACACCCACAGAACCGGTCGTAAAAAAAAATTGAATCCCACCACTGGTTTACAAGAGCTAGACTTCCTTTGCTGGCCCATCCTTTAAGGTAGAGACAGTTTGATCTCTGGAGCTTACACGTCTCGGCCTGCGTTGACCACGGAATGAAGAAACCTGGTCTACCTCCGGAACCTCAGTGGGAGGATTGTCAATGTGAGAACATCAATGCCACACCCACAGAACCGTTAGTAAAAAAAATTTGAACCCCACCACTGGTGTGGCCAGGGGGCACAGCCAGCTCGACGTCACTTGTGTTGGGGCGCCTGTGGAGGCCCAAGCACTTTACCAGGGAAAACAGGATCCCAAGCTCCATTTTGAGCTGCAGTGGCCTCCTGCAACCCTCTGCCGGTGAAATCAAAGTTTGGGTGGGCCACATGAGGCTCCATGGGCTGGTCCTTCGCTGTTTCCAGGGTGGCCTCGTGGGCCAGATCTAAACACCCTACGGGCTAGATCCGGGGCCTGGGCCTTGAGTTTGACACCCCTGTTTTAGAGCCTCCAAATTAACTTATTTTTTTTGCCCCTGATTGCTTCTTACAGGTTAATCCCTCCTCAAATACCTGATGTCAGCCTCATCGCAGATGTGTTTGTCGATGCCATCGCTATCGCTCTTGTTGGGTTTTCCATGACCATCTCGATGGCCAAAATCTTCGCTCTGAAGCATGGCTACACGGTGGATGGGAATCAGGTAACGCTTTTGTAACCTAGTTGGCAACTCGAAAACAAGCATGGGAATGCTTTACGAGTTGACACTTAGTCTTTGCTCCTCGTGGCCTGGATAAAACTCACGGTCAATTAAAATGGGCTCCCAGTTTAAAACTTAACTACCACTGGTTTAGTTTCTATTCTATATTCTATATTTTATTGCATAGTTTATTCTATTCCATTCCAATCTATTCTATATTCTATTCTATTCTCTTTTCCATTCTATATTCTATATTCTATTCTATATTTTCCGTTCCATTCCAATCTATTCTATATTCCATTCTATATTCTATTCTATTCTATTCTCTATTCTATTCTCTATTTTATTCTGTTCTATTCCATTCCATTCCAATATTCTATATTCTATATTCTACTATATTCTATTCTATTCTATTCTCTATTCCATTCCATTCTATATTCTATTCTGTTCTATATTCTATTCTGTTTTCTATTCTCTATTTTATTCTATTACATTCCATTCCATTCTATATTCTATATTCTATTCTTGTCTCTATTCTATTCTATTCTTTATTCTATTCTCTATTTTATTCTATTCTATTTCATTCCAATCTATTCTATATTCTACTATATTCTATTCTATTCTCTATTCCATTCCATTCCATTCTATATTCTATTCTATATTCTATTCTTGTCTCTATTCTATTCTATTCTATTCTATTCTATTCTCTATTCTATTCTATTCCATTCTGTTCTAATCTACTCTATAGTCTACTATATTGTATTCTATTCTATTCCATTCGGAAATTAACCTTCGTCCATAGTGCTACGTGATTTTTTTTCCAATTTTTGTTACGTGTTCTTTCCTCTTCCTTTCTGTGTTATCCCAGGAACTCATCGCATTAGGCATCTGCAATTCCACCGGATCCTTTTTCCAGACGTTTGCTATCACCTGCTCAATGTCTCGGAGCCTTGTTCAGGAAGGCACCGGAGGGAAGACTCAGGTGTGCAAAAAATTCCTTACTTTTTATAGGGCATCTTTCCCTTTGGTTAAAAAGAGGTCTCCAAATGTGGTGTCCACCAAATATAGAGTTACATTTGGATGCTTGGCAACTTGATTCATACTTATGATGGTTGCAGTGTGATTTATGCAGACATGTGATTTCCCCATTCTGACATACAAAGTCAGTGGGGAAGCCAGATTCGCTTAACAACCGTGTTGCTAACTTGACAACTGCAGTGATTTACTTAACAGCAGCGGCCAGAAAGTTTGTAAAACGAGGCCAAAATCAACAGCCATATTGTGTAGCAATGGAAATTTTGGGCTCAATTGTGAGCATAAGTCGAGGACTACCCATACACGGGATCAGTACTGAAAATTATCAGATTTATCAGTAGAAGTTCATCCGACAAGCTGAACCATTCTAGATCTTACTAAAACGTTTGATTTTTGTTCAGATTGCAGGAACTCTGTCTTCAATCATGGTTTTCTTGGTGATCATTGCCATTGGTTATCTCTTTGCACCTTTGCCACAGGTAAGCATTCTCCGGATGTCTAAATCAGCAGAATTAAAAGTCCTGTTGTACAGATCATAATACTTATCTGTTGTACGAGGTGCAATGACAATAATGTAAACTAAACTAAAGAGCTATGGTAGCACAGTAGTTAGAATGCAGGCTAATTCTTCCGACTGCCAGCAGTTCAATTCTGACCAGTTCAAGGTTCAAGTCTAAATACTATTGCTACTCCTTCCTTCCTTCCTTCCTCCCTCCCTCCCTCCCTCCCTCCCTCCCTTCCATCCATCCTCCCTCCCTCCCTCCCTCCCCTCTTCTTCCCTTTCTCATTCTCCTTCCTGGTGGCACAGTGGTTAGAATGCAACATTGCAGGCTAATTCTGCCATCAGCCAGGAGTTCAATTCTGATCAACCTTCTATCCTTCCAAGGTCAATAAAATGAGGACCCAGATTGTTGGGAGCAAAATGCTGACGCTGTAAACCGCTTAGAGAGGGCTGTAAAACATTGTGAAGCGGTGTATAAGCAGGGGTGGGCTTCAAAAATTTTAGCAACAAGTTCTCTGCCCGGGTGCTGGGTGGGTGTGGCCTAGTTGGCCTCCTGCACCACGGTGTGTGTGTGTGTGTGCGTTTTTGCCCTCCACGGGCTCTAGAAACTTTCCTCGCGCCTCTGGGAGGATGAAAACGGACTCCCCCTGGCTCGGGAGGCTTTCTGGAAGCCGGAAACGGGCCCATTTCCAGCCCTTCCTAACTTCCGGGAGGCCCGTTTTTCACCCTCCCCGAGCCTCCATGTGCACCCTGCACTTATCTGCATCCAAAACAGGCCACATGGGGACTCCTGGGAGGCAAGGGGTGGGGTGGGCGGAGCCAGCCAGGAGTGGGATTTGGGGGTTCTCCAAACTGCACAGAATCTTAGCTAGGGGCTCTCCCGAACCCCTGACAAACCCCTAGCTGCCCACCCCGTATATAAGTCTTAAGTGCTATGGCTATCGGTGTCTGTTAAACATAGTTTTCTTACTGCTTCATATAGTCTGGTTGCCCCCATCATAGGTAATCAATTTTGGATATTTTCTCTTGCATCCTTTTCTCTGGCTGATCTCCAGAAACAACACCAGCTTTTTCTAAGGTTCTTTCTGAATACAGGAAGTCCCCAGGCTAAGAATGCCTCAGTTACAGACGACCGATGGTTAAGAACAGAGCCTGTTGTACCAGAATTCGAGTTAAATACCCAGTGATTCAAGTCCAATTACACAGTGCTGCTTATATCACCAATGCTGTCACAGCTCACATACAAATTTGGCTTAAGGAGAGGCTTGGAGAACAAAACTTGTTGTTCAAGTGGGGATTCCCCGTGTCCTTAATTACAATGGATATATTTTATTCTGCTGCTCACATCCGATCCTAGAAAGCATTTGTAATTGACAGATTTAAACTAGTTTGTTAGCAAGCAAGAACAGAAAGTTTCAGGCTAACTTTGAAAAAGACAACAACTAGGAAAACTGCTAGCTAAAGACAGCCAAAAAAAAAAAATTGCTGGTAATTGTCATAAAAGCATCTCATTAGTTTCTGAGAAACGTGTGCCCGGAAGAGCAAAATTATTTCTGTTTGCATGAAGAAGGCCTACCCCTGTGATGGCAAACCTATGGCACGTGTGCCACAGATGGCATGCAGAGCCATTTGTGCAGGCACGCAAGCCCCAGGCAAACTTATCTCACTGCGCATGCGCATGCCTCCCAACTGATTTTCAGGCCTTTTTCGGCCCCCAAAGGCTTGAGGGAAGCCTCTGCAGCCTTTGTGGGCCGAAAAACATTTCATCACTTCCTGTATTCCCGGAAATACCGGAAGTGATGAAATGGGCCTGTTTTTCGGCCTCCAAAGGCTGCAGAGGCTTCCCTTGAGCCTCTGAGAGGCCGAAAAAGGCCCGAAAATCAGCTGGGAGGCACGCGCATGGGCAGTGCAGGTGAGGGGGCGGGGGGAGAATAGCACACGCATGCACAGGGGGCTGGGGCGGCTGCACGCATTGCCTTCTGGATGCTGGCATGCGCGCACGAGCACGCACACAATTTTCGGTACAGGAGCCCAAAAATGTTAGCCACCACTGGCTTACCCTTTTTAGGTTTGCAATGTTCTTTTAAAGACATGCACTGTTTATCCAAAATTATGTTTTGTTTTGTTTTGTTTTAAAAAGAAAGCATGCATATACGGATAGATGCTGTGATGATCTAAAGAGGCGTGGCACAAAGGCAACACAGTCAGTTAATCAGTAGGAGTCCCTTTATTAGCTCCAACTTGCCCCCAGTGTCCTGGTTACCTTCTGGCTGGAGAAAAACTCTCCTGGGAACAGCCTTTGGCTGCAGAGATTCAAGTCCAAAATGTTGTCAACAAAAACTATAACTATAAGTCCAATCAAGGCAAGATGAGGTAATTAGTCTGGCAGGGCAGGAGAAGGAATTCTAGGTGTGAAGGAACAGTAGTAATTCAACCCGGTTGGGAAGACGCCAGGAACACACGTTTGTTCCCAGCAGACGCTGCACTCAGCTTGCATCTCTTTTAAACTCTCATTCCCAGGTGTGACTAATGAAGGGGATCAGGGCCCTATCCTCCCCCATAAGCCAGACAACCCACATTGCTCTCTCCTCCATTCCTCCCTGCGTGCCCTAGGATGAAGAGGGGGTGGGCCTGGGTCTTCCTCTGAACTCCCTCTCCCTTGTTCTACCTCTTCCCTGCTCTGCCCAGCCGGATTTGCCCTTCCCCAGTTTCCTCCACAGCCAACGGAGCCACACTCCCATTCCCTGTCAGCTGTTCGTCTTCCTCCTTGGATTCAGACTCCGACAGGGGCATGACAGATGCTTAGAATGGGTTTTAAATGAATTCAGAAAAGAAATCATATTATTCTCAAATTATCTTCTTAGACTGTGCTGGCAGCCATTGTCATGGTCAACCTGAAAGGCATGTTCAAACAGTTTGGAGATATTGTCCACCTTTGGAGAACCAGCAAAATCGAACTGGTGAGTGATTCTGTGCCCCTCAGCTTCCTTTCTTCAGCTTTTCACCTCTGCCTGTAGTCCTCGATTTACAACAGTTTGCTTTAGTGACCATTCGGAGTTACAACAGCACTGAAAAAAGCGACTTAGGGCCATTCCAACCATCTCCGCAGCCTTCTCCATGGTCACGTGATCAAAATTCGGCCGCTCGGCAACCGATTCATATTTATGACGGTCGTAGTGTCCCCGGGGGTGTGTGTCACGTGGTCTCCTTTTGCGACCTTCTGGCAAGGGGAATCCAGATTCACTCAACAACCCTGTGAGTAATTTAACAAGGGCAGTGTTTTGCTTAGCAACAATGGCAAGAAAGGGGCCAACCAGGGGGTGGGCTGCTGGGGGTTCGCAGGGGTTCGGGAGAGCCCCCAGCTCAGATTCTGTGCAGTTCGGAGAACCCCCCGAACCCCACTCCTGGCTGGCCCCGTCCACCCTGCCCCTCCCCTCCCAGGAGTCCCCACACAGCCCGTTTTGGATGCAGGTAAAGGCAGGGCGCGTGCGGAGGCTCGGGGAGGGCAAAAAACAGGCCTCCCGGAAGTTCGGGAATGCCAGAAACAGGCTTGTTTCCAGCTTCCAGAGAGACTCCGGAGCCCAAGGGAGGCCATTTTTGGCCTCCCAGAGACTTGAGGAAAGCCTCCGGAGCCCAGGGAGGGCGAAAGCCGTGATGCAGGAGGCCAACTAGGCCACGCCCACCATGGCTACGCCCACCCAGCAACTGGGCAGAGAACCCTTTGCTAAAATCTTTGAAGCCCACCCCGACAGAACTCACTTAACAAATTGGCTCATTATTAAGAAAATAATGGAATGTGCAGAAATGAGTAAATCGACATTAGCAATTAGAGAGCTAGAAGATAAAGAATATTATAAAATTTGGGATTTATTTTACCAATGGCTAGATAAGAACATAGGGAAATAAAATATTTTATAATATAAAGATAATAGTAAAGATAAGACAATGTAATGATATAACTGATTATAATGAAATGAATGATATTATGTACTAGGTGATGTAATAATTGTGATTTTCTCGAAAAGAATGATGTGAATTTATAATTAAAGTCTAATAAGGTGTTAACAACAACACAGTATAATATGTTTAGTTGATATAGTTGATATATAGGAGGAGCGCCTCCTACCAGCATCAAGGTCCAATCGCCCGGTACACTTCCATAGGCAGGCCCTCTGGGGTGCCGTGCCAGGCAAAGTCGGTTGGCGGTTCCCTGGGGGGAGGGGCCTATTGTGGGGGCCCCACCCTTTGGAACCAATACCCCTGTAGTGCGTCTGGCCCTGACCTGGCTCCTTCCACCGTGATCTAAAGACCTGGTTGTTTTCACAGGCTGGCCTGGATTGAGCGGGGTTGGGGTTTTTACTTTTTGGGATATTTTAATATTTTAGAGTTATTGGATTAGGAAAATTTGGAATAGGTTTTATATTATGTATATGTTTTTGTAAAGCCGCCCGAGTCCCCGGAGATGGGGCGGCATCTAAATCCAAATATAAATAAATAAAACTATGATATATATATACATATATATATAATATTTGTTTCGTAGATTTTCTAGGGGTAAAGGTATGTAGGTCTTGGTTGTATTGGGTCTTGTCCCGTTGTAAGATGAGAATACCTTGGCAGCGTTTGACGGAAATCTCATCTGTGATGGATGAGATTCGTCGTCGAAACGTTGCCACGGTATCTCAATCTGCAAGGGACAAGACCCGAATACACCAAGCATACATACATACATACAACATACAACATATATATATATATATATGTTTCGTAGATTTTCACGGGTAAAGATATGTAGGTCTTGGTGTATGAGATTTCGTTGAAACGTTGCCAAGGTATTCTCAATCTTACACAGGACAAGACCCGAATACACCAAGACCTACATATATATATATACATACATACATACATACATACATATATATATATATATATGATATGATATGATATGAATTGTAATTTAAATGTAGAAGGGAAAGACTGTTGATATTGTGCACAAGAGATATGTACCAACGGACACTCTGTACAACGGAAAGATGGTTTTATTTGTTGTTTTATGTTTGTCTTTATGTTTGTTGTCAAAAAAAAAAAAATTGGAGGAAAACAAAAACCAAAAACAAATGGCTCATTTAGCAACAGGAATTTTTGGCTCAATTATGGTCGTATGTTGAGGACGACCTGTGTTGCTGATTGGATGATTCCTTTCATTTGATTCTGTTTTTAGGCAATTTGGATTGTAGCTTTTCTCGCCTCGGTTTTTCTGGGCCTGGACTACGGCTTGCTCACGTCGATCACTTTTGCTGTGATAACCATTGTCTACAGGACCCAGAGGTAAAGTTTACTTTGAAACCGCATGAAACAATGTTCTTTGCTTTGTTTTTAGGCTCCCCCACCTCATATTTAACTTATTTCCTTTATTTAATTTAATTCAGATCCGGCCTTGATCACAAGAAATTCAATCCCTAACACAGGTAGCCCTCAACGTACGGCCAGAATTGAGCCCCAAAGTTTAGGTTGCGAAGTGAGACATTCTGTTAAATGGGGTTTGTCCCACTTTACGACTTTTAAGTGAACCACTGCCGTTGTTAAGCTAGTGACACAGTCGTTAAGTGGATTCGCCTTCCCTGTTGACTTTGCCTTGGTCGCAAAAGGGGATCACATGACCCCAGGAGACTGTGTCCATCATAAATGTGAGTCAGTTGTCAAGCATCTGAATGTAAACCACGTCATATCACAAGCATCTGAATGTAAACCACGTCATATCACGGGGACGCTGCAACGGTCATAACTGTGAAAAAGGGTCATAAGTGACTCTATTCTGTGCGGTCGTAACTTTGAATGATCGCTAAACGAACCGTTGTAAGTCGAGGACTTCCTGTACCTCTTTCCTCATCTTATTTCATGAATGACATTGATGATCTAGGCTGAAATTGGCTTTTAGCTGGCCCATCAATTTATAAACTTTTAAAACTACCAAAGTCAGGGAGGATAATGAGCTGGCATGGATGAGAGAAACAGATTTTTGGCTCCTAATTCTAATAGATAGAATTAGAATTCTTTAATATTTAATAATAGCATTTTAATTGAATTGAATTGAATAAAGAATAGGAAGAACAGAATTAGAATAGAATACAATTAGGAATAGAATAGAATAGCATTTTAATTGAATTGAATTGAATAAAGAATAGGAATAAGAACAGAATTAGGAATAGAATACAATTAGGAATATAATAGAATAGAAAATAGAATAGGAATAGAATTAGGAATAGAATAGAATTAGGAATAGAATTGGGAATAGAATAGAATAGAAAATAGAATAGAATTAGGAATAGAATTAGGAATATAGAAATAGGAATAGAATAGAATTAAGAATAGAATAGAATTAGGAATAGAATAGAATTAAGAATAGAAAGAATAGGAATAGGAATAGAATTAGGAATAGAATAGAATTAGAAATAGAATAGAATTAGGAATAGAATAGAATAGAAATTTGAATTGAATTGAATTTCTTTATTGGCCAAATGTGATTAGACACACAAGGAATTTGTCTCTGGGCATAAGCTCTCAGTGTACATATTCAGATAACAATTAAAATTATCACCCAAATGATAAGCCTTCCTGAACTATTGTCACTCTAAATTCCTGTCCTTTTTTCGGGATCCATGTCTTGCAAGGTAGATTTTTCATTTAGTACCTGTCCTGTAAAGACTTGGTTATATAACCGCTTTATTTTGTTAGCAGAAGGTTGCTTGCTTTGTTTCTTGATCAGCGAGTCAGGTTCAAAGCAGTAGAACCTGTTTCAATAATAAAGATAAACTTTGGACACGATCAGTAAAGCGAACAGGGTTGGGTGGCTGGCTTGGTTTTTTAAAAAATATTTCCTATACCCTGTTTCCCCGAAAATACGACCTACCCTGAAAGTAAGTCCTAGCTTGATTTTTTTACACGTGCACCCAATATAAGCCCTACCCACCAAAATAAGCCCTAATTAAGATTCCACGGGTAAAAATTAGGCTAGGGTGGGGATGCGGGGGTGTGTGGAGCTGCCCTACTACTTACCTTTGGACAGTTGTAGCCAGGCCTCGCACACCCCACCACCTGCCTTGCCGGCCCATTTCTTCTGCAACCAGCAAGGCTGCAGAGGCCTTCAGGAAAGCCTTGCCGGCCGCAGAAGAAGAACTTCCTGATGCCTCTGACAATGAAAAGGAGGCTGGGGGTGATGCCAGGTTAGTTAGTGGATGACATTCCCTGAAAATAAGACCTGGTGCCTTTTTTTGGTGGCAAAAAATATAAGATAGGGTCTTATTTTTGGGGAGACATGGGTAATTCTGCCACACGCACACGTGATTGTCTGACTTCTCCAACAGGAATGGTTATAACACAAATAATGCATTGAATTTCTGTAATTTTTTTTCCCACAGCCCCCAATATAGAATCCTTGGCCCGATTAATAACTCAGACATTTATTGTGACGTTGAACTGTACGAAGAGGTAAGAGATTTGGAATGCTTGAAGACCCAGAAAATTAACATCTTCCGTTAAAAACGAGGTGGAACTGTAGGATCCCAGGCAGAATCTCCCTTGCGCTCTTGTCTTAACCAGTAGGCTCATGAAAGAAAAGGTAGTTGCAAGAATCCTCAGTAGATCGATTGGGTTGAACCAAAGCTAGGAAGAAGAGCAGCCAGAAGTGGAAAGTTTCTTCAGAAGATCGAAAGCTTTCCAGATCAGTTAGGCTGATCCCTTCTTCAGATTTCATCTCAGATGGTTTCCAGATGAGTAAGACTGATCTATATTTTGGAATCCATCAGAGAAAGTTTCCAGATCAGTGAGATTGATTCATGCTTCAGAACCCATCAGAGAAAATTTCCAGATCAGTAAAGTTGATTCATGCTTCAGAATCCATCAGAGAAAGTTTCAGATCAGTAAAGTTGATTCATGCTTCAGAATCCATTAGAGAAAGTTTCCAGATCAGTAAGGTTGATTCATGCTTCAGAATCTATCTCAGAAAATTTCCAGATCAGTAAAGTTGATTCATGCTTCAGAACCCATCAGAGAAAGTTTCCAGATCAGTAAGGTTGATTCATGCTTCAGAATCCATCAGAGAAAGTTTCCAGATCAGTAAAGTTGATTCATGCTTCAGAACCCATCAGAGAAAGTTTCCAGATCAGTAAGGTTGATTCATGCTTCAGAATCCATCAGAGAAAGTTTCCAGATCAGTAAGATTGATTCATGCTTCAGAATCCATCAGAGAAAGTTTCCGATCAGTAAGGTTGATTCATGCTTCAGAATCCATCAGAGAAAGTTTCCAGATCAGTAAGATCGATTTCATGCTTCAGAATCCATCAGAGAAAGTTTCCAGATCAGTAAGATTGATTCATGCTTCAGAATCCATCAGAGAAAGTTTCCAGATCAGTAAGATTGATTCATGCTTCAGAATCCATCAGAGAAAGTTTCCAGATCAGTAAGGTTGATTCATGCTTCAGAATCTATCTCAGAAAATTTCCAGATCAGTAAAGTTGATTCATGCTTCAGAATCCATCCCAGAAGGTTTCCAGATCACTAGTTATTCCAATGACTAGAACATAGTTGAGCGATCTGCCAAAAGGGAAAATGAAAAAAAAAAGAATTTTGCTGCAAGTTTGGAGTTGTAAACAAACCATGGAAGGCAGCATTTACAGCTGCCAATTAACTGAGGAGAAAGCGTTGCCAGAATTAGGGGAAGAGTGGAAAGGAAAATATGTTTTACTGGATAGAGCAAAAGTCACAGCGTTTTAGGATTGTACAAATGCAATCCTATTTTTAATCCTTAAAAAGGGGGGATTCCATTTTTCCCACTTTCCTGTCTGCCGACCCAGAAATTGCACCCAACTTTTGTGTCAAGAAAAATAGTCTAGTATATTATTAGATTTAAGATGGAATTTACTGAATAATGAAATAAAAGTCTGTGATAAAATTGTAAATGTGACAGGTAAAATTATAATGAATTTAGAATTTTAAAAACAAGAGTGCTAGACTATAGAATAAGATATGAGAACATTTATAGAAAACGGAATTAAGATATAGATTGAAAATGGATTTAATAAGTGTAAAGAAAATAATAATGGAGAAATTTTACTGGAAAATGGAAGGAATGATATGATTTAGAATTGAATGTGAAAGATAAATATGTATTAAGGTCATGTTTGTATTGAAGTGTAAAAACCTGGAACCACGTGGTTCACTGAAAGATGTTTTTAAAATATAAAAATAATAAAAAATTATTACAAAAGAAAGAAAGAAAGAAAGAAAAATAGTCCAGTAGAAACACTTAATTTTTTATTTTTGAGAGAGCAAGACTGACAACCAGTACATTTCGTAATCGCCTGCTTTTCAGAGGTAAACAAATAGCTATTCTGGCAGGGTCTGATGAATTTAATGCAATGCAAACTTAAGCAAGGAACACTTTATCATTTGTTTTAATTCTGCCCCCATTTAGGTAAAAGAATACCCTGGGATTAAAATATTCCAGGCAAATGCACCGCTCTATTTCGCCAACAGTGAATTATTTACCAGTGCATTGAAAAGAAAGGTAAAGGAATTTCCTTCTTCCTGGTTAGTCAATCCACTATCAAATTTCGTAGGCAAATTGTACAAGACAACTCACAAAATGGATTTTTGTTGGGCTCTAGAATTAGTCTTTTTGGGGGGGGGGGGTGACAGGAAGGTTGTGGTCTTCTCAATCTTTTAAAATAATACCCTGGACTGTACAGAATTAAGACCACCATTTGTATTTAAGATACTAGTTTTATTCTTCGACAGTTTTTTAAAAATGAGACAAAGGTGAGGATGGCGATACTCAAATATTTTATTGTCTTCACCTGTAGTTTTAAGTGGTACAGTCCAGTACAGGTAGGCCTAAACTTACAATCACAATTGAACTCCAAATTTCCGCTGCTAAGCAAGACAGTTCTTAAGCGAGTTTTGCCCCCATTTTACGACCTTTCTCGCCACCATCGTTAAGTGAATCCCTGCACTTGTTAAGTTAGTAACGCGGTCGTTTAAGTGAATCCGGCTTCCCCGTTGACTTGGCTTGTCAGAAGGGCGCAAAAGGGGATCATGTGATCCCAGGACGCTGCGACTGTCATTAATACGAGCCAGTTTCCAAGCCTTTGAATTTTGATCAACGTGATCACGGGGATGCAGCAATGGTTGTGTTAAAAACAGTCATAAGTCACTTTTCTCAGTGCCGTTGTAACGTCGGAAAGTCACTAAACAAATGCTTGTATGTCTTTTAATGACCCCATAATCCCTTGCGGGGCGGAGTCTGAGCAACTGAATGGAGCTGGCAGAGTGTTTTACAGGCCGGATGCCTTTCCTGTTGCCAGTGCAGAGTTTTGTTCAGCAGACATATTCTCAGTGTGCCCAGAGAGAGAAATATCTGCCTCTACCTAGGATCAAACTCACAGCCTCTTGATTATGAGGCGAGAACTCCAGCTCTAGGCCACCATACTGTGTGGCCAATAATATTTTGAACTGAGTCAAGGATCATTTTACTAGGACCGTGATGGCAAACCTATGGCATGCAGGCCACAGGTGGCATGCAGAGCCATTTGTGCCGGCACGTGAGCTGCAGGCAGACTTACCTCACTGTGCATGCGTGCACCTCACAGCTGATTTTTGGCTGGTTTGAGGCCTTTTTCGGCCTCCCAAAGGCTTGAGGAAGGCTTCTGCAGGCTTTGCAGGCCGAAAACTAGTCCCGTTTCGACACTTCCTGTTTTTCCGAAAATACCAGAAGTGACAAAACAGGGCTAGGTTTCAGCCTGCAAAGCCTGTAGAAGCCTTCCTCAAGCCTATGGGAGGCTGAAAAAGGCCTCAAACCAGCCGAAAATCAGCTGTGAGGCGCAATGCAGCTAAGGGGGTGGCGGAGGATTGCGCGTGCATGGGTAGGGGGCACGCATTGCCTTCTGGGTGCTGGCACGGGAGCGTGCAATCGTGCGCACAATTTTTGGCACAGGAGGTTAGCCACCACTGTACTAGGATATCCAAAACCTCTTTGCTTTTCTAAATCAGAGTCCCATTTGCAACGGACATGAATGATCAACATAGTAGGTAAATTGACCTCATTAATCGCTTTAATCCAGTAAAGCTGTTAGCAGCTTCCATGAATTAAAGCTATTCATTCAGGGGCACTATTTTGGCACACGGACATATAGAAGGATCGTATCTTAAAAGGTTCACTTTTTTATTTTGGCAGCAGCCTGTTGGTGTTAATCTTGCTTTTTTGTGTGCCAGGTAAGATGAAGCTTCATGAGTTTTTCCTTTCTTTCTGGGGTAGACTGGCGTGGATCCTCGTCAAATATTGGCAGCCAAGAAAAAGGCGCAAAAGAGACACGCGAAGGAACTAAAGCGACTGAACGAACAGCAGAAGAAAGCAGTTTTGAAGATGGTAAGTTTGAAATGCTTCGGGGAAATAACAGAATAACAACTTGGGTTTATCTGCAAAGAGATTTGTACCGATTAAAGGAGAATATTTGTATCTGAAGGTTGAAATGAGAGATCCTTGCTACTCTCTGTGGTTGGTGGTTTCCTTGCAGATGTTTCATTACCCAGCTAGATAAAACGTCATCAGTGCTAGTAGGGAATGAGGTTTGCTCTCCATTTATATGCTAGTGGCTCTCGGTTTATATAGTAGCGGCTTGTTTTCAACTGGGAAATTGTGACTGTCCTAGACCAAGCCAAAAACGCTAGAGAATTCCTGGAAGCCTGACAAATTGGCCATTGAGAGGCACATAGACATAAACAACATCAACATTGTGAAGAAGAGACAATCAACAGGCCAAAAAGGAAACGAAAAGAGCAAAAATACACCCACTAACCCTAATCAACACCCAGATGAGCACCTATTAACTCTTAAGATTAACATTAGACTAACAGTGAAGAAATAAACAAGGAATCACCAAACAACTAACAGTAAACAGCCCAACTCAAGACCATTCCCACCAACACTGACAGGGCAAGCCACTAAGAATGTAAACCGAGAGCAAACTTCACTCCCTACTGGCGCTGATGTTGTAACCCAGTTTGGTAATGAAATGCCTGCAAAACAAACAGCCAAGCTCAGAGAGCATCAAGCACCCTTCAGAAATTTGTGGTAATATGAGACACTTCTAGACAATTGCATTGTATGGAAAAATGTGTGCCTTCTTGGTGGGTTAGCCTGTGAATTGTGAGTAGCACACTTCTTATTGTTCACAAGTGCTATTTTCAGCATTCTTGGGAACTTTCTGGATGGAAATCAAACATGAATATAAAACCCTAGATTTTGTATTCAGAGCTTCGTTACCAAGTTTGGTAAAAGGTGTCCTTGGTAGGAGTGTTTTTGAGGTGTGAGATTTCATAAAGGACTTCAAATTTCTCCCTTCTCCAAATTACACACATTCCTAGCATTTTTTTTTCAGTTGCGGAGAAAACAGGCCAGACAACATTTCTTGTCCTAGATGAAATCTGGAAACAAAATGTTGAACGCAAGATTTCCAGTCCTAATCCTATGACAGTTGCCTTAGATGAATGAGATTTTTGAAAGTGTATGACATTAAAACAGTTCATATTTTATTATTTGACAGAAAGTTGAGGAAAGGCCAGTATGAAGAATTTCTTAGTCTCTTCATATAATCAGAGAAAAAGAGCTAAGAAAAAAAATGACTTTTTCTCTTGTAAGTGCATGTACAAGTTTGCCCAAAACTCTACTCTCTGCACCTAAGATCGTACAATTAATTTGTGTTTAATTGTCCCCCATCCAAGACGAATGATGTGAAAGATAGGCTTATTCTGGAGAGGAATCTATTATACTTAATTAAACAACTAATCAGAGATGATGTTAAGAAGCAAACATAGATATTTGATCCTGAATGAATTACTTACTTAACTTTGGGAATGATTCAGGATAGATAAGATGCTGTGGTAAACGTTCCCCAAGTGAATTACAATAACAGTTTGCTAACAGAGAGTTTTGAAACTTTTGTTTTGTTTTAGTATGATTATTCTTCCTGTTAATTACTTTGTCACTAATATATAGGAGACAGGTCAATAATTTGCACCTAGATTTAGTAGTTTAAAGAGGACTGCTTGGTAAGGAGTCAGAACTAATGTAGCAATATATTAATCAGTATTCAACTAGAGGGGTTAATAATAATATAAAATAATATAAAATATGGAGAATAGAATAGAGTAGAATAGAATAGAGAATAACAGAGTTGGAAGGGACCTTGGAGGTCTTCTAGTCCAACCCCCTGCTTAGGCAGGAAACCCTGTACCATTTCAGACAATTGGTTATCCAAACTCTTCTTCAAAACTTCCAGTGTTGGAGCATTTACAACTTCTGGAGGCAAGTTCAGGGGTGGGATTCTACCGGTTCGGACCGGTTCTGTATAACTGGTTGTTATGATTCTGCGCGGTTTGGAGAAGCGACAAATCGTGCCCCTGGCTGGCCCCGCCCCTCTCCCCCCTCCCCTCACTGCCCAGTAAGTCCTTATTGTGCATGCCGACATCATGCAGCACGACATCACTCTGCCAGTCAGTCCTTAAGATTTTTTTCCCCCCTCCCCATCAGCTGTGCCGGGATCCCCCTCGCTGTCTTACTGCTTCACCCAGGAGGCAAAAAGGGGGGGGGACAGGGGGATGCTGTGTCCCCCCTCTCAGGCCTCCGTTTTTTTGCCTCTGGGCCCCAGGGAAGCCTCCTGGGAGCAAAAATGCCCTCCAGAAGGCTTCCCTGAAGCCCAGGAGGCAAAACGGATGGGGTAGGGTTTTACAAAAAGAAGCCACGCCCACCCAGTCACATGGCCATGCCCACCTGGCCACGCCTACCTAGCCACTTCCACAGAACCGGTTGTTAAAAAATTTGAATCCCACCCCTTGGCAAGTTGTTCCACTAATTCGTCGTTCCCAGTTTCTCCTCAGTTCTAGGTTCCTTCTCTCCTTGATTAGTTTCCATCCATTGCTTCTTGTCCCGCCCTCAGGGGCTTTGGAGAATAGCTTGACTCCCTCTTAATACTTGCGGGAACACCTCCTGCCAGCATCGAATTCCCATCACCCGGTGCGCTCCCACAGGCAAGGGCCTCCTTGGGGTGTCATCAGCCAAACAATGTCGGCTGGCGGTCCCTAGGGGTAGGGCCTTCTCTGTGGGTGCGCCCACCTTGTGGAACCAGCTTCCACTGGAGCTCGTTCCCCCACCTCCGGCCTTCCGCCGCGGCCTAAAGACTTGGTTATTTGAACAAGCCGGCCTGGACTAAGGGGGGTTAGTTTTAAATGTTTGTTCTGGTTTTAGATAATTTATTTGGTCGTATTGGTTTAATAATTTTTTAACTTTTTAAAATTTGTTACTGTATGTTTTTTATAATGTGAGCCATCCTGAGTCCCCAGGGAGATAGGGTGGCATATAAGAACAAACAAACAAATAAACAAACAAACAAATCAATAATATGTGCATATGTGGTGTTTGGGTTTTTTTAAATGCTCTCCTTTTAATGTTTAGACTGTTTTGTGTTCTTTGTCCCTTTTTTGTCTTCGTTTGTGTTTTTTTCCTGTTCTTTCTGTATCTTGTATTTTTAATCTTGCCTTGAAACAAAATAAATAAATATATATATATATATATTTAAAAAGACAAATGATGTAGACCACGGCATGAAACACGAAGTGATGCAAGATGAAGTCTCACTTAACGGGAAGTTCTCAGTGGCGAAGCAACTCCTCAAGACTCCTCTCCGGCGGAACTGGAACATTTTATGTTACCAGGAAGCAACGTCCACTCCATCATTCTCGATTTTTCACCCGTGAACTTTGTGGATTCAGTTGGAGCCAAAGCCCTTCAGTCAGTAAGTAGTTTTGATCGGTCTTTCTGACAGTAAAACATCTGCTGAATTTTGTGCTCTTTCATGCACCCAGAGGAGCAGCGGGCATGTTTAATTTATTTCTTTATGTGTCCATTTCATCAAAGTTAGATTCCACCTGTCATTATGGAGTTCAAAGTGGCATACACAACACCTTTGCCTGTCTGGAATAATAACCTGTAAAGTAGCTTTCACTGAGAGAGAATGGAATTAGAATTTAGAATAGAATAGGGAACTGAATGAGAATAGAATAGAATAGAGTAGAATAGAATAGAATAGAATAGAATAGAGTAGAATAGAACAGAAAATAGACAAGAAAATATGGAATGGAATTAGAATTAGAATGGAATAGAGTAGAAGAATAGGGAATTGGAATGGAATGGAATAGGGAATTGAATGA
>CM019159.1:7683112-7840420 GCA_009733165.1 Naja naja
TTATTTTTTCCTAGACGGTCCTGCAATTCTTAAGGAGGCTGCCCTACATTTGCGTTGTCCGTTTCGATTGGACGGATTACCCAGGGGCTGCGGTGTCTGTCCTGGAAGAGCCAAGCGGTGTCAGGATGATTTAAAAAACAAAAATTGCCATTTGGTGAAAGGGGAGTAAAAACCATCCCTCTAAGTCCTGAAAGTTTTAACTGTTGTCACAAATCTCTCAAGTATCTTGTTAAATTATCCTAAGAGAGCTCGCTGAGAGTATCAGTCACGAAGCCAATACATGCCGCTACAGAGTCGGTCGTAATCAGGGAGCTGTTCAAGAGGCCCTGGCATAAGAAAAAAAGGAAGCACATTACTAGGTATCAAAGCTTGCAAAATGTGGTACGGTGGCTTAGGAAGTGGAGCTCTTGCCTCACAATCAGGAGGCAATCAGGAGTTTGATCCTAGGTAGAGGCAGATATTTCTCTCTCTGGGCACAATGAGAATATATCTGCTGAAACAAAACTCCGCACTGGCAACAAGAAAGGCATCTGGCCAGTCAACAGTCAGCTCCATTCAGCTGCCCAAGATTCCACCCCGGAAGAGACTACAGGGTCTTTAAAAGATGATGATGAAAGATTGCAAAATGTTTAAAAAACAAAGTTAATTAACTACAGGCAGTCTTCGACTTACAACAGTTCATTTAGTGACCGTTCAAAGTTACAACAGCACTGAAAAATGGGACTAATGACCTGTTTTTCACTGTCATGACCTTTGTAACATCCCCGTGATCACATAATCAAAATTCAAGTGTTTGACTCAGATTTATGACGGTCGCAGTGTCCTAAGGTTACGTGATCCCCTTTTGCTACCTTCCAACAAAGTCAATGGGGAAGCCAGATTCACTTAACAACCAGGTGACCACGTATCAACTGCAGTGATTCACATAACGACGGTGGCAAGGAAGGCTGTAATATGGGGCAAAACTTAATAAAATGTCTCGCTTAGCAACAGAAATCTGGTTCAAGCATCATAAGTCGAGGACTGCCTGTGCATATAAAGTGCTTACCGACTGCTGCAACCGCAGGACGCTTATTATAGATGTACTTTGTACACACTTCCTTGATGGTCTGAGCATCGACGGCCTGAAATAGGAAAATAAAGAGTGGTTTTTGAACAAAAATTTGAAGTGCAATTGAACAGCCTACAGCCTGTCAACTACAGCCCATCAATTTCAGTTTTTATACAGATGAAAGGCCAAAACTTTGACAGAAGGAAAATTACAACTGTGTCCCACCACACAAACTAACGAGGAGAAACTAGGAGGAGGAAGGTGTGGGGATAAATTCGTGGCCTTGAGCTGTTTGTAAAAAATAAAAGTAGGATACAAGTGTTTAAAGAAGGGAAATTTACAATTGTGTCACGCCACACAAACTAAGAATTGTGTCACACCACACAAACTAAGAAGGGCTGATAATGCTGCTAAACCTTGCTCTTTCAGCCCTATCTATCCCACAGGATTGTTTTGTGGGGAGAATAGAAGGAAGAATATGCGTTGGGTAAATTCATCGCCTTGTGTTAGTTGTAAAAATAAAGGAGGGATACAAGCTTTTACAGAAGGAAAATTACAATTGTGTCACACCCCACAAACTAAAAAGGGCTAATAATGTTGGTAAAGTTCTTCTCAACCTTGCAAGGTTGTTGTGGGGAAAATAGGAGGAAGAAGATGTGTTGGGTAAATTCGTTGCCTTGAGTTATTTGTAAAAAAAAGGTGGGATACCAGCTTTTACAGAAGGAAAATTACAATTGTGTCACGCCACACAAACTTAAGAATTGTGTCACGCCACACAAACTAAGGAGTGCTGATAAAGGCTGGTAAAGCTCTCTCTTTCAGCCCAACCCACCTCACAGGGTTGTTGGTGTGGGGGGAAATAGGAGGGGGAAGGTGTGTTGGATATGTTTGCTGCCTTATTGGGAAAAGTAATAAAGGCAGGCGACAAGTAAACAAAAATAAAACAATTTTTTAAGATTTTCCCTTCAGCCAGCGGGAAGTCTTACAGTGCGAAGATTTAGACCTAACACGGCCGGTACAATTGGACAGATTTATGAACGCACAAATCAAAACGTCCCTTACTTCAATTCTTGCTTCGAGTTCGGGAATTGGGATGCGGCGACTGTAACACAACATTTGCCGTCCAATGTCTTCACAAATGGGAGTGGAACCTAAGATTACAGATGCTTAGCATGCCTGTAAATGAATTTTAAAAGCCCGGGGTGGGGAGAGAAAATAAACCCCAAACAGTGGGATTCTACCGGTTCAGACCAGTTCTATAGAACCGATTCTATAGACCGGTTCGATAGAACCAGTTGTTATGATTCTGCGCAGTTTGGAGAACTGGCAAATTGTGCCCCTGGCTGGCCCCGCCCCCTCTGCCCAGTCAGTCCTTATCGTGCAGGCGAAACAATGCACATGCCCGACATCGCTGACTGCGTTCTTCCGCACCCCGTCACTCCTTAAGGTATTTGTTTTCTTTTTTCCCCTCCCAACGGTCAGCTGTTCCTACGTTCAGCTGTTCCTACGTTCAGCTGTTCCTATGATCAGCTGTTCCAGGATTCCCCTTGCGTACTTACTGCTTCGTCCAGGAGGCTTCCTTGAGGCCCAGAAAGGCAAAAAATGGAGAAGGGGGGGCGCAGCTTCACCCCCCAGCCCCCCCTTCATTTTTTGCCTTCCTGGGCCCCAAAACGACCCCCCAGGAGGCTTCCCTGAGGCCCAGAAGGCCCCCAAATAGAGCATAGGGGGATGCTGTGCGTCTCCCTGCTTCGTTTTTTTTCCTTCCTGAGCCCCAGGGTGGCCTTCTGAGAGCAAAAATGCCCTCCCAGTAGGCTTCCCTGAGGCCCAGAAGGCCCAAAAAATGGGGGAGGGGGGGGGTTCTGCAAAAAACAAGCCACACCCACTTAGTCATGCCCACAGAACCGGTTGTTACAAAATTTGAATCCCACCCCTGACCCCAACCAACTATAGTTCATACCGTCTAGTTGTAACAGCATGTTTGTCTTCAGGAGATTCTTCGCACGGGCTACTTCGCTTTCGGTAACACTGGTGCAGAGACGTATCCTGTAAGACAAAAGATGACAAGTGACTGACAGCTGACATTTCCCTCTGTAGAGTCTGGTTTTGTTTTCCCCCGGGACTATTAAAACAATTTGGAGTCCTCATCTTACGACCCCCCAACTTTGAGCCCAACATTTCTCTTGCTAAGTGAAAAATTTGCTAAAAAAATTTGCCCCTTTTGTCCCATTTTACGACCTTTCTCCCCACGGTTGTTAAGTGAATCCCTGCAGTCGTTAAGCTGGTAACACGGTTGATGAGTGAATCGAACTTCCAAAATGGACTTTGCTTATCCGAAGATCGTAAAAGGAGATTACATAATCCCAGGACACTTTGATGGGTTGTAGGTGTGAGTCGGTCGCTAAGCATCTTAATTTTGATCATGTGACCACGGGGACACTGCAATGATCGCCAGCATGAAAAACGGTCCTAAGTCGCTTGTTTTCAGTGCCGTTGCAACTTCGAATGTTCGCTAAGTGAACTCTCGTATATCAAGGACTACCTGCCTGACTGCAGAGGGGGGCTTCTTGGTTCCGTTTCAAAAGCAAAGTTACTTTCCTCACCATTCCCTCTGAACATAGTGCATCATATCCTCTAAGGTCGTTCCTTCGCAAACCAGGTAAAGACCCCACAATCCTGTATCCGTGTAACACGTATTGAAAGACTGGAAGCTGTGACAAAGGTTGCCGTGACACGCAGCTTGGGCGAGCTTGCTGGACAGGTTCTGTTCCAAGAGAGAAGGAAAATGTTCTGACCAAGGCTTCCGAGACCGTAATTACGCACACGCTTATTTTAAAAACAAGTCTTGTTTTATTGCAACGCTGGGAATTATTTTCATTCCCAGCCGGTAATGAATCTTAAACAGTCCCTCGAGATAAGCACCCACCTTTCTTTCCTGTGAAGTGCTGCCAATAACAGAAGTATCAAATGAACTAGGAAAAAACCCAACTAAAGTACAAAGAACTTCAAGAATCTCTTGAACTGAACGAATGACTTTGCTTCCTGCAAAGGTTTCGTCACCTTTGTCTATCCTTTATACCTTATGGGAGGGGCAATCACCTCCCAGCCTTACTCCCAAGTCGCCCCTTTTGTTTCAGCTGCTCTTGCCTTCTAGCAGTTCTGCACACACGCGCACTGGGAACAGGCTCCCCTTGTTCCTCTGCCTCGCTGTTGCCAGACTCCGAAGTCTCCAGAGGCAGCACCCCACTCCCAGATGGTCCTGGCCCCAACTATGCATCAGACGCAGGACCTTCGTCCGAGTCCTCTCCAGACTCCCAGACTGATCCCCTTTCTTCCTCGTCTGATTCCGCTGCCATCTGCACAGGCTGCTGGCGAACCACAACAGAAAACAGACTTGTCAACACCCCTTGGAGCAGGGGTGTCAAACTCAAGGCCCAGGGGCCAGATCTCGGCCGTGGGGCCGCCCTAGAAAAAGCGAAGGACTGGCCCGCAGTGCCTCTGCAAGCACAAAGGGAGCTCGGGGAGTCCAATCAAGGCAAGATGAGGTAATTAGTCTGGCAGGGCAAGAGAAGGAATTCCAGACGTGAAGAAATAGCAGTAATTCAACATGGTTGGGAAGACGCCAGGAACACAGATAACCAAAGTTAACACCAAATAAACTCACATTTGTTCCCAGCAGATGCCGCATTCAGCTTGCATCTCTTTTAAACTCTCTTCCCAGGAGTGCCTAATGATGGGAATCAGGGCCTTTTCCTCCCCCGTAAGTCATGCAACCCACGTTGCTCTCTTCTCCGTTCTTCCCTGCGTGACCTAGGATGAAGAGGGGGTGGGCCTGGGTCTTCCTCTGAACTCCCTCTCCCTTGTTCTACTTCTTCCCTGCTCTGCCCAGCCGGACTTTGCCCTTCCCCAGTTTCCTCCACAGCCAACGGAGCCACACTCCCACTCCCTGTCAGCTGTTCGTCTTCCTCCTCAGATTCGGACTCCGACAGGGGCATGACAAATTCATTTTTATATGTCTTGGAATTAAATTTCTTAAACCAGGCTAATGTTTTACCGGAAGCCACCCTAGTAACGAAGCACAAATTCTTTAAAACTGCCCAGTAAGCTCAGTGCCAACTCACCATTCCTCCGCCAAAAGAACGATCCCAGTTGCCAATGAGTGTGTTTGCCACCATCAGAGGAATGGTATCCGGGTGACACCAGCCAGCTGCTTCCACCGCAATGGCCAGGTGAACCAAAGGCATTTTATCATCTCGCACTCGGATCTGATCAATCAGGACACAGGAATGCCATGAACAAAGCGGCCCAGAGAACTTAATATAATAGCCATCCCAAAAAATTTTAACAGTTTCTCAGTCGAATGAATATTAAACTTGCAATTTGGTCCCAATAAATTAAGTAGTAATCCACAAACCCTGGTGGGAGACCTCCAAGAGAAAACAGATCTATAAAAGTTGACACATAACCTCCAATGAAGTTAAAAATGTAATAAGGTAGGGGTTTGCAGAAAACAACATTCAGTGAATTGGAACCCGGAGACTGTGAGTTCTAGTTTCCTGCCTCAGGCATGAAAACCAACTGGGTGCCTTTGGGCCAATTAGCACGAAACAGTGATTTCTAGTCCCACCTCAGGCATGAAAGTCAGCTGGGTGACTTTGGGCCAATCACCAGGAGACTGTGAGTTCTAGTTTCCTGCCTCAGGCATGAAAACCAACTGGGTGTCTTTGGGCCAATTAGCACGAAACAGTGAGTTCTAGTCCCACCTCAGGCATGAAAGTCAGCTGGGTGACTTTGGGCCAATCACCAGGAGACTGTGAGTTCTAGTTTCCTGCCTCAGGCATGAAAACCAACTGGGTGCCTTTGGGCCAATTAGCACGAAACAGTGAGTTCTAGTCCCACCTCAGGCATGAAAACCAACTGGGTGCCTTTGGGCCAATCACCAGGAGACTGTGAGTTCTAGTTTCTTGCCTCAGGCATGAAAACCAACTGGGTGCCTGGGCCAATGAGATGGTGAGTTCTAGTACCATCTCAGGCATGAAAGCCAGCTGGGTGACTTTGGGCTAATCACTGTCTCTCAGCCCTATCTCCCCTCACCAGGTTGCTTATTGTGGGGAAAACAGGAAGAGGAAAGAGTATTAGGAATGCTCACTGGCTTGAGTTACTTATAAAGTCATAAAGGTAGGATAAAAACCTAATCAATTAAAAAATGAATATAAAAATAATCATCAAAGCAACCCAAAAAACTGAACTAGTAATGTCACACATGCAGTCCAACGGCTCAAACTGCATTGAAAGAAATAAGCTACCCTCCTCAAACTTCTCTGCAGTTTTCGCAATCAAGCTAAAAGCTCCGCTAACCGAATCTTCTATTTTGCTATCGATCATAATTTTTGAGGCTGTTGTGTCTCAGGCCCTGAGTGGTGCGGTGGCCTAGATGGGGAGCTCTGGCCTCACAATCAGGAGACTGTGACTTCGATCCTTCTCTTTCTGGGCACAATGAGAATATATCTGCTAAACAAAACTCCGCACTGGCAACAGGAAGGGCATCTGGCCACTCAGCTCCATTCAGCTGCCCAGACTCTACCCCGCAAGGGATTTGGGGGTCGTTAAAAGAAGAACAAAGATGTGCCTCAGGCCCCTTTGAGAAGATACAAAACCTCCACTTACTTCACTGCCAGTGAACTGGCAAGGGGGCAAAACCGGAGCGCCTTCTTTCTTAATGGACGGCAAGTTGCCAAAATGGTATTTCGCCAGCTCAAGCAATTCCCCATGAGCAACTCCTAAACCAATGACATACGGATTAGAACACAGCACACAGAGGCTTAGACATTTAACAGTGGTTTATCTATAAGATATATGCAGAAATATATGTGGTAGGCAAATACCTGACAAGCAATCAATCTTCTAAACTCTACACAGAGAACTCTGCAATGGATACAGTACACAGAGAAAAAACACACCTCTAATGGCTGCCTTTATATAAATACCTCTTAAAGAGGTAAAATTTCTGTGGACCCATACATAGTCTTAACACAGCAATACCAATGCTGATCCATCCTCATTGCATCAGCCTTACACTGCATCAGCCTTACATTACATCAGCCTTACAGCAACTGATCAGCTCTTAAATCTCAATGCCTTAACATATTTAGGGGTAGGGCTTATATTGGGCGCACCTGTAAAAATCAGGCTAGGACTTACTTTCAGGGTAGGTCGTATTTTCGGGGAAACAGGGTAATCAATCACCCATATTTAATCCTTGTTCCCTGCTAAGGGCCAAGAGCTCCAGAGTATTGGGTCTTGGGCATTTTTGGGGGAAAAAACTAAGAATGATTCTAAGCAGCAGGGAAAAGAAACCTAAAATAAATCATGCTTATATTTACAGACCAACAGCACTGTGTCACACCAACCTCCCGCAGACGCCAAGACAATTCTCGGTCCTTTGTAATGCGTTGTTATATATTCCACCAAATCATTGCGGTTAATGGACCTAAAACAGGAATGAAACCAAGGAATGAAAAAAAAATCAGCCAAGAAACAAAAAGAGCAAAAACACTATTATTAATACAGGTAGTCCTCAGCTTACAACAGCTCATTTAGTGACCATTTGTGATGACCCAGGGTGTGGCACAAAGGCACACAGTCAGATAATCAGTAGGAGTCCCTTTATTAGCTCCAACTTTGCCCCCAATGTCCTGGTTACCTTCTGGGCTGGAGAAAAACTCTCCGAGGAACAGCCTTTGGCTGCAGAAAATTAAGTCCAAAACATGGTCAACAAAAACTGTAATTATAAGCCCAATCAAGGCAAGATGAGGTAATTAGTTTGGCAGGGCAGGAGCAAGAATTCCAGGTGTGAAGGCACGGCAAAACTCAACATGGTTGGGAAGATGGCAGGAACACAGATAAGCAAAGTCAACACAGGATAAACTCACATTTCCTCCCAGCAGCTGCCGCAGTCAGCATTCATTTCTTTTAAACTCATTCCCAGGTGTGGCTAATGAAGGGAATCAGGGTCCTTTCCTCCCCCATAAGCCACACAACCCACATTGCTCTCTTCTCTGTTCCTCCCTGCGTGTCCTAGGATAAAGAGGGGGTGGGCCTGGGTCTTTGTCTGAACCTCCTCTCCCTTGTTGTACCTCTTCCCTGCTCTGCCCAGCTGGACTTAAGGGATGTGTTGTGGCCCGACAGCAGCCAGTTGAGCTAGCGGCAGTCTCGGGACAGTGAGGAGGTTGGGGAGGAACCTGGGCCAGTCCTGGAGTCTGGGGAAGGCTCTGACGAGGGCTCTGCATCAGAGGCAGAGATGGGGCCAGGGCTGTCCGACAGTTATCAGCTGCCTTCAGAGTCAGACATCAGTGAGGCCGAAGAACAGATGGAGCCTGTTCCCATTGTGCGCATGCACAGAGCTGCCAGAAGAAGGGAACAGATGAGGAACAAGGGCCGATTTGGGAGTAAAGCCACAGGTGGACAGTGAATGACCCTTCCCCTAGAGAATAAAAGAGGAGCGAAAGGCTTTGCAGGAGACAATTAGTTCATTCCAGCATGCTTGCCAAGTAATATCAACCTAACTATTCTCCAAGCCTGATAAAGGTCTGTAATTGGGTACTATCTTGAAAGACTGTGAGTCACGATGTTGTTGGAGAGGAAATTCATTGTAAATTAAATAAAAGGGATTTATCGGGACGAGGACTTGGCTTTGTGCTGTTGGAGAAGCTTAGTTCAGGACAGGAGGCAGAGAGTGGGAGACCTACTTAATGTTCTCGGTGGGTCCTAAAATCGTCCGTCCCAGGGCTGTGTTTTGGTAAGCGGTGGCATGAAGGTAATCAAAGACTACTTCCTGTAGGTTGGTCTCTACTTCCTGCATTTCCCGAAGGATCACGCCTCGTTCCCGTTCGATCTCAGCCTCCCCCAAGGTGCTGTTTTGTATGATGTCGGCAAGAATCTCGACCGCTGAAGTCAAAAGACAGACGGAATAATCATATATACGCTCACGAAATACGAGGCAATGCCATTTAATTCTAATAAGCTTTCTAAGGGCATTTTTTAATTGGGAGAATTATTTTAAAAAGGTAAGTCTTTGAGCAGTTCGCTTAGTGACTTTTCAAAGTTACAACGACATTGAAAAAAAGCGACTTATGACTATTTTTCACACTACCGTTGACTGGTCAAGTGATCAAAATTCAGACGCTTGGCAACTGACTCATAGTTCTGACGGTTACAGCATCCCGGGGTCATGTGATCCCCTCTGGCAGTTTTATCCATCTATTGAGTCTTTTCAAGGATCTGGGATAGGCAGATCTGGAAGTCTGATAGTATTAAAGATCATCAGCATAGGATGTAAGCTGCTCCGAGCAATTTTGCAATTGACCGATGGGGAATTTTGTCAATGCCGACGGTGTTCAAAGGGTACTTCAGCCTTTTTGGCATTGCACCCGAGGTGCCTATTCGTACTATCTTTGCTTTATTTACTTTTATTAAATTTACAAGGTGGTCCTCAACGTACGACCACAATTGAGCGCGAAATTGAAGTTGCTAAGTGAGACATTTGTTCGGGGAGTTTCACCCCATTATATGACTTTTCTTGCCACATTAAGTGAATCGTTGAAGTTGTTAAATTAGTCACACTGTTGTTAATAAGTCAATCTGGCTTCCCCGCTGGCTCTGCTTGTCAGAAGGTTGCAACATGGCAATAGCAATAGCATTTAAGACTTATATACCACTTCATAGCTGTCTCTAGGCGGTTTAGAGAGTCAGCCTGTTGCCCCCAACAATCTGGGTCCTCATTTTACTGACCTCGGAAGGATGGAAGGCTGAGTCAACCTGGTGCCTGGTGAGAATCGAACCGCCGAACTGCTGGCAGTCAGCACTAACCACTGTGCCGCCACTGTACTCTCTTAACATGGTCATATGACCCCAGCACCCTGCAACCTGTGATAAATATGAACTTCAGATGCCAAGCATTTGAATTTTGATCATGTGATCGTGGAGAGGCTGCAATGGTCATAAGTCACTTTTTTCAGCGCCATTGCCATTTCGGCCACTAAGCAAACTGTCCTTAAGTCGAGGACTACCTGTAATTGCCACCCATTGTGATGACCCGGGAGAGGGGGAATACAAAATAAACACAGCCACAAAAACCCGGTGAGGCCCCGTTTTTTTCCTTCACTTTGCTCCCAAGCTCCAAATATCCTTGACTGAAGACAAAAAAATTCCCACACAAACAGTTACAAGGAGGAGGAAAAAAGCAACACAAACCAGGCAAGATAAGGGCTGGAGGACATCCACAGATCACAGAACACACACTGGGAAGGACGCCAAACTCAGAGAGGAACAACAAACTAGAAATATTTCCATGCTTTGTTTCCAGCGTTCACCCATACGCATGTCCATCCTCTTATCCAGTTGTCACAGCTGCAGCCCACGAAGAGGATCAAGGCCCTCTCCTTCCCATAGACCATGTCTCTCCCTTATCCTCTCCTCCCTGCGTGCCCTAGGATGGAGAGGGGATAGGCCTGGGTCCTCCTCTGACTGCCCAGCCCGGCTCTGCCCTTCCCCAGCCTCCACAACCTCCGGAGCCACACTTCCACTCCCTGTCGGCTGTTCCTCCTCTCCCTCGGAGTCAGTCTCCACCAGGGGCATGACACCCATCCTCGAGGCGACCCTGAGTGGAACGTGCATAAGAAAGCACGGCTAGCATGTAGTCACCCCATATTTAATGTGTGTTTTGACAAGCAGCACATAATAAAAAATAAGAATTTCAGAGCACACAATTATACCTCTCGGCAGATCTTTTGAGAAAGCCTTTGCGTAATACACCGTTTGTTCTCTTGAGGTGTAAGCGTTAAGGTGAGCGCCCATGTTCTCTATCTCCAGCTCCAGGTCCAGCTGAGATCTTTTTTTCGTTCCCTGCGATTGAAGGATCTGCGGTTATTTCAACGGGAGTGGCGATAGGAAAACAATAACAATGAAGACATTATTGCCTGGGTCTTCCCCTCTTAAGACCAACGCGGCAGGTGATCCCAAAGGACTCTGGAAACTGCCAGTTCCCTCCTAAAAATACCTGGCAGCTGACCTGTTTACAGGAAGCAAAAAAGCAGCAGAACAGATAATGCATAAAAATACATAGCAGGTGATTTGAGAAGCTGGGAGTTTTGATAGCGCTCGACGAGTCTTTAAACAGATGCCAAAACGGAGGGTAGTGGCCAAACTCAACATATCCGTTTGCAATCAACAAAGTGCTGAAGTTTTTTCCCCCTGCCGCATCTTTTAGCTTTGCAGGATGATGGCTACCAGCATTGTAGAAAAACAGTAGAATAGAGCTGGAAGGGACCTTGGAGGTCATCTAGTCCAGCCCCTTGCTCAAGCAGGAGACCCTATACCATCTGAGACAAGCGACTGTCCAGCCTCCTCTTAAAAACCTCCATTGATGAGCACCCACAACTTCTGGAGGCAAGTCCTTCCATTGGTTAATTATCCTCACTGTTAGAAAGTTTCTCCTTAATTCCAGGTTGCCTCTCTCTTTGGATGGTTTCCATCCGTTGCTTCTTGTCCTGCCCTCTGGTGCTTTGGAGAATAATTTGACACCCCTCCCCCCACTTCTTCTTTCTGGCAACCTCACCAATACTGAAATATTGCTATCATGTCACCCCCCTAATTCTTCTTTTCTTTAGACTAGCCAGACCCAAAACCTGCAGCCGTACAGTTTAGTCTCCAGGTCTTTGATCATCTTAGTTGCTCTTCCCGGAACTTTTTCCAAAGTCTCAACTTTGGAAAGTCTCAAATGTTGAGACAGAAGCCACAGCAGTGCCATTAAAGCTCCATCTTTAACGGCACCGAACCGGGGGCAAGATGCTGACTCTGTAAACTGCCCAGAGAGGGTTGTAAAAGCACCGTGAAGCGGCATGTAAGTCTAAGTGTTAGGGCTATTATCTGTTTTTCATGGCTTTTTGGATGACATCTAACTAACAGGCATGTTTAACTACCAATTAGTGTTATTCTGTGTTTTATCGTGCCTTATTTCCTAGATATTCAACACAGGCAATTTAACGCTTTTCATTTTTTAAGGAAGCCTCACTGGGCTTTCATACGGCCCAGAAGAATTCTTGTCAAATAAAATCAAAATGCTAGAAGCTACCTTGGGCTTCGTAACGCACCCGGTCAAAAATCCAAGAAAAGGAACATTGTGTTAGGAACTTGCCTTAAAAGCCATGTGCTCCAGGAAGTGAGCCGTCCCATTGTTTTTCTCGTTCTCATATCGGCTTCCGGCGTCGATCCAAAGTCCCACCTGATTCAAAAGCACATTTTTTTTCTTTTTTACTAAAACAATAAAATGCAGCTTCAGTACAGGCTGAGGAAACCACAGGCTGATTTTTGCTTCCGTGGTTAAAATCTTTGTCAAAACAACTAGACACAAAGATAAGGTTTTTTTCCTCCCGTGTCATCACTCTGCTGAACACTTAATTCCCACAGCACTGTCTCGTTTGTCATCTTTCCTACTATCTTTTCCTATTGGTTTCTTATGGTTTATCAATTGTTGTCTGTAATGTATGATTGTAACTATGATTTATGATTGATGAGTTATTACTTGCTGTTTATATGTACACTATGAGTTTATGCACCAGAAATACATTCCTTGTGTATCCAATCACACTTGGACAATAAAGTATTCTATTCTATTCTATTCTATTCTGTTCTATTCTGTTCTGTTCTGTTCTGTTCTGTTCTGTTCCTATTCCATCCCAATGTTCCATATTCTGTTCTATTCTATTCTAATTTTATTCTATATTCTATATTCTACTCTATTGTACTTTACTCTACTCTAATTGCTTCTTCTATTCTAATTCTAAACAAATTTTAGAATGTTGTAAGAGCATAATTCCTCCCAGAATGTGTTATGGAAGCTGGGTGGGACAAGAAGCATCAGGAGATTTAAAAAAAAGAGGAATATAAAGCCCAAGCTTTTGTGGACAATTTGGTATTTGTGCTCGAGGAACTGTTAAAATCGGAACCCAAATTAATTTGGAAAATAGAAGAATTTGGAAAAGTGGCAGGTCTTAAAATAAATAAAAATGAGACAAAGATCATAACAAAAAAAACCCTACTAAGAAACAGAACAAAGAAGTGGACGAAAAATTGGAAATGTAAATTCTTTAAAAAGTTAAATATTTAGGAATTTTGCTTACAGCGAAAAGTACATCTATTAAAGAAGATAATCGTATAAAATTGTTAACCAAAAAAGAAGCATCAGGAGAAAATGTTCTTTCTGCTAACAGGTCAGTCACTTATGGAATGTTTTATAGACACAACTGAACCTGGAATTTTAGACAATATGTCACTGAGGTCCTTAAGCCAGATGCCTGGGCGTCTGGCTTAAGGACCTCAGTGACACATTGTCTAAAATATGAAAATTGTCTAAAATTTCTTGAGAAAGGCGAGTTTCTAGCTGACAAAAGGTTACTTACTGTACATGTCGTAAGCCCAGAATCTTCAGACGCTACCCTCAGGCCATTGTCCAGAGTTGATACTTTTGTTTCGGGGACATTCACGAGGATTTGGGGTGCTACTTTGGTAGCCCGATATCGGTTTCTCCCAAGATGAAGGGCCTAGATTGAGGAGAGAAAGTATCATGGGAGCCAATATGATTTAAAAAAGTGTGCAGTGTGGGTTTATTTAAGAGAAATTAAAATCTCATTTGTTTGCTTTGCGACAGAGCAAATGCTATGAGGAAACCAATCTGGGCCCACCTTATTTTTGTGAGTGCCATGAAGAGAGTTCCCACAGAGCAAAATCCACATGGAGTTTTTGCTTTCAGGGGAAGACATTTTCCCAGGCTCCCCAAAACGGAATAACAGAGCTGATACAGGTTGATCCTCAACCTTACGGCCACAATTGAGCCCAGAATTTTATGTGGCTAAGCAAGAGAGTTTTTAAAGTGAGTTTCGTCTCAATTTACGACCTTCCTTGCCACAGTTGTTAAGTGAAGTGGATCACTGCGGTTGTTATGTTAGTAACACAGTTGTTAAGTAAATCTGGCTTCCCGGTTGATTTCGCCAATCAGAAAGTCAGAAAAGAGGACCACATGATCCCAGGACATTGCAACCGTTGGAAATACGAGTCAGTTGCCAAGCATGTGAATTTTGATCATTGCAACTGCCATAAAGGTGAAAAACAGCCATGAGTGCCATTGCAACTTCGAAAAGCCACTGAATGGATGGTTGTAAGTTGAGAACTACCTTATTTAAAAGCAGATTTCTTCAAAGTCATGAATTTGGTAGAACGATTATAGACCTATCAATATCCAAAGTGTTCCTTCACACGAGGACAGACATTTGTATACTAGAACTTTCTGAGGTTTAACGTTCAGCCAGTTAAGAATAATGAACGTATCATGTTTTAATGTGATGCACGAACCGACCAATGGATTTCTTGCTGTACTACCTTGAGCCATAATGTTATTTTCTTCAGCCACAATTTGATGGTTTGTTGTCATACTGTACCTTATCATAAAGCACGGCCTTTATTCTGAATGCTTATGTTCCAAAGCATGATCTCTTTTAAATCGACATTCGATTCCTCGTTTCCACACTGTTATACTTTTTTTTTCACATGGGTGCCCACATTGCAGCCCTGGCCAAAAGGGCCCAGCAGAGATTATTCGACCTGAGACTTCTCAGGAAACAACTGAATGAAAAACTGCTGGTGACCTTCTACCGCTGCACCATAGAGAGTATCTTAATTTACTGCACCTCTGTATGGTTTGCCAATTGCACAGGGGCAGATAGGACAGCACTCCAGAGAGTGAACGTCATTGCCCAGAGGATCATGGGTTGCCCTCTCCCCTCTTTGGAAGAGCTTTATAGCTCCCGCTGCCTTAAGAAAGTTCAAAACATCCTCAAAGATCCATCTCATCCTGGGCACCTTTTTTTTTTGAACTATTACCATCTGGCAGACGATACAGGATAATTAAAAACAAGGACAAATAGGCTGAAAAACAGCTCCTATTCCAGGGCAGTAACTCTATTGAATTCTACGGTACACTGCAATATCGGGTTTTCAATTCAATGTATAGAATGTGAAGGAGGTGTGTTTGTGTTTATTTTGATAGTCATATTGTACACTGAGGATGGTATTTAATTTCATTGTACGACAACAAAGTAAACTAAACTAGACTGTGATGAATGCTGTTTTATTTATTCAACATGTTTTAATCCAACATTTTAACCTAACCAAAGTTTTAGGGAGAGCCAGTTTGGTGGAGAAACTAGGAGATCGGGAGTTCTAGCGCGGCACGCCTTGGGCGCAAAGTCTGATGAGTGACTTTGGGCCAGTCAGTCTCGGTCAGCCCCAGGAAGGAGGCAATGACAAGCCACTTGCAAAATCTTGCCAAGAAAACTGCAGGGACTTGCTCTAGCAATCACCAGGAGTCAAGATCGACTTGAAGCCACCCAAAAATATAAAAAAAAGTTCAAGAGTAGTTTATGGGCAATCAAGGGGAAAAAAGAAGAACCCCCTGTCCTCTGGTTTATAAGCAAAACATCTCTAAAATATCACCTCTTCATCTGTTTATTAATTCCAAGACTTGCCTGTGCTTAAATCTGATTCAAACCTAGGTATTATGCAGAGAAAGGAACACAGACTAATCCCTGATTTAAAGAATAAACAAATGACTTTGCAAAATGTTCTTCTCAATAAACCACAGACAAACTACAATGAAGTGTTGACACATTAAGTCTAACCACAACTTTTATCTGTACTTATTCTAACTGCAGGCAATAAATCTTGGCTCCTTCCTATTTTATTTCTAGTTCAGCCTCAAGAAGAGACTGGAGAGCCATTTGTCCATAATGGTATAGGATCTCCTTACACTGACAAGGAGTTGGACTAGAAGACCTCCAAGGTCCCATCCAACTCTGTTATTCTATGTTTTTTTTTAATTTATTTATTTATTTATTTAGACTTGTATGCCGCCCTTCTCCCTAAGGACTCAGGGCGGCAAACATATAAAAAGGAATACATTTACAATAAAAAATATTAAACAAATACAAGTCTATAAATTACTAAAAAGCATTAAAAACAATTAAAATTACAATAGTAACAATACAATTAAAACAACCCACCCCTGGGTCAATCCAGGCCGGCCTGCTGAAACAGCCAAGTCTTCAGGTCTCGACTTCCAGTGGGTAACCATGGCAATAATAGAGGTAAGGCTGAATTTTGGAGCAATTTGACAGAGAGATCCGAACTGATCCTTAACAAACTCTGAACAAAGCAGAGGAATACCCTGCTTCATGAAGGAAGGAAGGAAGGAAGGAAGGAAGGAAGGAAGGAAGGAAGGAAGGAAGGAAGGAAGGAAGGAAGGAAGGAATTAATTAATTGTTGGAAGAAATATCCATCTAGGTTCAGTTCCAAATGGGGAGAAAGACACTGGAAACATGGAGGCTGGTTGGAAAGATGGTTTATTGATGGACAGGACCACATGGGTTTGAGGTCCTGGGCAGCTGAACACATGGAGTTAAGAGAGTGGTATTTATATCCTGTCTTGGGCCTTGCCCTTGAGCTTCCTGTTCCTTTGGCAAGGGCTTGTATTCTATTGGTTGCTGTCAGACTCCCATGGGGCTATGGAGTAATAGCTAACTTTTTAGGGTGTCTGAATTAAGTTTGATTGAAGCCTGGACTCTCTGAGATGATGTAATGAGGAGGCTTGTGTTCTGAAAGGGTGCTGGGCCAATCCTATTGTATCTTCATGGCCTTCCTGGTTTGGATCTTGAGTGAGGGCTGATCCTGCCTACTGTAATTCTGCCTTTGTTCAAAATATCCTGCCTTGAATGGATTACCAAATCTGCATTTCTAAAAGCTGGCCTCAGCTTAGTCTGTGCTTGGGGGCAAGGAACCGTGGCTCTGAGTTTCTGCCTTCCTTTAAGATTTCTCTTTCCGTTTCAGGGGACATATAATATTCTTCCTTTTTAAATATTTCTCAAAGTATTTCATTCTTCTATGAAAGGGTGGGTACTTTTTCTAGGAAGGAAAGGAAGAGAAAGAGAAGGAAGAGAGAGAGAGAGAGGAAGGAAGGAGAAGAAGAGAGAGAGAGAGAGAGGAGGAGAAGGAGGAAGGAAGGAAGGAAGGAAGGAAGAGGAGAAGGAAGGAGAAGAGGGAAGGAAGGAAAGGAGAGAAGGAAGGAAGGAAGGAAGGAAGGAGAGGAAGAGAAAGAGAAGGAAGGAAGGAAGGAAGGAAGGAAGGAAGGAAGGAAGGAAGGAGAGAGAGAGAAAGAGAAGGAAGGAAGGAAGGAAAGAAAAAGAAAGAAAGAAAGCCCTGTCCAATATTATAGAAAGACTCAGGATCTCCACTCCAGAATTCCCCAACCAGCATGCTTGACTAATGAATTCTGGAAGTTGAAGGCCAAGTTCCCCACCAGCATGCTTGCAGATCCCAAGTTTTTGCAGCTAGAGGGGTTGGTAGACCTGAACTGCAAGAAACCGCTACAGGGCACCACCACACCGCTGCCCTCTGGCCGTCTTCCGGTATTCTATCCGCCCAAGCCGCCGCATTACGCCGCGATCCCCCGCCAGCAGACTACATCTCCCAAAATGCAGCGCGTTCAAGGCACCCCACCACCACCACCACCCGCAGTAGAAAGCAGCCGAGGGCGGTCCCGTCCAGCAGACCTTTCAAAGCCCGTCGCGTGTGAACCGTCCCTTACCCGCTGTCCGGGAGTTGAGCATGTCCGCGTGCTGAGCTGTCCCGCCGGCCGAGCCCAGAAAAGCCGCCGGCCCGCTCGGCAACCCACAGACACGGCCGCCGCCATCTTAGCTCGCAAAGCGAAGGAGTCGGCGGGTGAGCCGGGAGCAATTCCGGAAGGGGGGGCGTCACGTGACTCGAGGCTGGGGTGGGGCCCTTGGACGCGCTGCATTTTGGGAGATATAGTCTCCTGGAGTGGAGGGGTGGTGGAACAATCGCCTGGCATAAAAATCCTGCAGGCATTTCTGGCTCTTTTTAAGTTCTTTCTGAATTTTTCTTTCAATTTCAGCTCACGTTAGGGAAACCATCCAATAGTTACTAGTTATCGAATAGTAGCAAGCAGCTTCGAGCAGATCACCCTTTCATGATTCACCATGAGGCTGCAAAAACCCCAAGCTTGCGAATCCTCAGATCTAAGATCCATTTATGCTTGCATGATCTTAGTGTGTTTTAGCCCATTATGCCACCACGTTGGTTCTAAATGGGTTGAAGTTTGATTTATTTTATAGCCATTATGTTTCTTTAGGTTTGAATTCTCACAGGCCATGCTTGACAAAAAGATCCTGAGAGGAATAGAATAGAAGAATAGAATAGAATAGAATAGAATAGAATAGAATAGAATAGAATTCTTTATTGGCCAAATGTGTTTGGGCACACAAGGAATTTGTCTTGGTGCAAATGCTCTCAGTGTACATAAAAGAAAAGATACATTCGTCAAGAGTCAAGAATCATCAGGTACAACACTTAATAATAGTCATAGGGTACAATAAGTAATCAAATCACACTAGGAAACAGTCAATATAAACTGTAAGGATACAAGCGACAAAGTTACAGTCATACAGTCACAAGTGGGAGGGGAAGGGTGATGAGTGATGACAAGATTAGTAGTGATAGTAGTGCAGACTTTGTAAATAGTTGAACAGAGTGGAGGGAATTATTTGTTTAGCAGAGTGATGGCGTTCGGGGGAAAACTGTCCTTCTGTCTAGTTGTTCTGGTGTGCAGTGCTCTATAGTGTCGTTTTGAGGGTAGGAGTTGAAACAGTTTATGTCCAGGATGTGAGGGGTCTATAAATATTTTCACAGCCCTCTTTTTGACTCGTGCAGTATACAGGTCCTCCATGGAAGGCAGGTTGTTAGCCATTGTTTTTTCTGTAGTCCTAATTATCCTCTGGAGTCTGTGTCTGTCCTGTGGGGTTGCAGAGCCAAACCAGAGAGTTATAGAGGTGCAGATGACAGACTCAATCATTCCTTCGTAGAACTGGATAAGCAGCTCCTTGGGCAAATGGCTCTTTTGAGTGTTTAAGGTTGCAGACCCCTGCTATAAAACGGTCACTACATGAACTGTTGTAAGCCAAGGACTAACCTTGTACTAAGTTAACAACTACAGTGATTCACTCAACAACGTAAAATCGGGCAGGACTCCCTTAACCGTCCCACTTAGCAACAGAAAGGCCGGGTTCCCTTGTGGTGGTATGCCGAGGACACTCTGTATTGTGATGCCATTTTGTTTTTGTTTTCTGGTTGAGCTGCCAAGATGACATCACCACGAAGAGGGAAAATGGCAGCTTCATCCGTTGCCGCAGAAATAACATAGAACTTTGTTTAAATCTCCATTCCATCCGACGTCTGAAGAGCCCCAACCGCTTTGGCCCATCCACCTCTTATCCGATGCAAGGGGAGAAACGTCCGTATCGGTAGATCGCTTAGGGCAGGTAGTCCTCGACTTACGGCCATTCGTTTAGTGACTGTGCGAATTTACCACAGCCCTGAAAAAAGCTACATGACCGTTTTTTTCCAGGATGCCCTTTGCAGCGTCTGTTCCCACGGTCCCGTGATCAGAATTCATACGCTTGGCAACCCGGTTCATACTTCCGACCGTCGCAGCGTCCCGGGGTCCCGCGATCCCCTTTTGGCGACCTTTTGACAAGCAAACTCACCAGATTTGCTGAGCCAACCGGCTTAGTAACTTATCAATGGCAGCAATTCGCTTAAGGATTGAGGCAAGAGAGGTCCTAAAATGGGCCCAAACTCACTGAACTCACATCTCCCAATGGGCTCAATTGTAGTCGTAAGTCGGGGACTATCGTATTAGTGCTGGTTCCCGGTTCCAGGAAGCCCTTTTTCCCCACGCACCTTCCCCCGCGACACGTGTAACTCGTGCAGACGTGCAACCTCGTCCCAAAATCAATCTGTCCCGCAGAGTTTAGGCGGGGTTTTGCCGGCAGGAGGCTGGGCAAAGCCGGCGTCCCCTTTCCGAGAGAGGGCACCCGAGGGCTGGAAGGACGGAGAGCCGGGCAACAGGAACGCAGCCAGGCCGGGCGCGGCTCCTGGCGCCCCGAGAAGCTGCTCCGGGCCGGGCTCGCCGTCTGCACGGGGAAGCGGCCCTGTCCGGTTCCCTACTCGCTGCTCGGAGCAGCTGCGGCGGGCGAGGGGACCGCGGGGCAGAGGCGGCTCGGCAGCGGGGTTCGGCCGGGCCGGGAGAAGCGCCGGAGGCCGCTTATGGAGGACGAGGAGGAGGAGGAAGAAACGGCCGCCTTGCGGGAGCCCAGCCGGGAGAGGTGAGCGATCTCCGGGGCACGTTGGGAGGGGATCGCTCGGGAAAGGGAGATCCGGCGAGAGATCTCACCGGATCCCACCGCCTTGCTAAGCGATCTCTGCAGCCCCCGCTGGGAGAGGTGGGAGATCGCCAGGCAGCTGGAGTGGATCGCTCAGGGAGGGGGAGATCCACCGGATCCCACCGAGGGAAGCGTTGCCAAGAGATCACTGCAGCCCCCGCCGGGAGAAGGGAGAGGTTGCCGGGCACATGGTGTGGATCGCTCGGGAGGGGAGATCCCGGAGCGGGTCAAGGGAAGGCTTGCCAAGCGATCTCTGCAGCCGCCGCCGAGAGAGGAGAGCGATCTTCGGGCCCCAGGAGGGGATCGCTCGGGGAAGGGGAGATCCACCGGATCCCACCGAGGGAAGCCTTGGCAAGCGATCTCTGCAGCCCCCGCCGGGAGAGGTGGGGAGATCGTCGAGCATCTGGAGGGGATCGCTCGGGGAGGGGAGATCCGGGGAGATCCCACCGGACCACATCAAGGGAAGCCTCGCAAAATGATCTCCGCAGCCCCGCCGGGAGAGGTGGGGCATGGCCGGGCGCTAGGAATGGATCGCTTGGGGAGGGGAGATCCGGAGATCTAGGGAAGCCTTGCAAGGCGATCTCTGCAGAAGACTCCCCCCGGCCGCCGAGCCCGCTTTCCAGGGATCCGCCGCTCCCCCCTTCCGAAACCCCCGAATCCCCGCGGGCTTTTCCTGCACCCCGCAGCTCCCCCCGTCCGTCATTCACCGGAGCTGCTCGGTCCCCGGGGACTCGCTGGATGCGAGGCCGTGGGCTGGAGGGACTGGCTCGGACGCCGGTTTTGAACTCGGCTCCCTAATGCGAGAGGTTTGCGCCAATGTGTGTGGGGGGGTCCTACTTCCCCCCCTCCCCCTCGCCTTTTGGAGGGAGCCACTCGGGAACCGGCCTCACGTGGGAAAAGGGTGCTGGAGAGGGAGCGAGGGAATTGGAAATGGAAATACTGGAGCACTGATGGTGTTACCTAGTTGGGTCATGAAACATCTGCAAAGAGACAGCTCAGAGAGCACCAAGGACCCCACAGTCCTCCCCCTCTTCCTCCATTCCACAAACCCCACTCCCTACGAGCACTGATGATGTTACATAGTTTGGTAATGAAACGTTTGTCTGCAAGAAAACCAGCAAGCTCAGAGAGAACCGGGAACCTCTCACTACCTGTATTACAAGTCTGCAACAAGGATGCATTACCTCTGGACCCGTCAAAAGTTCGCATTTTTCTTGGAATCAGAGAGGTAACAATAAGGAAGATCAGAAAGGATAATGTAGCAAATCTCCTGAAAGTTAGACAACTTTTCCTCACCTGATTGGTAGACAATGAAAAGAAAAAAAAGTTTGCAAACTGATGGCTCTTACACTTCGTTAGGAAATAGGGTCCCTTCCAACTCTGATTATCTGTTGGAAGGATCTGTTGTTGGGGTGGTGGAAAATATCAATTAAATATTAATTATTGCAGATTCCTTATCAGCGGGGGGGGTAGTTTCTGAATTTAGCTCAGATGGAATTGAATTTCGGAGAAGAGAAGGTAGGAGCAGAAATTGGGCACTGCGGATTATTAAGGTTGCAGAATTAGGAGTTTGTCCCAGAGGGATTGTGTAATTTGTGCCTTAAACAAAGCTAGAAATTAAATTGGAGCTAAATTCACTTTTTGGGGGCAGGGGGACTTCAGCAATTCTGGACAACAACGGTATGGTTTGCAATCGCTTTCTAAAAAGAAAAAGAAATTAGCAGTCCAGATTGCTAAATAACTGTTCTGGAATGAGAGCCATTTGGAATGTCAGATACCGAAAATGGTGCTTCATTGAAATATTAGCATGCATGGTGTTCAGCCTTTCTGTTTTTTTTTTTTCAAATTCTTTTTCCCCAAGGGCTGCCTCATTTTTTAGCGGGTGAATAGGATTGAAATTGAATCCAGGGAATGAAAAGGCAGACAGTTCAATTCAGTTGCTATAGTTTGAGTGTTTTCCCATCATTCAGAATGAAATATGCTGTGTTAGCCTTTCAGCGTTACATAATCCTCGCCTGCCAAATTTGTATTCTGTGCAGGAACTGCTGCCTTGCGTTTACATTTGCCTATAAGGCCAATGTAACTTAGATATTGCTGAGAGCCAGGCGTTTTCCACAGTTTTCCCTAAAGTAAAGAAATCATGAAAACATGAAATCTATCTATATAAAAAGCGTAATACCACTCACACATCAACACAAAATCTCCAGAGCCGTAAAGCCTACAAACTTGAAATTTGGCCTGTATGTTCCTCTTGGCTTCTAGGTGCTCACTAAGAAATGATTTTTCAAAATGACCACCAGAGCTTTAGTATTTCGTATATTATTATTATTAACACGCTCTGATGCTAAGGAGTTCTACTCCCCCTCCCCACCTGAAAAGAAATCTCTTCCAAATGCAAAACACAAGCAGAGGAGAGGAGTTTCAGTTTCAGTTTCACAGCAGCAAGCAGCTTTAGTACAGAACAGTTGAGCTAAGCCACACCCAGGCTCCTTGCTGTCTCCTTGCTCACACAGCAAATACCGTTTCAGTTTCCAAGCAGCCCTCAACTCTCTCACACACTGAGAGGATGCTAGCCAGGTGAATACCGATGGATGCTGGTAGGCAGAGGCAGAATTTCCCGCCCCCCCCCTTATTTTCCTTCCCAAAAACTTGCCCAATCAGAATAGTTTTGTAGTGAAGCATGGGTACCCTGCCTCTATATATTGAGCCCAAAATTGAGCCCAAAATTTCTGTGGCTAAGTGAGACAGTTGTTAAGGGAGATTTGCTTTGTTGTACGACCTTCCTTGCCATTGTGGTTCAGTGAATCTCTGTTAAATTAGTAACCCGGTCGTTCAGTGAATCTGGCTTTTCTCATTGGCTGGGCTTGTCAGTCAGTTGTCAAAAAACATCCGAATGTAAATCACGTGACCATGGGGATGCCACAACGGTCATAAGTGTGAAAAATGGTTGTAACTAAGTCCCTGTTTTCCGGGCCATTGTAATGTTGAACGGTCACTAAATAAATGGTTGTAAGTTCAGGACTTCCTATAGTTCATAACGTGAAGAAATCCAGAATTGGGAAGACGAAAGTTGACCCTGGCAGTCAGTGTCTTAATTTGAATTTTCTTATCCCCATCCAGTTGCTTGTATCAAATCGTTAGATTGTTTTTAAAATTCCACCAACTTCAAAGCAAGGCAAGAAATTAAAAAAAAAAAAAACCTACCTTCCAATTACTTTTGTCCAACCTGTGAAATTCCCTTGTTATCTTAAAACTCAAAGAGGTCTGATTAATGCTTTTAAAAACCAGGAACAGATTTTTACGTAATGTTGGCTTTCCGGTTAAACTTATTATTATTACTTTTTCAAAAAAATTTTTTATTTTATATATACAATATAAAGATATTTTAAATGAAAAGGGTGAGCTCAAAACAAAATGAGAATCGAATGAACAAAGGTTAGAAACGCATTGGTATTCGTATAGGCAAATTTCAAGGTATGAAAAAGGTTAAACTTATTACTGGAAACCCGTTCACATTTGACCCAGTGTGAAAGCAGGTTTTGCCAAGCAGAAGGGAAATCTGGTCTCTAGGTAACAACTAAGGTGTGTTCCAAGAAGGTTCTTTTTATCTTTATTTTATTCTTTCTGCGATCGTTTTCCTGCATTGGGAGGAGGAATGGAAGATTCTAGGTTAGATTTTTTTTTGAATTTTTATTTTATTTTAAGACAAACATACAAACAAAACACACAAAACATAAACACCATCTTCCATATATACATACAGTGTGTCAGTTGGTTACAAATCCTTTGTGTTGTCCTTTCATAGCCATCACTCACAATTTATCAAAAAGGTTCTCATTATCAATAAAACATTCTTATATATTTATCAATTATTATTTATATACTGCTATCGTTCTTCCAGTTTTTAGCAAATACAATTCTAGCTGCTGTTAAAACATTTACAATCAAGTATTTCAACTCTTTATTGTAAATATCCAGTATAACTCCCAGTACAAATATTTCTGGTTTCAGGTCTATATGTTGTTATATCATTTTTTCCAACCACGTATGGATTTTAGTCCAATATCTTTTTGCATCCGAACATGTCCATCACATATGGTAATATGATCCAGGTATCTGATGACATTTCCAACATTTATCCAATTTATTCTTGAACATTCTTGCAATTCTCGTCGGGGGGGTAAGTGCCACCTGTAAAACATCTTATACAAATTTTCTTTATAAGCAGTTGACATTGTCATTTTATAATTCTGAGACCATAATTTTTCCCATATCTCTAAATCAATCCCATATCCAAAATTTTCCCCCCATGCAATCATTGTTTCTTTAACTTGTTCCTCTTCCATTTTAAATTCTAACAAATATCCATAAAGTTTTTTAATCACCTCTTCATCACTTTTCTCTTTTGGATTAGATTTTTTTGTTTGTTTGCATCTCACCCCAGATTCTCAGGCAGAGACCATTTTCATTTAAAAATAAATAAAAGAAGAGCAAAATAAGGTGTATTCTCCAGAGCTGTGAAGTTTCGCAGGCTCGTAAGGTTCACCCTGAATACATTTGGTCTTGCGACATGACCTTGCAATGCCTGCCAATACTTCGGAGATGCTTGCCTGCAGTGGGTGTTAAAAAACAACAACACACAGCACAATTAGGGAAGAAGGTAAGAGAAGGAAAATGATCAAACTGCAGTGGAAACACCCCAAACTTCCCTTTGCTTCAGCCAACCACTTGTGCTGCCTGCAGCAAATTGCTCTCTAATAAAAGGAAACCGATACTTTGCTAACTAATCAACTAATAGTAGTAACAACTTCCTCAGCTTCCAGTTCAGTGAGATTAACTAGTTAAGCAGATGTTATGGGTGAGGACTCTTGTTAATAACAAGCCTGGTAGCTTCTCAGTCCAATGTGGGTTTTTTGAAAACCATCCTGAACTTTAGCTCGCTTCTACAGACATCGTTTGGGTAGGTCAAATTTTCTAATATTTTCTTTCTTCTTCTTCCTTCTTCCTTCTTCCTTCTTCCTTCTTCTTCTGGTAAGGGGGAAAATCCAACATTCGAAATTACGTTAACCCTAACCCTAATCCTAACCCTAATCCTCGAGCAATTTCAACCAAATTTGGTACACTAATGACTTATGCCCTGGAAACAAATACTGTGGGAGTAAGACATGCCTAACACTCCTCAGGGTGTGCATTCTGTTAAGATACAGCCTGTTGTGCCTTCAAATGGCTTCTACCGTACTGCCTTAAATGGCTTCTACTGTACAGTGCTATGGAGTTGCCATGGTAACGGCTTCACAGTACTCCACAAGCGGGTTCTCTCTGGTAATGGGGAAAATCCAACATTAGAAATTACATTTGTTCCGGGTTGCCGAAATCAGAGCTTTTCCTGTCTAATACAGGATTAGGATAAATAAATACCCGGGCAACGCCAGGTTATCAGCTAGTTGTTGTTGTTTTAATTTAGATTAGAGCAGACCGGATGCATAAAGAGGGCACTGATTTGAACATACAAGTAACTTTTTACAACCTGTTGCCTTTAATACCGTTACTTTTAAAGTTACAGTTACTAAGTACTCACTTCTAAAGGTAAGTAGGTTTTAATTAGGAAATGTGGAAAGGCAGCATGTGATTATTTATCAGTTACTCGCAGATTGCACTCTCGATTGCTTTCAAAAGCTGTTATTTTCCTCACATCATAAAATCTGGGCCTCGGCTCCTGTGGTCGGTTTTGGGGGAAGATTTTGGATTTCTAGTCTATGCAAGTCCTAATACTCTGCTCTAACATGTTTCTGTGTGGTTAAAATGTACCTATCTCGTGGGTATTTAGATCTAGATACAGGCAGTCCTTAATGAGCACAATTGAGTCCCAAATGTATGTTGCTAAGTGAGGCACTTGTTAAGTGAGTTTTGCCCCACTTTATGACTTTTCTTGCCGCCGTCGTTAAACGAATCACTGCGGTGGTTGAGCTAATAACACAGTTGTTAAGTGAATCTGGCTTCCCCATTGGCTTTGCTCGTCAGAAGATGGCAAAAGAGGATCATGTGACCCCGGAATGCTGTGACCGTCATAACTATGAATCAGTTGCCAAGCGTCTGAATTTTGATCACGTGACCCATGGGGATGGTCATAATTGTTCTCTCCAAACATATTTTTTATTAAGTTATTAAGTATTATAAACTACAAAATAAAAAAGTAAATAAAAGAGCAATGGTCGTAATTGTGAAAAACAATCCTAAATTCCTTTTTTCAATGTCGTCGTAACTTTGGAACGGTCCCTAAATGAACTGTTGTAAGTCAAGGGTTACCTGTATGCATGCCTATGCTTGTATATCATGCTACTACCGTGTTTCCCCGAAAATAAGACCTACCCCGAAAGTAAGACCTAGCACTATTTTCTAAACCTGCCCTAATATAAGACCTACCCCAAAAATAAGACCTAGTGTAAATCTCCAGTTCCAGGAAGACTTTTCAGGGAGCAACCGTGCACCCGCGAAACACCCCCCCTACACACTCACACCCACTATTTGGCACCATAAATATATAAGACCTACCCCGAAAATAAGACCTAGTGTGTTTTTGGGAGCCAAAAAAAATATAAGACAGTGTCTTATTTTCGGGGAAACACGGTATGCAGGGGTGGGCTTCAAAAATTTTAGCAACCGGTTCTCTGTCTGGTTGCTGGGTGGGCAAGCAGGAGAACCAATACCAGTGATGGCGAACCTTTGTGTTGTGGTATGCCGGAAGCGCGCACAATAGCCCGCATGCCAGCAGCCACAATGCAACATGCTCTGCCCCCCGAGCATCCACGTGCAACACCCCTACCCTGCCCTCTTACCTGTACTGCGCATGCACGCACCTTCCAGCTGATTTTTGGGCTGTTTGAGGCCGTTTTCGCCCTCCTGGACGCTCGAGGGAAGCCGGAAATACTGGAAGTGCTGAAACGGACCTGTTTTTCGGCCACCCAAGGCTGCAGAGGCTTCCCTCAAGCCTCCAGGAGGGCAAAAAGGCCTCAAACGGGCCGAAAATCAGCTGGAAGGCATGCACATGTACAGTGTAGGCAAGTTTGCCTGGGGCTCACGTGCCCGCACAAATGGCTCCACGTGTCATCTGTGGCACGTGTGTCATAGGTTCACCATCACGGACCTATACCATCTCAGACAAGCGACTGTTCAGTCATTTCTTAAAAACTTTCAGTGATGGAGTCCCCACAACTTCTGGAGGCAAGCTGTTCTCCTGGTTTGTTGTTGTATGTTGTTGTCTTTTTCTTTTTGGTTTTTTTGTAAGCTGCCCAGAGACACTGAGAGCAAGTGGACAGCCATTTAAATTTTCTAAATAAAAATAAAAATAACGAGCAATATTTCTGTGGCCTGCCATGGATCTTGCACCGATCCCTGCTGCATTTACCCTTTCGATCTCAGAGATGAGATTGGATTCCAGAGTTGTTGTTGTTGTTGTTGTTGCTTTTAAATCCAACTCAGCAAATTGTTCACCTCTCAGAATTAGTAAATGTTTTCCAGCTTGCTGGACTCTGTACGTCTGTGAGAAGCCATGGATTAAAATGAAACTTTCGTTCTTCTGTCAACATCGCAACAAGTGCTGCCCTGGTTTGCTAGTTCAGTTGCTAAAAAAAAATGAAAGAAATCTGTGGTTTCCACAGGCTTGCAAAGTTGGACCCTGTCTCGATTAGAATTTTGTAAATGACATGTCCTGGGACAATACACTGTATTCGAAATGTTCATGAATAAAAGGGGAAAAAAACATACTGCCCCCCAAAAACAAATAAAATTGTGAACTTCACAAACAGCTTTGTGGTTCAGCCAGAGTTTTTCCCGGAACGCAGCCCACAAGATGCTGCTGCTTAAAAGCCAAAACACGCTTCCTGCCATGAATTTGTTAAAAGAATTCTTACGTTTGCATGCTAAGACCTGCTCTTAAACATTCTTGGCGTGGAAACGTGGAGGAAGAATTTGCAGTTAGAGGGTGGGGGGGAGAAGGTTTTTAGGGTATGCCTGGGTTTTTCCCTCCCCCCTTCCTTTAATGTTCCAGTTAAGAAAGAGAATTAACTTTTCTCTCTTTTTTCCCCTTCTAGTTCGACAACAAATGAAATGGACGAAGAACAGCCTTGCAATTCCAACTTGAAAGAAGAAGTAAGAAAACGTCAGGATTCAAATCAAGGTTCCCGGGGCAGCAATTCTTCCAGGACGTCTAGAAAAAGCTTCCGATTGGATTATCGGCTGGAGGAAGACGTAACCAAGTCGAAGAAGGGTAAAGATGGCAGGTTTATGAACCCCTGGCCAACCTGGAAGCCAGTAACCTTCCCGAATGTCTTGAAGTGGATTTTTACAGAAAAGGACAACAGCAAAGTCCCGAGTTCAAAACAGGTAAGGTGCGTTCACGGTGGATTGTGCTTCAATTTTCAGAAAGGGCTGCCTGCAAATAAATTGACTTGCACTCGAATTATCGAATGTAATAGCACCCTAAAACAATTTAATGGGTGAAGCAAACATAGCTATTTAAGTGCAAGTGCGACAAACCATCCTAAACCATCATTTTTTTTTCTTCCTGGAAACTGGAAATAAAAAGCAATTAGTAAATCGGGGTCACGCAACCACAGGACCTTGCAAACAGACGCAATTGTGGGAGAGGGATGAGTGTTGCAACTTGGAACCAGGTTGTAAGTACCATTTGGGGGGGGGGACTCTGTCATAACTCTGGGTGGTTACTAAGCAACTGGTTGTGAATTGAGGACTACCTGCATTGCAAAGAAAGGATGGTTGCAAATGTTGTATATTTGATCATTGTGTTCCTTGGTGCAGGTTGGATGCTAATTTGCCTAGTACAGGGGTCAGCAACCTTAAACACTGAAAGAGCCACAAAGGTTCTAACTGGAAACCTCCGTTCAATTCTGGAGCCGATCGAAAGTCTGGTTCCCGCACCATAGAGTCTCCTCCTAGCTCAGTGTCCTTTTTCCTCTGCTAACCTGAAGTCCGGTTCCCCCACCATAGAGTCTCCTCCTAGTGTGGCATCCTTTTTCCTCTACCTGTCCTAACCTAAAGCCCTATCAATTGTGGAGCCGACTAGCAACAGGGAGCCATAGCATGGGGGGATCAAAGAGCCACATGTGGCTCCAGAGCCGCAGGTTGCCGACTCCTGGCCTAGTATATAATCTTATTTTTCCCCTTCTACTGTCTTGTTTCCTTCCTTTACGTCCTAAATTAAATCAGGCGTTTTTCCATGGGCTTTCGTTGATCCAAATAAACGTAGCAATGACCACATTTCCCTACAAAGAGTTGTTTTTGTGTTCTGTTTGTGAATGTTTCCAGCTTTGGAGCATCTGTTGCTGGTCTTACACTCAGGCTGTAAGTATTTTTGCAGCTGAGCTAATACCAAGTAAAGCTAATTAAAGGATTAATTACCATGTTGTTTGCTTCTAAGTCTGCTGGAAGGATTTACAGTAAAGTCTAACCCTACCAAGAACTTTAGATTTAAATTGTGTTACATTGTTTTGCTGACTAAAAGACAGGTAGTTCTTTTATTATTTTTTTATTATTATTATTCACGTTTATATGCCGCCCTTCTCTGGAGAGTCAGGGCGGCTTACAATCTTCGGAGCACAACTCAATGTGCTCAGCAATAACCTTCATTCCATTGTATATGCCTGCTTATTACTAGGGCTTTTGACCCCCCCCCAAGTGGCATTTTTACAAAGTCAGCTTATTGCCCCCAACAACCTTGGGTCCTCAGTTTACCTCTCCCGAGAGGATGGAAGGCTGAGTCAACCTTGAGCCTGGTGGGATTCGAGCCTGCACTAATTGCAGGCAGCTGGAGCTAAGTGCTAGGTGTTTAGCAGCCTGCACCACCAAGGCTCTTGACTTACGAACACAAAAAAACGGACCTTCCGGAAATACTGGGAGTGCCGAAACAGGCCCGTTTTCAGCTTCCCTTGGGCCTCCACAAGCTCCAGAGGCCCTCCTGAGGCTGAAAATGGGCACTTCTGGTATTTTTGGAAGGTCTGTTTTTCAGCCTCCTGAGGCTCCTTGCACCTCCTGGGAGGCCTCAAACGAGCCAAAAATCAGCTGGAAGGCACGCGCATGCACAGTGCAGGTAAAGGGGTTGGGCAGGGTGTTGCGCACGCATGCGCAGGGGGACATGGCGCATTGCATTGTGGGTGCTGACACAGTCAAGTGAAGTATTACGAACACTTTATGAAGCCCCTAGTAAGACCACACCTGGAATACCGCATCCAGTTTTGGTCAGCGCAGTATCAAAAAAAAATTTTTTTTTGAGGCTTTGGAAAAAGTGCAGAGGATAGCAACTTACATGATTAGAGGCCTGGAGATTAAAACATATGAAGAATTCTTGCAGGAATTGGGTATGGTCAGTCTAGAGCAGGGATCAACAACCTTAAACACTCAAAAGAGCCATTTGGATCCGTTTCCCACAGAAAACACCGGGAGCCACAAAACCTGGGTGGGCATGGCCAACTCCACGTCACTCCCATCCAGTCACGTATTTTCTGTGGGAAATGGATCTCCCTCCCTCCCGCCCTCTCATTTCTGTTTTTTGTGTTTTACCTCCTCAGGCCAGGCGAGGAATGACTGGGAGAGGAGAGAGAGGTGTGGCCAGCCAGTGGTGGGATCACCCAACAGGGAGCCACAACAAAAGGCCGAAAGAGCCGCATGAGGCTCCAGAGCCACAGGTTGCTGACACCCGGTCTAGAGAAAAGAAGGACTAGGGGTAACATGATAGTAGTATTCCAGTATTTGACAGGCTGCCACAAAGAGTGGGTGGGGGGGAAGACAACCTATTTTCCAAAGCACCAGAGGGCAGGGGAAGAAACAATGGATGGAAACTAATCAAGGAGAGAATTAATTAGAAACTTCCTAACAGGACAATTAACCAGTGGAACCAGCTCGTCCCAAAAGTTGTGGATGCTTCATTGCTTGAGTTTTTTTAAGAGATTGAACAGTCCCTTGTCTGAAATAGTATAAGGCCGTGGTGCTGCACCTATGGCATGCGTGCCATCACGCAAGCATTTGCCCAGAAAAGGTCTACTGCACATGTGTGCGTGGGAGACATGCACACATGCGTAGAAGTGTGCAGCACATGGGGAGGTCACGCGCGCATGCACAGAAGCACACCACGTGTGTCACGCATGCATGCACAGGGGCATGGGGGGGTCACACGCATTGGGGTCATGGCACGCAAGCGCACAAGCGTGCGTGCAGTTATCGGCACAGGAGCCCAAAAAGGTTAGCCACCACTGGTATAAGGTTTGCTCTAGAAGGTCTTCAAGTCCCTTCCAAGCTCTATTCTAATTGATTGGTTGGTTGATTGAAGACATATAATAGTTACCATTTGGATACCCCTGAAAAGAGAGAGATAATAAGGAAAATAATGGTGTGCGCAGAATCCGATAGACTAACTTTAGAAATGAAAAATAAGGGGAATTCAGAATATTACGATACTTGGAACAAGTTTTATCTGTGGCTGCAAAAAAAGAGGGGAAGGTCAGAATGAAAACAGCTAGGAGGATTGGAAGCAAAATGTAAATACTGTACCAATAATAGAAACGTTAATGGATTTGCTTACACCTTTGGTATGCATGGCAAAGTAATGCCAAAACGGCTGCATTGTGTTTTGTATTTATAGTTGTAAGCAATATATATACATACATACATACATATAAATATTTGTCGTTTGGAAACAGGACCTGTTTTCTGACTTTGTCTTTTGTGTTTTTTCTGTTGCTAGGTGCTTGACATAAACCTCCCGGTGTTGACACCTTATTTTGTCCAAAACCCTGAACTGTTCGGAAAGACCGGAGTTGGTATGCGAGTCACGTGGCTCGGACATGCGTCGGTGTTGGTGGAAATGGATGAAGTCACCTTTATTACCGACCCCATCTTTAGCCAGCGGGCTTCCCCGGTGCAGTTTCTGGGCCCTAAACGTTTCCGAGGCCCTCCGTGCACCGTCAGCGAACTGCCCAAGATAGACGCGGTGTTGATCAGCCACGATCATTACGACCATCTGGATTACCTCACGGTTGTGAGTTTAAACGCGCGTTTCGGCAGTGAGTTGCGATGGTTCGTGCCGCTGGGCCTTTTAGACTGGATGCAGAAATACGGCTGCGAGAATGTCATCGAACTGGACTGGTGGGGAGAGAACTGCATTCCTGGCCACGACGCCGTCACCTTTGTTTTCACTCCCGCTCAGCATTGGTCCAAAAGGACCGCCACGGACGAAAACAAGGTTCTTTGGGGAAGCTGGTCGGTTCTGGGTCCCTGGAACCGGTTCTTTTTCGCGGGAGACACTGGCTACTGCGTTGCCTTTGAGGAAATAGGGAAACGGTTTGGTCCGTTCGATCTGGCAGCCATTCCCATCGGGGCCTACGAGCCAAGGTGAGGTCGCGAAAGCATGGACGCCGACAGTATCGGCCTACAGAAAGTCTGTCAAGATTCTCAGTAGGGGTGGGCTACTGGGGGCTCTTCCCTCCCTGCATTCGGTGGCAGCGGCAGCGGCCACTCCCCTCTTCCTGAGCTGACATGAAGAGGTCCATGGCTGGTGCTGAGCTGCCCGCGAAGGACGCGGAACTGTAAAAAGCAGCCAGTCACAAATGAGAGAGAGAGAGAGAGAAGAGGGGGAGGGACACAGAAGTGAGAGAGAGGTGGAGGAAGAGAATGAGAGAGAGGGAAATAAAAGAGAGAAGGGGGAAAGAAAGGAAGAAAGAAACAGAAAGAAAGAAGAGAGGGAGAGGTGGTGGAAAAAGCGAGAAAAACAGAAATGGGAGGGAGGGAGGGAGGGAGACAAAGAGGGAGAGAGAGAGAGACCCGTATCCCACAGAAAACACCAGGAGCAACAAAACCCTGAGTAGGCATGGCCAGGGGTCATTTTGCAACCTTCTGACAAGCAACGTCGACGGGGGAAGCCAGATTCTCTTGACAACCGTGTCACTAACCTAGCAAATGCAACGATTCCCTTAACAAAAGTCATAAAATGGGGTGGACTCACTTCAGGAATGCTTCACTTAGCAACAGAAATGTCGGGCTCAGGTGTGGTCGTAACTCAAGGACTACCCGTACAGAAGAATCTGGTCAACTAACAGTCAAAACTGAATCGGTGCTAAATAAGGGCCAGTGAAATTTACGGGACAGGGCTGGACTTGGGTCTCTTTTTGGCAATGCAAAGACTCCAAACTAATGACTTGTTTAGCTCCACCTTCCAGCTTGGCCTGCTCTTATGCAGTCAGTTATCTAGTATATAAGAAGCGTCCAAATCCTTACAATGAAAACCCACAATCAAAATCCGCTTGCTCCCGTAGACAGACCGAAACTGCCAAATTCTGGGCACGATCAGTCTCCACCCATTTTGAGGGGGGCCTGAGTTGAGAACGGCTGAATTAAAAAGAGAGGCAGGAGGGTAAGATTACTTAACGATAAACAAGGGAGGGGTGACAGCAAGACAAGAGAAAGGAACTAGGTGTAATCTATGGGGTGTTTTGCAAAAATTTACATTTAGCTGAGAGGCAGCTTAACAGATGAATAGGCAACTCTTCTTAGCTGCGTGGAAGTAGCCAGGAAAACCTATAAATATACAAAATGAAAGGACACCTGGGAGGTTTACGTTGGCCAGAAAACAAAAAGTTGTAATTAAAGCACCGATTTTGTAAAAAAAAAAAAAATACAATTAGGAGAACAAAATTGTCAAAGTAACCTTCAAGGAAACTAATGTTGTTGTTTTTTGGCGTAGGTGGTTTATGAAATACCAACATGTGGACCCTGAAGAATCAGTACAGATCCACATTGATGTACAAGCAAAGAAGTCCATCGGGATTCATTGGGGAACTTTTGCTTTAGCCAACGAGGTACGTATAACTCATAAGTGGGATGGCCTGCTGACCTTTGGCTTAAAATGGAGGGCTCTAGAATGATGAATTCCTCAGGTTCTTTTTTTTTTTAATTGGTTTATATCATAAAATATAAAAGGTAGAGGCAAATATTTCTCTCTCTGGGCACAAGGAGAATATATCTGCTGAACAAAACTCCGCATCGGCAACAGGAAGGGCATCTGGCCAGTAAAGACTCCACCAGCTCCATTCAGTTGCCCAGACTCCATCCCGCAAGGGATTATGTCTGTCCACATTTTGGACAGATTGGACCGCTGGTTTGAAAGAGGGGTCAAAGGCCAATCTATGTCAAAATTGAACAGCCCTCTCTCCGCAGAGGGGGAGGGATAGAACATCCTCTATCTCCAGTCTACAACACAGTCCTTTCAGCAGTTCCGAGAAGGCTCTGCACCGATTTGCACCACTCAGGTGACCTTGAGGACACAGATAAACCTCCAAGTGTCCTCAACACCCTTCTAAAAAGGATGCAAATGACCAGCTGCCTGCAAGGAATATAAATTCCTTCCATTCCCCACCATCCCGTCAGAGCTGAAGAATCTTCTTGGTTGAGAAGCAAATGTCTTCAAAGCAAAACCAGAATGTCTGGTTGCCTCTTGAAAAAGCACCTTTGCGATAACTGTGACCTGGATGATTGAGAATCTGCATAGACATTTAATTTGATTTCAAGTTGATAGTTACTATACCCAACACAGAATTTAATTTATCTGTAATCTGGCATTTCCTGTTTTTTCTTCACAGTACTACTTAGATCCACCTGTGAAACTGAAGGAAGCTCTTGACAAACACAGATTGCAAACGGAAGACTTCTTTGTTTTGAACCACGGAGAATCACGAGATTTAAATATTAACGATGACGGATTTGAATAGAAGCAGAAAAAACTTCTTATTAACCATAACTGGGTTGGGGTGGGGGTGGGGAAATAAGAGTGAATTTTTTTTTAAACAAAAATTAAATAGGCTTTTGAAGATTTCAGGCGTGCTTAATTTTAACCACCTCTTTAAAAAAGATCTTGCATATCGACTTTGTAGCTTGATTTTTGACGGATGAATTAACCGTGGACAGTGTTAACCGAGCTACAAATAACTTTTAAATAAACAGGGGTTCTTTTATTGGAACGGTATAAAATAACTGCTAAGAATTTATTCCCAACATTCCCAATGTTATTTATTCTTTAACAGCATGTGTTCAGTGCTTGATGGAGCCTGGTTGCATGTAAACATGAATGTAAATTTTAGTCCCACTACTAATATGCAAATCGGTGCTGATGAGACTTATCTAATACAGGTATGTGTGGTGGTGGTAAGAATTGTAGAATCCTTCAGCCCTCTCCTATTTATTAACTAATCCAGAGGGGAACAAAAGATTTGTGTGTGAAGATGCTGGGATAAAAATACAAGGCTACCCAAAAATGACACCTTTGTATTCATAACCAGGTGTTGGATTTATACACGAATTGAAAACCTTTCCTGCCATGCCAAAATCCTGCTGAAATCTGAATTTTGGGTTAACTCAGAAACCACTATTTTCTACCCGTGTTTAACCAGACATGAAGCCTACATTAAAAGGCAGGCTGAAAGCCATTTAGCAATTTATACCATGGATCATTTCTTTGAACACACATTCCTACAGCATGGCTGGTTTTTAAAATATTGATGCAAACCTGACAATATTTTTAAAGTTTCGCGTACAACCCGTACACCAAGGGTCTTCAAACTTGGCAAGTTTGAGACTGGTGGACTTCAACTCCCAGAATTCCTGAGCTAACATGACTGGAGGAGGAATCCTGGGAGTTGAAGTCCACAAGTCTTCAAGCCGTCTACGGTAGTGATTGTGGTGGAATCTGTGTTTTGAACCCTTCACCTTTATAATGGGCCAAGGACTTTTCAAACTCTCTCACCCAGAGGGTGTGCCAGGTGCCTTCGAAGCTGTTGAATTGTAGGATTTGAAACGAGTCTTCCAACGTGAAGTTGCTGCCAAAGCACATTTTAAGGAAAACCCAGATTTTACCGAATGCTTACACACACGTTTAACTTGCAAACACGGAAGCTTTGATTTGAAACGATCCATTGAAACGTGCCTTTTTGAGAGTTTCTTAATATGAAAAAAAAAAATGCCTAACATTTCTTGTGCTGCTGGCCAAAACAAGTGTGTGCATTGTGCTGTGACTGTGAGTTGTTTGTTATGGTCCTCCAAAGCCTTCTATGGTTTGAGAATATGATTGGCAAACGTTAACAAAGCATCGATTTCTCCAAAAATCTTTTACTTGGCTCCGTTTTTGTTTGCGCTTGCTTCCTTCCTGATTGTGAAACCCGTAATTTTAAGAACATGATGTGGGAAATACCTGTACGGATTCCTTACGAAGCTGAAATCACTGATGATTGATGGATTTGCTCAGCATTAAACATGACCAAATATGCTTGTGTGAACCTGCTACTTTGACAATAAATTCTCTCCTCATTCCCACCCCAAATGTTCTTAACATGCTGTCGTTGTTCCTAAACGGATTGTTTCGGATAGTCCTTAAGGTGTTGGACCAGTGATATGTTTCAAATATTTTTACCATCGGTTTGGTGGGCGTGGCTTGGTGGGCGTGCTTTACGCGTTTGTGCACACTTTGTGCGCACGTGTGTGCGCCAAATGCACTTTGCACAGGCGCAGAGGCATTTTGAGGCCCCTCCTGCAATCCTGCACTCTTTCTGACGCTTCAGCTGCTGCTGCGCAGCAATTGCTGGGCCACACAAAGCAGCTGCACGCGCGGGTTGTGATGGGAGTGTCCCGATACTCCCATGTTACACCCCTCCTGTGTGAACTGCATTGGTTGCCAGTTGCCCTCCAGGTGAGATTCAAGGTGCTGGTACTTACCTATAAAGCCCTACATGGCTTAGGTCCGGGGTATTTGTGGGAGCATCTCCTGCCAGCAACATCTGCCCATCGCCCTGTGCGCTCCCACAGACAGGGCCTCCTTGGGGTGCCATCGGCTAGACAGTGTCGGCTGGCGACCCCCAGGGGTAGGGCCTTCTCGGTGGGAGCACCCACCCTGTGGAATCAGATACCTCTGGAGCTTTGATTGGTCCCTGACCTTCATTCCTTCCACTGCGACCTGAAGACATGGTTTTTTCAACAGGCCGGCCTGGATTGAGGGGTGGGTTTTTTATGGGTTTTATCTGTAGTTTCGTTGGGGTTTTAGATATTTGTTTGGGTTCTCTATTTAATATCTTTTAATAATTTTTAAATTTTGTATTCTGTGTTTTTATTGTTGTGAGCCGCCCTGAGTCCTTCGGGAGATAGGGCGGCATACAAATCCAGACAGACAGACAGACAGACAGACAGACAGACAGACAGACAGACAGATAGATAAAAGTAGGACATAAAGGTTAGTATGGGAGCCCAGGCAGGCAAGTGGGCCCAACAGCAGAGTGTCGGAGAGAACCGGTTCAGTCTCCGCTGTTCATTGCTGCTACCGGCTCGGCAGAACTGGGCCGAACTGGTAGAATCCCACCACTGTGTTGGACTAGAAACAGAGATCCGAGTTTTTAATCCTCCGTTGGGGATGAAAAATGGCGGGGCCAATTTATCCCAAATCTTGTTTTCTTCAGGCCAAGTCACCTCAGAGAGCGGTTGCTATAGGGAAAATACGAGTTTGGAGCCACTACAGGTAGTACCACAATTCGTTTAGTGATCAAAGTTACAGCACTGAAAAAAGTTTTCCATTTGACCATTTTTCACACTTATGACCGTTGCAGCATCCCCATGGTCACATAATCAAAATTTGGAGGCTTGGCAACTGGCATGTAATTATGACAGTTGCAGTGTCCCATAGTTGTGACCTTCTAACAAGCAAAGTCCACAGAGAAGTCGGATTCACTTTAATAACCTTTTACTAACTGAACACCGGCAGTAAGGTTGCAAAACGGAGCAAAACTCACTGAACAATCGTCTCACTTAGCGACAGGAAAATTGGGCTCAATTGTGGTCGTAACTGGAGGACGATCAGTAACGGGGAAGATTATTCTTTTTTCTAAATTTTTTATTTTTAACAAACACAAACATCAACACAACATAAAACCATCTATCCTTTGTACAGTGTGTCAGTTGGTACATATCTTCTTGTGCGCAATATCAACAGTCTTTCCCTTCTAGATACATTATTAAAATTCATATTATATAAATATGACATATTAACTCCTTATTAGACATTAATTATAAATTGCATCATCCTTTTCGAGCAAATCTCAATTTTTTTACATATCGATTCATAATATCGTTCATTTCATCAGTTATAACGTATTAACATTGTCTTATCTTTATTATTTTATCTATCCTGTATTATATTTTATTTCCCTATTTTCTTATTTAACCATCGATAAAATAAATCCCAAATTTTATAATACTCTTTATCTTCTTGCTCTCTAATTGCTAATGTCAATTTACTCATTTCTGCACATTCCATTATTTTCTTGAAATGGGGGGAAGATTATTAAAGAGAGAAGCAACCTAGAACCAAGGAGAAATTTCCTGACAGAACAATTAATCCGTGGAATGGATTTGCCTCCAGAAATTGTGGCTTTTCTATCACTGGAGATTTTCAAGGACAGACTGACCCATTTGTCTGAAATGATAGGGGTTTTTTTTTGCTTGAGCAGGGGCCTGGACTATAAGACCAAGGTCCCTTCCAACTTCATTATTCAATGTTCTACAAAATTTATTGGGTGACTTTGATCCAGTCACGTTCTCATGCCAACTTGCTCTAAAGAACGGTTGTTATGGGGAGAGAAAAAACCAGAAGGATACTTCTATCATTAGGAGCCGCTGAACAAAAAAGGATACACATTTGCAAGTTTAAAAAAATGAAAGTATTTTGGCACACTGCAAGCATTTCACTTCCCATGGAAATTGCAACCGGCTGCCACGCAAGCCTAAACAACTGAATGACCCCATTCTTTCTTCTCTTGAAGCACGAAATCTGAAAGGATTGCCAAGGAGGAATATGATTCGCATCAGGAACGCGCTGCAGCCTGTTCTTGGACTTCTTACAAGGCCATTACTGTTGATACTGTGGAACAATAACTGGGGTTTTAATTAACCCATCTTTGCAACTTGCCATATGCTTTAGAAGCGTTTGGGCTATGTATTTATTTCAGAAAATATATATGGATGCCCAACTCACTCTTAAGCGATTCTGGACAACTTGAACAGAACAGAATTAACAGCGTTGTAAGGGACCTTGAAGGTCTTCTATTCCAACCCCCTGCTCAGGCAGAAAACCTTATACCATTTCAGACAAAGGGTTGTCCAGTCCAATCCTGTCTTTTTAAACTTCCAGGATTGGCACATTCACAACTTCTGGGAGGAAAGTTGTTCCACTGGTTAATTGTTCTGTTTGAACATTTCTTATTTCTATGTTGCTCCTCTCCTTGGTGAGTTTCCCTCCTTTGCTTCTTGTCCTGCCCTCAGGGGCTTTGAAGCAGGGGTCACCAACCTTTTAGACCTCAAGAACCATCAACCTCATAATTTTAAATCCCAGGGACCACGAACTGATTCTGTGGGCATGGCCTAACTTGTGGGTGTGGCTTGGTGGTCCTGTGACTGGCTGGGCATGGTGTGTATGTAAATATTATAAATATTTATATCAATATTGAATTTTTTTTATTAAAACAAGAGCAACTTTTACCCCAAATCAGGCAAAGCTGGCAGGCAGATTGAGTTGCTCACAGAATCACAGATTCATTCAGAGATCTATCTGCCATCAGCTAGCTCTGTCACATAAAATTAGCTTGCCGTTGAGTCTGCACTGAATAATAGAACCTTCAGTCCTAAGGGAGGTTCGGCTGTGCTTAAAAGCAGAGCCAAAGATCTAAAGACTAGCTAGAAAGCAAGAAATCCAACCATCTCCTGCTTCCTAGCTAATCTAAATCTCACAGCTTTCTAGAAAAATCAATTTTCCCATCATGGTGACCAAAATTGGATGCAGTTTGCAAAGTGTGGTCTTACCAAGGCTATCTGCAACTTTCAAGGCTAAAAGCCCATTACAAAAACAGTAAAAGTAATAACGCCCCCACTTACACCAGCCTGGTGACAACAATCAAATGAGCCATTTGATGGGCTCCATCCCACTCGGGAATCCCCAGGCCTGTTGTCAAAACCAGGTCTTGGTGTCAAAGTGAAGGCCACTCTTATTTCTTCAGGGACGATGTTCTATAGGGGAGTGAGGGAGCCAACACAAGAGAAGACCTTTCTTCTTGGTCCCATTAGATGGTCCTCCTTAAGAGAAGTCCCCTGTAACATTCCCTGCCTCCCTGCTCTGGTGGATTGAGTAGATGTGACCAGGAGGGGGGCTGCTACCGGTTCGCCTTGGTTTGGATGAACCTGTAGTTATAATTTTTAATTGCCGGTTCAGTGAACCGGTAAATCCCACCCCTGGCTGGCGCCACCCACCCCCCCTCCCGGAGTCCCCAAGTGGCCCATTTTGGATGCCAGGTAAGTGCAGGGCCCACGCGGAGGCTCGAGTGTGAAAAACAGGCCCAGATGTTCCAGAAGGCTGGAAACGGGCCTGTTTCCAGCCTCCAGAGGCCAGAGAGGCAGTTTTCACACTCCCGAAGGCTCGAGGAAAGCCTCCAGAGCCCGAGGAGGGTGAAAATGCCCCCCGCCATGGTGCAGGAGGCCAACTAGGCCACGCCCACCACGGCCACACCCACCCAGGCAGAGAACCCGTTGCTAAAATTTTTGAAGCTCACCTCTGGATGTGACTAGAGGGAGATATATAAATAATTCCCTAAATTCCCTGAATTTCACTGAAGATGTTACCTTGCCTGGTAATGAAACGTTCGGAAACCAACCCACAAGTTTGGAGGACGAACCTCCAAACGCTGTCCTGAAATTCCAGGTTATTTCAGAGTCCAAACACTGGTCCTTCATGGATCTTCTTTTTATTTCCAGAGAAGAGGACAATATCAGAGGCAGAAGGAAATGTCCAGAAGGAAATGTCCAGGATTGATACAGTTCTCCAGTTAAAAATGAGAAAACTTTACAATAAAATAGTTATCGGAGGTAAGGTAAAGGTTCCCTTTGCACACATGTGCTAGTCATTTCCAGCTCTAGGGAGCGCTGCTCATCTCCGTTACAAAGCTGAAGAGCCAGCGTTGTCCAAAGATGTCTCCGTGGTCATGTGGCCGGCATGACTAAACGCCAAAGGCGCACGGAACACTGTTCCCTTCCCACCAAAGGAGTCCCTGTTTACCTACTTGCACTTTTTACGTGCTTTCGAACTGCTAGGTTGGCAGAAGCTGGGACAAGGAACGGGAGCTCACTCCGTTACGCGGCGCTAGGGATTCGAACCGCCGAACTGCCGACCTTTCTGATCGACAAGCTCATCATCTTAGCCACTGAGCCACCACGTTCCCTCTATCTATGACTAACAGAGATAATCATCGATATATCTTTTTATGCCATTCAGGATTTTGAAGATGGAATGATTCGAGGTGGACCTCTGGGCTCAGCACTGCTGCATTATTAGTTTTGCCACTTGTTCTTTAACTTCTGCATCGTGATGATGCAACAGAGATGCCAGTTTTTGAGTATATAGAGAATTGTCGGAGAGAGTAGAAAAAATTGAATCTTCATTGTATCGGTTGTGGATAGCAGAACCCTTGTCGTGTCTCATGGACTTTGTCAGATTCGTGGCGAACACAAGGACTCTGAGCAAAACATCTTTGTTTATGCAGCCATCAAACAGAGATAGCAGAAGAGGTGCCTGGAAAGACATGGGAAAAAATGTAAACCGTGTTTTTTTTAGTTTAAGTTTAAAGAAACAGCGTGCATTTATTTATTCACGTGAATTTATTTATTTTACAAAGTTAACACTGAGTAGGTAAGAGTAAAACATTGCTTTGAATGATCCCAATGACTTAATAGCCAATTATATGTTGAGTCAAATCAGGGAGCATAATTTCTGAAAATGTATTCATTTATATATTATCCTTCAAAAAATAACAATTCTAGATTCTAGAATGCAGTTTCCTGGATAACGTTTATTCCATTTCAAACGCAAAATGCTAATGTCTCTTAAATAACTTTCAGCAATTATTTGTAAACAAAAACTATTGCTGTTTTAAAGTTTAGGCCTTTAAAATTGACAAGGGATATAAAAAAAGCTTACGACGATACAGGTACACACAGGTTTCAGTGGCTATGCTGTTAAGGTGCTCTTTGCTACCACTGTCAAGGCTTCGAAAAAACCTTTTCCAGGGAGTAAAAATCTTCAAACATCCCTGCTAATTAGAGGTGATAGACCATGTTTTTCTTTGCTGCCAATGCTGATAAAAATTAGACCCGGAAAGTAATCTAAAAACATTTTTATTTATAAAATAAGAAAACTTACACGGAGCTACATGTTGGCAGCTTATTTAACACCAAGGCATATAGAAAAAGAACAAAGGAAAAGTACAACGGAAGTGAAGTCAAAACTTTTTACACATGCACAGTAAATCAAAATATCACAAGACTTTCTTATCTCATTACTATGGAGACAAGATAACACAGTGCTGGCTAGCAGACACCTGCTTGCTATAATATTAGCTTTGAAGCTTGAACAGACAAACCAAAAAACGCAGTGACATATGCAATAAAGGGACAAAGGTTTTCCTTCAAAATTAGAAGGAATTCATAGTCTAAGACCGTGATGGCGAACCTATGGCATGTGTGTCAGAAGTGGCACACAGAGCCACTTCTGCCGACATGCGAGAGGTCACCCAGAAGAGCCCCACTGCGCATGCGTGCGTGCTGCCTGCCCACCAGCTGACTGTCGAGTATCTGGCATGCATGCACGGGGGATGGGAGATGCATGCGCAGACAGGCGGGGCGCGCGGAGGAATCGCGCGTGCATGCACAGAGGGCATGGGGGGGCTGCACACACATTGTTTTCTGGGTGCTGGCGCGTGTGCAATTTTCGGCATGGGAGCCCAAAAAGGTTAGCCACCACTGGTCTAAGAAATCAAATAAACGAACGAGTGAAGGAAACAGTCGAACGAGAAGGAGCAAAGGATGAAAGCAGCTTTACCCGTGAATTAAGTAGATGTTCTGCCATAGCTGGGTTTGCTGATAAATTCACAAGGACTTTCAGGACTTGAACCTGTAACATTGAAAAGAGTTCCTCTGACTCGTCTATCGAATTAATATGAGATAGAAGTACATTTGATGGATAGCTAGGATTTAAAGGGAATAGATAGTTCAGAACATGGCTTGCATTGAATGACAGGTAGTCCTTGACTTACAATTTAGTGACTGGTCAGTTACAACAGCATTAGAAAAAACAACATGGACGTTTTTGAGACTTACAACCATTTAATGCTCACAGGATCAAAATTTAAACGCTTGGCAACTGACTGATATTTATGAGGTTTGCAGCGCAACTTAACAACTGAGATTCACTTAACAACTGTGGCAAGAAACATCGTATCATGGAACAAAACTCACTTGACAACTGTCCTGCTCAGCCAGAAAAAATTAGGCTGAATTCTGGTTGTACGTCAAGGATTCTCTGTGTTCCCATTGAAATGATTTACCAATTTATATTTGACTTTAAGATTTTATTTCAGTTTGGAAAAGTCAAATAGACATGCTCCATTCTCATTTTTAACACTTATTCCATGTCATTGTTCTGACCAAGGTTTCCTGAGACACCAACAAACACACACTAAATTCAAAACGCTTTTATTTTAGTTCAATGGCAGAGAATTATCATCATTCACACCCGGAATGAGTTTTAACCAGTTATAATTAGTCCCAGGGACATCTGCCAAAGTTCTTCGAGAGACGTCTGATAAGAAATCACCTTATCTTACTTGAAGTGCTGCCAATGATTAATTTCCCAATTAGTCTTTCCAAAACCAAACGGAGCAAATTCACCACGGAGCTTTCAAGAGTCCAAACCGATTAGAGCAAACAACGTTGCTTCCTGCAAAGGTTCCTGTCCCTTTGCACTTCCTTTATATCTTATGGGAGGGGCAATCACCTCCAAGCCTTACTCCCGAGTTGCCCCTTTTGTCTTAGCTGCTCTTGCCTTCTGGCAGCTCTGTGCATGGGCACACTGGGAACAGGCTCCCCTTGTTCCTCTGCCTCGCTGCTGCCAGGCTCTGAAGGCTCCAGAGTCAGCACCCCAATCCCAGATGGTCCTGGCCCCATCTCTGTATTGGACACAGGACCCTCGTCCTAGTCCTCCCCAGACTCCCGGACTGCTCTCGTTCTTCTCCACTGTCCAGTTCTGCTGCCGGCTGCCGGCGAACCACAACAGTCACGAGGAAAACAAAACGGGAAAGCCATTTTCTACTACAGGTAGTCCTCGACTTACAACAGTTCGCTTAGTGACCTTTCAAAATTACTGGGGGGAAAAAAGTGACTTAGGGCCGTTTTTCACATTTATGACCGTTGCAGCATCCCCTACAGTCATGTGATGAAATGATGATTGCACTGTCCCGGGCTCCTGTGATCTCCTTTTACAACCATCTTGACAAGCAAAGTCAATGGGGAAACCAGATTCACTTAACAACCAGGTTAACGAATTTGAAGAATTGCAAACTGACCAAACCAACGTCTCGTTTGGCAACAGAAACTTGGGTTTGTGATCTGCCTATAGTTAGTTTCAGAGTAATTAATTAGCTTAACGTAATTTTGTTAGTAGGTGAAAGCAAGGGTCTCCAAACTTGGCAACTTTAAGACTTGTGGACTGTGCTGGCTGGAGAATTCTGGGAGTTGAAGTCCACAAGTCTTAAAGTTGCCAAGTCTGGAGACCTCTGGGTTAAAGAATTAACCTAAAAGGCTAAATACTGAATGTTCCCTTCTTCTATTTTAACGATAAAACAGGGAGCTGCTGTACCTGAGTCCTTTCAATTCCTTCAAACAGCAAGTGCAGGAAAGTGGGTATGAAGCTAGACATCATGTAATGATAGTCGTCTGTCACGGAAATGTTGGTTAAAAATCGAAGGCTGGCTAACTGCAATTTGGAATTTACAGAAGAGGCTTCCACTTCCTCGCACACGTTGGTAATGTAGATCTAAGGGAAAGAACAGAAACACCAAAAACACTTTTAACCAAGACGTTACTACAAAGGCACAGAGGTCTCGTTTACTTTTCGCCATGCCAAAATGTGGGGGAATTCACTGCAGAAGGCAATCGTGTTGGGAAGAGTTGGCGGTCAAAGGAAACCAGGCCGCCAAAGAACATGGTGGATGGACACGCTCAAAGCTGAACCAGCTGGAGCATAGAACAACTCAAAAGGAGTAGTGCAAAGATAGGAAGACCCGTGCTTTGCTACGAAACGATGTGGTCAGGCTTAGATTTTGGGGAGGAACATTCTGCCTACCAGCATCCATCGGTATTCATCCGGCTAGCGTCCTGTCAGTGTGGGAGAGAGTTAAGGGCTGTTTGGAAACTGAAACAGCATTTGCTATATGAGCAAGAAGACAGCAAGGAGCCTGGGCGTGGCTTAGCTCAACTGTTCTGTACTAAAACTGCTCGGTGCTGTGAAACTGAAACTGAAACTCCTCTCCTCTGCTTGTGTTTTGCCTTTGGAAGAGATTTCTTTTCAGGTGGGGAGGGGGAGTAGAACTCCTTAGCATCAGAGCGTGTTAATAATAATAATAATATAGGAAATACTAATAGCTCTGATGGTCATTTTGAAAAACCCTTTCTTAGTGAGCACCTAGAAGCCAAGAGGAACATACGGGCCAAATTTCAAGTTTGTAGGCTTGACAGTTCTGGAGATTTGTGATGGTGTGTGGCTGGTATTTTGTTTTTATTTATATATATATAGATTTGGAGAGACCTGGCCCACAGAATGGCCAAAAGCTGGAAACGACTGAATGGATAATATGACCATCATCAAGCCACAGAATGTATCACTGTAAGCTTAAGAGGCTAGAAACAATGCTTCCTTTCTGGTGGTCTCATGTTCAGAATGTTTACTGATGGTTTTAAATTGCTTTTGTATTTTTTTTTAAAATTTGTTACATTTATTATATTAGCAAACATCAACTTGCATACCTAATGACTGCGGTTTCACTTTAATCACCCCTAGATTTAAGAAAGTTAAAAAAAATACGACATTCTTAATTGCCATCCATAAAACCTAATAAGTATTTCAATAAGCTAAAAGCCAGATAAAATTTATCAGAAACTTTTGGACAAAGTGAAAGATGATAACCTTATACAGAGATACCAGAGCTGGAAGGGACCTTGGAGGTCTTCTAGTCCTACCCCTTGCTCAGGCAGGAAACCCTATACCATTTCAGACAAATGGTTTTTCCAATCTCTTCTTAAAAACTTCCAGTGTTGGAGCATTCACAACTTCTGGAGGCAAGTTGTGCCACTGATTAACTGTTCTCACTGTCAGGAAATTTCTCCTTGGTTCTAAATTGCTTCTCTCCTTGATTAGTTTCCATCCATGGCTTCTTGTCCTGCCTTCAGGTGCTTTGGAGAATAGCTTGACTCCCTCTTCTTTGGGGCAGCCCCTCAAATATTGGAACACTGCTCTCCTGTCTCCCCTGGTCCTTCTTTTCTAGGATTAATACCCAATAATTCCTGCAACCATTCCTCATATGTTTTAGCCTCCAGCCCCCTAATCATCTTTAACAATTAATCAATTTAGGGCAGACATGGCAGTGTCCATGGGTTATGTGATAATCGCTTGCAACCTTCTGGCCAGATTCACTGTGATAATCGCTTGCAACCTTCTGGCCAGATTCACTTAACAACTGTGTCATTAAATTTTATTTTAATTGTTGTTAGTGATTGGGCTTGTTAGGTTTAATTCTTTTTAAAATATTTATTGTTGTTGTGTTTTAATTGTGAGCCACCCCGAGTCCTTGCGGAGAGGGGGCGGCATACAAGTCCAATTAAATAAATAAATAAATAAATAAATAAATAAATAAATAAATTTAACAACTGCGTAATTTACTTAACGCTGGCAGGGAAGGTTGTAAACGGGGCAAAATTCACTTAACAAACTTAACTCTCTTACTTAGCAATGGCAATTTTGGGTTCAATCGTGGTCTTAAGACGAGGACTAACCGGGTACTCTTTTACCTCATTACGTAGCATTTTACTGATTTCTCTCCCCATCTTATTTTATTGCATTTAATCTAATTATTATGTGGGCCTATCACCGAACTGAACGTTAAGTCACCTCAGGCATCAGTAAATCAGTTAATGGTGTCAAAACGGCACATACAATCCAGAGATCAAAGCTCTGCCCCTTTTTTATATGCTGTAATATATGTTGAAATGTCATAGGACTTTGATCACTCACTCAATCAATCAATCGGAATAGAGCTGGAAGGGACTTTGGAAGTCATCTAGTCCACCCCCTGCTCAAGCAAGAGACCTTATACCACTTCAGACAAATGGTTATCCAACATCTTTTTAAAAATGTCCAGTGTTGGAGCATTTGCAACTTCTGGAGGCAAGTTGTTCTGCTGATTTAATTGTTCTAACTGTCGGGAAATTTCTTCTTAGTTGCTTCTCTCCTGGATTAGTTTCCATCTGTTGTTTCCTGTTTTGCTTTCACACACATTATTTTGAGGTAACCGTGCCCTGTGGCTAATTCTTCTAATCCCTATAAGTCTCCTGTTGTGAAAAGACAGCTTACAAATTATTTTTAAAAAGTTACTACGCTAAATAACTTCCAACTGAGCAATATCACACGTAACAATATAATCAGTATTCCTGCTGCATTAATTTTTTTAGAAACCCTATTCGTATGCATTTTTATTATACAGTGTTATTTTAAACTCACCTTTAGTTCCTCTTGGTTTTTAGTATTCATACTCAAGTTATTGAATGCATTAAGTGCTTTCTGTTTAACATCAGTGATGGGAACTGAAAGCATTTTTCCAATCAGAGAGAGGCCACCTAAATTTCGAATGATATCCTACAAATTAAACGAATAGGAAAATATCATATATAATCATCTAAATCCCTAAAGTCCAAAAAACCTCATTTAATGGAGGGGAATTTGCCCAAAACAAACAACACTTCTCTGTAATTTATTTTTAAAAAACTGTTCTTAATAGTTGGATTACTGGAAAATAAAGTTTAAAGATTAATAGTGCAAAGGAGGTCATAGCACAAAGTCACAATCATATGGTCACTTTGAAAAAGATGTCCACAAGTAGTTAATATCTATAATTAAGGGGCGTTCATAAATGCACCATCATGCCTCCCATCCCTGTCCTATTGTCCCCATTTAATCGTACCTATTTTCTGTATTCTTACTCATGTTTATACTTATACCTATTATCTTGTAAGCGATTCACAAATCAAATCAATCAATCAATCAATAATGGTGAAATTGCTTTCTGTTCCTTTCTGTTAAAGCTGAAGATTATTAACAGTGGGTTTTTTTCCACTGCTGTGATAGGCTCTTATTTCTTGATTCCTAGTAACGCAGTCACCATTTCTTTCACATATAAATTCATTTCTTCTAAACAGATAAGATAGTATGTCTTGACTTTGGGACTGAAGAGCCATGGTTGCTGATAGTAGGATGTCACCAAGAGAGACAAGAAATAAATTGTTTTGGCACCTTTCGAAAGTGGGAGAAGGCTTAAAGAACCAGAAGAACCTTAAGCCAACTCTCACAATTCCTCAGGTTGGCTGAGGAATTCTGGGAGTTGAAGTCCACAAAGTCTTAAAGGGATCCCTGTATCACAACATTGGCTTCTTTTTTCTATGGTGGAATGGAAACAAAGAAAAGCCCTTACTTGATTTACAGAGAAAGCCGCGCTGTTGCCCAGGGTAACCAAGATCTGTTCTTGAACCGAAGAGTCCTCTGTAGACTCCAGCAGATGAAGAAGACTCTTAATGTGACGGGCCTCAAGACCGCCATGGGAAGAATTTGAACCATCACTGCCCCCTAATGTTAGAAAATAAATATTACACCTAATGGGTGTTTTTCCAGAAATGGAATAGAATAGGTATTTATGTGCTTTTATACAGAACAGAACAGAATAGGTATTTATCTGCTTTTATACAGAATAGGATAAGATAGGATAGGATAAGATAGAATAGAATAGAATAGGTATCTATCTGCTTTTATACAGAATAGAATAGGATAGAATAGAATAGGTATCTATCTGCTTTTATACAGAGCAGAACAGAATAGATATTTATCTGCTTTTATGCAGAATAGGATAGAATATGTATTTATCTGCTTTTATACAGAACAAAACAGAATAGGTATTTATCTGCTTTTATATAGAATAGAATAGAATAGAATAGAATAGAATAGAATTCTTTATTGGCCAAGTGTGATTGGAATTTGTCTCTGGTGCATATGCTCTCAGTGTACATACAGAAAAAATAAAATACATTCATCAAGAATCATAAAATACAACACTTACTGATAATCATAGTTTACTAATAATTTTTTCAGATTTTTTTTTCTGAATTCCCCTCCCAATTTTTCCCCCCAGAAATGCAAGAAATCCTCCATTTATGACCATTGAGCCCGAAATTTCTGTGGCTAAGCAGGACCTGGGTTAAGTGAGGGGTTTTTTGCCCCATTTTACCACCTTGATTTACCGCCGTGGTTAAGAAGAGATTGGATAACGCTTTGTCTGAAATGGTATATATAGGGTTTCCCGCTTGAGCAGGGGTTTGGATTAGAAGTCCTCTCACGTCCCTTCAAACCCTGTTGTTCTATATCTTCTATATGTTTGAATCACTGCCGTTGTTAATGGAAACAAAACAGGATTGTTCACCAACTTAGGTTGGGCTCCATTGTGGTAATAAATCAAGGACTCTATATGCAGCTGAGTTCCTGCGGGGAATCCCAGCAAAAACATGTAGGTTGGGGAAGAAACCCAACAAGAGACACAGACTTCAGAGGATAATTAGGACTGCAGAAATAATAATGGCTACCAACCTGCCTTCCATGGGGGACCTGGATACTACATGAGTCAAAAAGAGGGCTGTGAAAATATTTACAGACTCCTCACATCCTGGACATAAACTGGTTCAACTCCTTCCCTCAAAACGATGCTATAGAGCACTGCACACCAGAACAACTAGACACAAGGACAGTTTTCCCCCGAACGCCATCACTCTGCTAAACAAATAATTCCCTCAATACTGTCCAACTATTTACAAAGTCTGCACTACTATTACTATTAATTTTCTCATCACTCCTTATCACCCATCCTCTCCTACTTGTGACTGTATGACTGTAACTTTGTCGCTTGTATCCTTATGATTTATATTGACTGTTTCCTAGTATGATTTGATTGCTTATTGTACCCTATGACTATCATTAAATGTTGCACCTGATGATTCTTGAACCTTTCTGGGGCTAAGTAAGTTGGTGGACAATCTTGTTCCATTAACAACGGCAGTGATTAAAATATATAGAAGATATAGGATAACCAAGTGGGGAAAGACCTGGGAGGTCTTCTATCTAGTCCAACCCCCTGCTCAAGCGGGGAAACCCCATATATACCATTTCACACAAAGGGTTGTCCAATCTCTTCTTAACCACGGCTGTCAATCAAGGTGGTACAATGGGGCCATAAACCCAGGTCCCACTTATCCACAGAAATTTGGCGCTCAATGGTCGTAAATAGAGAATTGCTTGCATTTCTTGGGGGGAAAATTCTGAAACAAAATCATTGCTGATTAGTAACCTGTGATTATCACTGTATTGTATCTTATGATTCTTGATGAATGTGTTTTATTTCTTTCTTTATGTGCACTAAGAGCTTTTGCACCAAAAACAAATTCCTTGTGTGTCTAATCACACTTGGCCAATAAAGAATTCTATTCTATTCTATTCTATTCCATTCCATTCCATTCTATTTCCTATTTCTATTCCTATTCCTATTTTCTATTCTATTCTTATTCTATTTCCTATTTCCTATTCTATTCTTATTTTATCCTATTTCCTATTTCCTATTCTATTTCTATTTTCTATTCTATTCTTATTCTATTTCGTATTCTATTTCTATTCCTATTCCATTTCTATTTCCATTTTCTCTTCTATTCCCGTGGATCAAAAAGGAACAAATTAAGGAAGGGGAAAATCTGACCTTGCGGGACACACCCCAAAGGTGCCCGGTGGAGGCTGGACAACCCGGGAGACCCCGAGGCTTCTCCCCCACCGAGGCTGCCCGGCTCTCTTTCCAAGCCCCTCGGCCGTGGGGAGGCTCCCCCGCTCCGCCTGGAAGTCACCCGGTAAAGGCCATAGGCGACTCCCGTTGCCGCCGCCGCCGCCGCCAGGCTCACCAAGCCGACCCGCAACGTCCAACCGCCCGATTCTTTCATGGCAAACGAGACACGCGTTTTCCCCCGGGCCGGGGTAAAAAAGGGATGGGAAGGCTTTTGGAGCACGTGGGAAAGCGTCTTCTTCCGTTGCACGCGGGTCAGCCGGGCTCCACCTCCAGGGGGGTGGATCCCGGGGAATCTTACCTCTGGGTGGATCCGAGAGACGATCGGCGCTGGGACTGGGCGAGTTTTTGGCAATCGCGGAGGGAGGGGATCGAAGGCTCTTGCCTGCTTCCCCAAAAGAACCTCCTCGCCGGTTCCGATCCGGATGCCTTGGAATAGTTTGCACGCGTTCACACGTGCGCCGGCGAGAGAGACGCGTGTCTCCCGCATCTGTGTGGGAGGAGGAGGGGGGAACCGACAGCGGAGAGCTGGAGCGGCCGTTGGGAACGGGGGCGGTGGTCGCCCGCCTTCCCAGCTGTTCCGGCCGGTGGGTGGCTGGGTGGGGAGCGTTACACGGATCCCCTTGTGACTGGCCATGCCCATCCTTCGCAATGGGGACCCCGCTTTGAGGGCCTACTTCCAGAAGTATGCCATCCCGGATATCTATGAGGTAAAGAAGGCACCGTATCCTCTGGGTGTGTGTGGAGGGGTTTGGGGTTCAAGGCAGTCTCAGGCACCCCCTCTTTGACCTAGAACTGATAAGACCTTGAACCATGAATTTTGAGAGAGGGTTCTTGGTGGTCTCTGAGGTGGGTTGTTTCCTTGCAAACGTTGCATTACCCAACTAGGTAACACCATCAGTTCTACAAGGTAGTGAGGTCTGTGAAAAGAGAGGAGGAGGAGGAGGAGGAGGAGGAGGAGGAGGAGGAATAATAATAATAATAATAATAATAATAATAATAATAATACTGCGGGGTCCTTGGTGGTCTCTGAGGTGGGTTGTTTCCTTGCAGACATTTCATTACCCAGGTAGGTAACATCATCAGTGTTAGAAAGAAATGGGATTTTTCTCTCTGTTTACTGAATGTTACCTAGTTTGGATAAGGAAACCTCTGCAAGGAAACCACCAAGCTCAAACCCCTCATTTCAACCCTGCACTACAGCTACAGGGAGTCCTCGCCTTACAACGGTTAATCAAAGTTACAACAGCACTGAAAAAAAGTGACCGAGGACCGTTTTTTCAAACTTACAACCTTTGCAGCCTCCCCGTGGTCACGTGATCAAAATTCAGGTGCCTGGCAACCAACTCACATTTATGATGGTCGCAGTGTCCTGAGGTCCTGTGATTCGCTTTTGTGACCTTCTGACAAGCAGTCAATGGGGAAGCCAGCTTCACTTAACAACTGGGTTACCAACTGAACAAGTGCAATGATTAACAATGGTGGTAAGGAAAGTCATAAAATGGGGCAAATGTCCCGATACACTCAGAGGTATCTATCTATCTATCTAACTATCCATCCATCCATCATTATCCATTCTCTCTCTCTCCATCTCTATCTATCCTCTATCCATCTATCTGTCCTCTCTCCATCTATCTCTTTCCATCCATCCATCATTATCTATTCTCTCTCTCTCTCTCTCTCCATCCATCCATCCATCCTCTATCATCTATCTCGATTACCATCTCTCCATCTATCTCTTTCCATCCATCCTCATCATTATCTATTCTCTCTCTCTCTCTCTCTCCTATATGTAATCTATGCATAAATGCTGTCTTAACCATCAATCATATCAGATCTTATTCTATTTCTCTGTTTCTAATCTCATCCAATTAAATCAAATCGTTTCTCTCCATTATATATCTATCCATTCTCTCTCTCTCCATCTATATCTATCTCTATCATCCATCATCTTCTCTACATCCATCATCTCTATCCTATTCTTTATCTTTCTATTGTCTCATTTTATCTATCTATATATCCATCTTTCATATATCTATCTATCTTATCTCATCTATCCATCCATCCATCCATCATTATTCTCTCTCCTCTCTCTCCATCTATCCATCCATCCGTCACTGGATGTTTTTAAGAAGAGGTTCTGCTTGAGCAGGGGGCTGGACTAGAAGACCTCCACGGTCCCTTCCACCTCGATGACAAAGATGAAGAAGAAGCTTTGTTTACATCACAAGTGCCCACTTTTACTTCTGGGCTAAAGTCATAGCCGCCTTTTTACCCTTAACTGATGGCACGTAGAAAAATAGCAGGCAAGAAAACGATAGTACGCTGTGTTCCTCAGGATTTGGACCATGGTGGCTTTGAAATGAACTTTACTTTAAAAAACCTGAATGTCATTAATGAAATCACTAACTCATCTTGTTTGGATCTAAACCTACCTTAGACATGCCAATATGTATGAATCAGAAGAGTAATCTCTACCATAAATTAAAGAAAAAAAACAATCATTCAGTACTAAAATAACGGCACCCAACAATATTTATCATTTTCAACAGAAGAGCCAATTTGTCTTTCCTATTTGTCTTCGGTTTTTTCCAAAATCAAAAAAATCAACAGCAGGATTTAGATGAAAAATACCTCAAATCAAAATCCCGACGATTGGCAACTGGTTCATACTTATGACAGTTTCCATGTCCCAGGATCAGGCAATCCCCTTTTGAGACCTTCTGACAAGCAAGGTCAACGGGGAAGCCAGATTCACTTAACAACCGGGTTACTTACTGAATGACTGCTGTGATCCACTTAACAACGGTGGCAAAGAAAGGTTGTAAAACAGGGCAAAACTCACTGAAGAAATGTCTCGCTTAGCCACAGAAATGTTGGGCAAAATTGTGGCCATGATCCGAGGACTAATCTATATTTTGGACTAAAGTATCTGGGAAAACATTCAGTAGAACTATCAAAAAAATAATAATCTGAAAATGTTTTGTCCTGCAGCATTTATCAGAAGGAATGAAAAATGTATGGCAATATAATGTTGAAGGGAGGAATGAAGACAATACAAAACACGCCCTGATGTTATTAATTTGCTAGCTGGCCCACAATTTTGATTAGGAGTGATAAATGTAGTGGGAAATTGGCCATAAATTACAGATTTATGATACGGTTTCCTAAACAGAGTGCAACCATCATAAATTATGAGTCAGTGGCCAAGCATCCGAATATAAATCACAGGACCACAGGGAAGCTGCCATGGCCGTAAGCATGAAAAATGGTCACAAGTCACTTTTTTTCAGTGCCATTGTAACTTCAAACGGTCACTAAATGAACAACTGTCAAGTCAAGGTTTTGCCGGTTTAAGGATGGGTCGGTAGCAATTTAACGTTGCAGTGGGAAAACCTCTTTACCTACTAAATGACGAAGTCACAGACAGGGACTCCTTGGGGTCCCATCAGCGGCAATGCCGGCTGGCGGTCCCCGACGGCGTGCCTATTCTGTCGCGGTCCCTGAACTCTGGAACCAACTTCCCTGGGGCTCCGGCCTGACCTCCACCTTCCGCCATGACTTGAAGACCTGGTTATTCGACCAAGCGGGCTGTGACCTATGGGTGGGGTGTTTTAGATTTTGGTTTTTAGTTTTGTATTAATTGGGACCATTAATTTAATTCTTTTTTAAATATTTATTGTGTCTGTTTTATTGTAAGCCGCTTGAGTCTTGAGAGATGGGCATATAAGTCCCATTAATAAATAAATAAATAAATAAATAAATGTGAATGGGGTAGATTCAGGGGAGGATTTCAAAAATTTTAGCAACAGGTTCTCTGCCCAGTTGCTCGGTGGGAGTGGCCATGGTGGGCGTGGCCTAGTCGGCCTCCTGCACCACAGCGGGGCGGCATTTTTGCCCTTCCTGGGCTCGGAGGCCCTCTGGAGGCCGGAAACAGATCAATTTCCTGCCTTCCCGAACTTCCAGGAGGCCCATTTTTTACCTTACCCAAGCCTCCGTACACGCCCTGCACTTACCTGCATCCAAAACAGGCCACATGGGGAGGGGTGGGGTGGGCGGGGCCAGCCAGGAGTGGGATTTGGGGGTTCTCCAAACTGCACAGAATCTTTGCTAGGGGCTCTCCCAAACCCCCAGCAGCCCACCCCTGGGTAGATTGTATTTAGGTAGAACTGCACACATTCATACAATGGACGTGCGCGATGATCTGTAGGTAGTCCTTGACTTACAACGGTTTGTTTAGTGACCGTTCAAAGTTACAACAGCACTTTAAAAAATGACGACTGTTTTTCACACAACCGTCACAACATCCCCATGGTCACGTGATCAAAATTCAGATCCTTGGCAAGTGAGTCATTTTTATGACGATTGCGGTATCCTGGGGTCATGTGATCCCCTTTTGCAACCTTCTGACAAGCAAAATCAATGAAGAAACAAGACTCACCACAACTTTGTTACTAACTCAACAATTGCAGGGATTCTCTTAACTGTGGCAAGGAAACTGGGTCATAAAATTGCTTAAAACTCACTTAAATATTGTCTCAAAAATTTTGGGCTCAATCGTGGTCATAAATCAAGGACAACCTGTATAGAATTTACAGTTTTGACTAGCTGACGTCTATACCTGTTTACCTGAACATTTAACAGCAATTCTATGGACTGTCCTTTCCAAAATAGGCAATTTGATTTGCCAGAATTGGATTAAGTTTAGTGTTACTTGTCTGCAAAACTCCACAACTGACTCGCATCGCCCTGTGTTACGTTGCTTCCATTTTATTTGCAGTGCCATGTTCTATTCACACAGATTAGTTTTTGGACATATTCAAATATCGTTGTAGATTATTTGGAGAAATTGCGTTTCAGTTACAAAAAGCAAAATTTATGATCCAGTCCAGTAGAGGGCATAGTTGACAATCTTTAAAGCATCTTATGTGTGTAAATTAATATTTAAGAAGTATGTGTACTTGAAAGATTGCCTTTGAATTCCTCATTTCTCAGAGCACTTCATTCCTATTGAAATCAATGGGAACTTAATTATTTCTTGAGTAGTGTTTTTACTGTTCTATTTTAACTAGGATTATTGGTTTTTTGAGTCTGTAATAAGTGAAAGTGACATTGGAACAATATGTCATTTTGCCTGTCATAATATATAATTAAATTGACGGTTTTTGTTTAAATAGCTGTGCCTTTTTAGATGTTGTAATATCTTTAAGAAATAAGGTAAAAGTTTCTCCTTTTTTCAGAAAATGTACAAGCAAAAAGAAAAAAAATGATTGTCTTGATTTTAGTTCATCAGGCAAATAAAATAAGGAATTAAGCCATACTGGTTATTTATAATAAACCAATTAAAAGCAATCATTAAGGAATAAAATAAAAATACTCTCAAAAAATATTTTGGCACTTGTATGATTGGATAATACTTCAGCTTCCTAGCCTTTATAACTATAATCTTGGTTAATACTCTAAAAGGACAATTTCATGATTCTTATACTTTTAGTAATATTGTAGCAATCCATTTGTAACATCTAACGTTTACAAATTTATGATGAACTAAATTTCATGAACTAAAATCCATGTTGTTATATAAACTCAGCAATGAACAGGAATAAATCCTGAGGTAAAATAAAAATAAAATGTTGAATTGTTTTAATAAAAATGTAAAATATTCTAATAAAGAAGGTCTAGCATCTAAAAACAATTTTACTCTCTTATGAAATATATATTTTATTAATCAACACTCTATATCTTGATTTTATTTGCAGGCCTTGTTAGGTGGTTTATTAATTATGTGTCCGGAAGATCCACTCAGATTTTTAGAAGAAAAGATCAAAGAAATGATGGAAAAGGGCTTATATGGTATTATATGGTATGTATAAGAGGTTTGTGTGGTCTAAAAAGATTGATAACAAATGTGAAATCAATGTGGGAAAATCTTATTTTTTTAATAAATCAGTTTGACTTGAACCATGTAGATGCCTAATAAATGAGCTTTTAGCTCAATAATAGAATAGAAAACATCCATAGCGATATTAATATTATTTTGTGTTAGTCACTGGTCTTCAGTTCTTGGTAGCCAGAGTTGAATGTGAATTGCTAAATGCAGAAACTAAAATCAGTGGTACCAAAAACTGATACAAGGATTTTCAAATTTTCATACTGCACCTGTCATATTTACTGTTTTCTTATTCTGAATCTAGTAAGCATTCATATTTGCAGAAAAAAAAGTTGTCAACTTTATACCGTGCACAGGTCACAATAATAGCTTGGTTCAGGAGTTAATTGAAACATGTAAATGAAGATGGGGTATTAAACTTTTGCATGCAATGACATACGTTTTTATAATATTAGCCTTCATTGGACATACACTAATACGAATAAAAAACTGTTGCTTATTGAACTGTGGTCAGTGTATCTTACAATTTTTGAGGGGCTGTCTCAGAAAAGAAGTGGTCAACCAATTGTCCAGAGAAACTGAAGGCAAGAAGCAATGGATGGAAGCTTACGAAGAAGAAAATCAATCTAGAAATTAGAAATTTCTTGACACTGAGAACAATCAACCAGTAGAACAGCTTGCCTTCAGAAGTTATGGGAGCTCCATCACAGGAAATTTTTAAGAAAAGACTGGACAGCCACTTGTCTGGAATGGTACAGGCTCCCCTGCTTGAGCTAGAAGACCTCCAAGGTCCCTTCCAACTCTGTTATTCTGTAAATTTCATACTTTTTTGATGTTGGGTGTTACCATCCATTCTTTTCCATGGCCTCAGGCCATAATGAGCATATCAAATGATAATTCCAATTTAAAGCAGTTCATTACAATCCACCTGAAGTTCATTTTCTAATATTTTTAATGTAGGCCTTGTTTAACAGTAGTAATTGAGACTGGCCATTCCGTTGCTAGGTGACATGGCTGTAAAACATGAGGTCGCGTGACCACCCCGATTTAAGATGGCAGGGCCAGCAGGCAGTCGTTAAATACCATGTGGTCACAGCCTTCCATGTTCACATAATTTGTGAAACTCCTGCCAGCTTCTATACTGACTTTACTTGCCAGAAGTCAGCAGTGAATTTGCAAACGGCAATCGGACAAAAATTGTGCATGCTATTGTGGCCACAGTTACAAGGAACGATTCGTTCAGGGCCATTGTAACATTTAACTGTGGTCATTCAGCGAGGACTACCCATATGCTGGATTTCTACACTGACACTCTGAAATTTACTTTTGTTCAAGCTTCCACACTCCGTGTTTCTCTCTCTCTTTTTTTAAATATGTTTTAATTGTAGTTTATTATAACCTAAAAGGCAATGGAAAATATTTTCCATTATGCTCCATGTTTCTAGAAAAGCAAGAATTTCCACAGATTTGTAGGGGAAAAATAGACACTTGAAAGATAAGGAACATTAAAAAAATGGAAAATATGATTTCTAGTAAAAAAAATCACAGCATAATATCATTTAAATTCTTTGCTTTGAACCAGGATTATTTAACTGACTACAAAAACAGGAAATAACAATGGTTTTAAAAACTAGCTCAAGCTGTAGTGTAATAATTTTGTTTAAAAAAACTAACATATATATATATATTTGCTTCTAGGAACATGTGTATCGATCCAGAGTTAAGTCTGAAGTTGAGAGTCCTTTCTGAGACATATTTACACACACTTTTAGGCCTTGATGATGACCAGCTGGTAATTATTAATAAATCTCTGTAAAAACATTTAGAATAATAGCTTTCTCCAAAGATAGTCTGGGAAGAATTTTGTTTAACGTTTGCTCATAATCCATTTTTGACAGAGAGTCGTGGGAAAGACTATATTCCTTAATCCTTATTCCTGTAGACTTTATAACCTAAACACACTTAAGTAAAATTGCATCAAACTCAGATGTAAAAAAATGTAACTGCCTCAGGCTTGCTTACTGGGCGCTGTGCATTCTGTATGTATACGTGCGTTTAAATAAATGAATAAAATTCTACTCTAGGGAAATGCGAGGTAGAAAAATAAGTAAAATAGGGAAACAGAAATCATTTAATTTGGTGGCATCTAGAATTATAGAATTGTTGACCCTGATGGTTCTTTAGGATTCATTTCAAAAGTGTACATCAGAGTTTTTTCAATAAATGACATGAAGAATAATTATCCTATTTTCTTCATCTGCACCTGACTATCTGACTTTCTTTCCTATTTTAATGTAATTTTATTTTTGTATTTACTTTTCAGATGACCACAGAGTTATGCGATAGAGCATGGGACTTCTATAGCACTAATCTTAAGAGAAAGTGTTTTGAGTATGTATATAATTTCCTTTATTATTTCTTAATAATATTTCTACTTTCTGAGTTCAGACCAGAAACATTCTTACTGGGAATTATTAATGAGAAATACAGTAAAGGAACAATATATTTAATGATACATATAATAACAGCTGCGAGATTGGTGTATGCCCCAAACTGGAAGAATGAAGATACCCCTACAGAAAGTGAAATAATAAGGAAAATAGTCTGTGCAGAGATGGATAGACTAACTTTAGAAATCAAAGATAAGGGTGAGACAGAGTCAGAGGTGGTATTCAGCAGGTTCTGACCAGTTCTGGAGAATTGGTAGCAGAAATTTTGAGTAGTTTGGAGAACCGGCAAATACCACCTCTGACTGGAGATTTTACTGTATCCTTCCCTGCCACCACCAAGCCATGCCCACAGAACGGTAGTAAAAAAATTTGAATCCCACCACTGGACAGAGTATTATGAAGTTGGGAGTAAAACGTATCAATGACTAGAGTCCAGGAAAAAGAAAGAAAGCGTTGACACTTTATAGGAATGAAAGTTAAAGTTTTTAAACCAAAGAGAATGGAATACAGTGGACAAATACGAGATGATATGAATGCATGAGTATAAAAGACGGTTGTAAATATGCATATAATTATATATTTTTATTTTTTTATTTTTAATTACATTTATATGTCAGCCTTCTCCAAGACTCAGGGTGGCTTACAATTTTGGATACAACCCAGTGTGCTCAGCAATAGCCTTCATTCCATTGTATATGCCTGCTTATTACTAAGCGGCATTTTTACAAGGTCAGCTTATTGCCCCCAACAATCTTGGGTCCTCAATTTACCTACCCTGAGAGGATGGAAGGCTGAGTCAACCTTGAGCCTGGTGGGATTCGAGCCTACAGTAATTGTAGACAGCTGGATCTTAAGAGCAGGCATTTACAGCCTGAGCCACCAAGGCTCATATATAAATGTAGATAAATGTAAATAGAAATAATATACAGCTAGCATTATACTAATAACATAAGGGAAAAAGAAAATCAACTGTTATGTGTATCTCTATACTATAGCTTGTACGGCCAAGGAAGTCGCACTGTGTTCAATTGTTTTTAATGTTTATTCAAATAAATAAATGTGTGTGTGTGTGTGTGTGTGTATGCAGGCCTTGGTGTATTTGGGTCTTATCCCATGTAAGATTGAGAGTATCTTGGCGACGTTTGAGATCCCTCCCATCTTCAGGCTGATGTTTTCGGCTTTGTGCCTGTGCTTTGTGCTTGTGCCAGCCCACAAAGCCCACAAGCTGGCACAAGCACAAAGCTGAAAACACCAGTCTGAAGATGGCGAGTGGGATCTCGTCGAAACGTCGCCAAGATACTCACAATCTTACACGGGATAAGACCCGAATACACCAAGGCCTGCATACCTTTACCCATGAAAACCTACGAAAGCAAATATGTATATATATATATTTGCATGTCAGGTTGCTATTGTAAACAGAATTAATGTTGAGTTCTAGGTATTCATCTGCTGACATAGTAACTATAGGTTAAGCAAATTAAGCCTCCCAATCTCATTCTAACAGAAATCATTACTAAGGCTGTGTTCACAGAAACATAGAATGGAGCTGGAAGGGACCTTGGAGGTCTTCTAGTCCAGCCCGCTGCTCAAGCAGGAGACCCTAGACCACCTCAGACAAGCGACTGCCCAGTCTCTTCTTAAAAACCTCCAGTGATGGAGTGCCCACAATTTCTGGAGGCAGGCTGTTCCACTGGTTAAGAGTGGTGTGGTGGCCTAGGAAGTGGAGTTCTTGCCTCACAATCAGGAGGCTGTGAATTCTATCCTGGGTAGAGGCAGATATTTCTCTGGGCACAAATGAGAATGTATCTGCTGAACAAAACTCCGCATTGGTGACAGGAAGGGTATCCGGCCAGTAAACATTCTGCTAGCTCCATTCAGTTGCCAAGACTCCACCCCGCAAGGGAATTATGGGGTTGTTAAGAAGAAGAAGAAGAAGAAGAAGAAGAAGAAGAAGAAGAAGAAGAAGAAGAAGAAGAAGAAGAAGAAGAAGAAGAGGAGGAGGAGGAGGAGGAGGAGGAGGAGGAGGAGGAGGAGGAGGAGGAGGAGGAGGAGGAGAGGAGGAGAGGAGAAGAAGAAGAAGAAGAAGAAGAAGAAGAAGAAGAAGAAGAAGAAGAAGAAGAAGAAGAAGAAGAAGAAGGAGTTGTTCCACTGGTTAATTGTCCTCACTATTAGGAAGTGTCTCCTTAAGTTGCTTCTCTCTTTGATTAGTTTCCAACCTGATGTTTCATAATATTAAGGATTAGTTTATTGAGGTCACCACTAGAAACAATACAAACCCGCCAGGCCCCTTTCACACATAACAACCAGGAGTATCCACAGTAGAGATCAGAAAGTGACACTGCTGTCCAAATTCTGACCCTTCGTGCAATGTACCCGTTCAAACAAAAATTGGATCACACAATTGTGGTCACCAACTTGACCTTTTGTGAGTCTCCTGCAGATAATTGTCCATCTAATAGAGGATGCAAAGTTTTCTCCAAACAAACGTAGATGGGAACATCTCTTCTTTGTTACCCCAGGTTGATTAAAGTTGATTGATCACAAAATCCAAAGTATTGATTCTTCTTAGCCGTGATAGAATATAGGTAGTCCTCAACATACAATCATTCATTTAGTGACCATTTGAAGTTACAACGGCATTGGGAAAAAAAGCGACGGGTGACCATTTTCCTACTTATAACCTTTGCAACTTCGAGGACTGCCTGTATTTGGCCTTCTCCCCAAAAAAATTAATAGTAACAACAACTACAACAACAACAATAATAATAATGTAAAATATTTTAATGCGGTTCAGCAAAATGCTTTTTTGATTGCAACTTTATGTTTCAAAGAAAACATAGATGAACAAACTTTACTGCATGATTTATCATTGCTTAACTATTGCAGCGCATGGATCGAATATTGTGAAGACAAGAAAGCAGCTGGAGAACTCCTAAAGGAAAAATTGGCAGCTGCAAGGCACTACTATGACTGCAAACTACTAAAATTAGCAATGAGGACATGGTATGAGTGGGTGAACTCCCGGAAAGAATTGCACAAACGTAAGAATGTTACACCGATAATAATTTAAGTAGATGACTGGTTTCCGGTGGAGGAACTGTGGTGATTCGTGGGCAGCTGGTGCAAACAGCAACGGAATCGGACAGTGGGGAAGAACGGGGACCATTAGGAGTCTGGAGAGGACTCGGATGAGGGTCCTGCACCCGATGCAGAGATGGGGCCAGGACTATCTGGGAGTGGGGTGCTGCCTTCGGAGCCTTCCGAGTATGGCAGCAGCGAGGCAGAGGACCCAGGGGAGCCTGTTCCTAGTGCACGCGTGTGCGCAGAGCTGCTAGAAGGCAAGAGCAGCTGAAACAAAAGGGGCGACTTGGGAGTAAGGCTGGGAGGTGATTGCTCCTCCCATAAGGGATAAAAGTCAGACCTCAATGGTGAAACCTTTGCAGGAAGCAAAGTAGTTCAATCAGTTCCAAGTCATCCTTGAAGCTCTTTGTACTTCGGTTGGTTTTTGTTCTGGTTTATTTGACACTTCTGTTATTGGTAGCACTTCACAGGAAAGAAAGGTGGGTGCTTATCTCGAGGGACTGTTTGAGATTCATTACCAGCTGGGAATGAAAATAATTCCCAGCATTGCAATAAAACAAGACTTTTTAAAAAAAATAAGTGTGTGTGTAATTACAGTCTCGAAAGCCTTGGTCAGAACAGGAACTTCTGGACTTACAACCACTATCGAGCCCAAAATTCCTGTTGCTAAACTAGACAGGTGCTAAGTGAATTTTGCCGTACGTTACAACTTTCCTTGCCATGGTTATTAAGTGAATCACCACAGCTGTTAAGTTAGCAACTCGGTTGTTAAGTGAACCTGGCTTCCCTGTTGCCTTTGCTTGTCAGAAGGTCACAAAAGGGGATCACATGACCCTGGGACACTGCAACCATCCTAAATAGGAACCAGCTGCCAAGTGGCCGAATTTGGATCACGTGACCATGGGGATTCTGCTTTATAAATGTGGGAAAAAATGTCATAAATTACTTTGTTCAGTCCCGTTATAACTTCGAACGGTCACTAAACAAACTGTTGTAAGTGTCAGGGTTCCAAGTAACATACAGTAAAAAAAACCTCTGAGGCAGGTAGATTCTCAAAGAATAGCTTTATTGGATATGCCATATTGGCATGGGCTGGTGAAAACCAACCCTAAACATTCCTGCAGTTTTCACCTACCGTATTTTTTGCACTATGATGCAATTTCTCCCCCCAACCTCCAAAATTGGGTGGAAATGTCTGTGCATCCTATAGAGTGAATGTTGGTGAAGCCCCACCCACCCATGGGACCTCACCCTTCGGCCTCTGCCTTCCAGCAATTTGTCTCCTTGCAGCAAACAGCCTGGTCAGCTTCAGCACAGCCTGATTTAGCAGCAGCAGCTGATTGGCGGTCGGATCAGCCTCCCGGAATACTGCCAATCGGCTGTTCCAGGCTGCGGGGATTGCCGACGCTGTCGCCGCCCATTGCCACCACCTATCACCGCCTCCGTGTGTCCCATTTTCTGCCTCAGTGCACCCCATTTTAGGCCTCTGCACATTCTGTTTTCAGCCTCTGCGCATCCTGTTTTCAGCCCATTCCATGTGGCAGGGATTGCCACGACCGCCTATAGATGGCATCAGCGGTTGCAATCCCCACCACCTGGAACTGGCCAAAAACGGGACACCCGGAGGTCGAAAATGGGGTGCGCGGAGGCCAAAAATGGGGCATGCGGAGGCAGCTATAGGCAGCGGTGATGGGTGGCAACGGCGGCAATGGGCGGTGGTGATCCCGCAGCCTGGAACAGCTGATTGGCAGTATTCCGGGAGGCCGATCCAACCACCAATCAGCTGCTCATGCTAAATCAGGCTGTGCTGAAGCTGACCAGGTTGTTTGCTGTTTGCTGCAAGGAGGCAAATTGCTGGGAGGCAGAGGCAGATTTTTTTTTTCTTGTTTTGCTCCCCAAAAGCTAGGTGTGCCTTATAGTCTGGAGTGTCTTATAGTGCAAAAAAAAAATGGTAATTAAAAGTCGAAGTTTTTCACATTCTCAAAACAATCAGTCACATGGTCCAATCAGGATACAGTCCAGTTGCTAGGTGACCACAGTCCCCTCCTTCCAAGCACCTCCTGAAATGTCCTTGGTTCTCAAGAGAAAGTATTTTGTTTTGGCTACAAATCCCAACTATCTCTATTCCCCCCTCCCTACCCCTTAGCTCCAGTGGTGGCAGCCCTGAAGCCTCAAAATGGCTTCCGTCAGGTCTGCTTCAGGGTTGACAGTAAGTCAAGGGCTACCTCTGTTAGGTTCCTCAATGCCTTCAACAATGTTGAGCTTCTAATGTTCTGGGAAAGTTGTTGAAAATTCAGGGGCCTGTTCAGAGATGCATCTGCCTTAAATGTAGCCCACGCTATAGCACAGTCAAATATATCAGGAGCTGCCCAAAGGAAATATTTCATGACATTTTGTACAATATCATAAAACGTTTTACAGAATTTCAATTCTATGGGAGACCCATAGAGGTCAGTTGCATTGTGTGAAGTTTCAAATCCTGGACGGTTGTGTGCTTTAGCAGATTCAAATATATTTAAATGAGTAAGTTTGTTTCACCTGTACAGGTGAAGCAAGAATTTCATTCCAGATAACAGATAATCAGAGTTGGAAGGGACCTTGTAGGTCATCTAGTCCAATCCCTTGCCCAAGCAGGAGATCCTACACCATTTCTGACAGATGGGATCTCTTCTTCAAAGTCTCAAGTGATGGCGCTCCCACAACTTCCGAGGGCAAGCCGTTCCATTGGTTAATTGTTCTCACTGTCAGAAAGTTTCTCCTTATTTCCAGGTTAAATCTCTCCTTCCATTATTCCTTGTCTGGCCAACGGGTGCTTTGGAGAATAGCTTGACCCCCTCCTCCTCTCTGTGGCAGCCCCTCAAATATTGGAAGACTGCTATCATGTCTCCCCTGGTCCTTCTCTTCACTAGACTAGCCAGGCCCAGTTCCTGCAACCGTTCTTCGTATATTTTAGCCTCCATTCATCCCCTAATCATCCTGGTTGCTCTTCTCTTCACTTTTTCTAGAGCCTCAACATCTTTTTTATAGTGTGGTGACCAAAACTAGATGCAGTCCAATGAAATTAAATCTAATTTAGTCTTTCTGCCAATTGGGAGGACAAGGAAATCCTTGATATATGACCACAACTGAGCCCAAACTTCTGTTGCTAAGTGAGACATTTGTTAGGTGAGTTTTGCCCCATTTTATGGCCTTTCTTGCCATAGCTGTTAAGTGAAACACTGCCAATTGCTTGAATTTATAACAACTATTTCACTTAACTAAGTGACTCTGGTTTGCCCATTGACTTCACTTGCCAGATCACATGACTGTGGGGCAATACAAATTGTCTGTCATAATGAGTCACATGACCATGAGGATGTTGTAATGGTCGTAAGTGTGAAAAACGGCCATAAGTCACTTTTTTAGGGGGCCGTTGTAAGTTTGAATGGTCACTAAATGAACTGTGTTAGGTTGAGGATTACCTGTAAACATAATGTATGGCTTGCAGTTATATGCATATGGATCATGCATGATTGTATTTACTGTTAAATAAAAACACTATTTTTTCGTCTTAATAGCAGGAAAATAAAGACTAGTTTATTTTTAGCAAGTGAAAAATGCATTTGTATATGCTCTGTGTTGCTTGCTAGATCTGTCTTAAATGAAAAAAATACACAATTCTGTTGCTGGACTGGATTCATAATAACCAAATATGGTTGTTATTGATGTTGTTTAATAACTCCTCTTTATAAATATTTAAACAATGAAATGTTTATGAATTCAGGAACAAAATTGTGTTTTGTTGAAGCCTAAAGCTTGAGTTTGATCTGCTAACGTAATTTATTCCTGCATCTAATTTATAAATTATCTACCTAAAATTTGAACTAAATACTATTCAAGTTTGTTTTGCAGATTTATTTACTCAATTAGTTTTACTAGCTAAAAAGAGTTTATAAGAACTTCTACAGCAGGGGTGTCCAACCCTGGGAACTTTAAGACTTGTGGACTTCAGCTCCTAGAATCCCCCAACCCATACAGGAAAATATTTGTAGCTCAGGGTTGAAATGAAGGGCTCTTGGTGCTTGGGTTTTTTCTTGCAGATGTTTCATTAGCCAAACTAGGTAACACCATCAGTACTACAAGGAGTGAGGTTTGCTCTCAGTTTATATTCTAGTGGCATGTGGCCTTGGAGTTTCTTTATTTGGGCTTTTTACTGTTAGCTTGTTTGGCAGTTCCTTGGTTGGGGTATTACATACTAAATTGTTGTCTGATGTTAGACACAATGTCTATATACTGTGCAAAAGAGACAATAAAAAAGCCAAAGGGGAAACAAAAAGTCCAAAACACCTTTCTACCAGAAATCAGGTTCCAGATGAGCATAGATTAATGCCAAGATTAACATCAGACCAACAGTCCGTGCTACCATTGATGAAGTTACCTACAGAGGTGGAATTCAAATTTTTTAACAACCAGTTATGTGGGCGTGGCTAGATGGGTGTGGCTAAATGGGCAAGGCCATGTGGCTGGGTGGGCGTGGCTTCTTTTTACTGCCCCCCCCGCCCCCACCGGCACTCCATTTTTTTGCCTCCTGGGCCTCAGGGAAGCCTCCTGGGGGGCGTTTTTGCTCTCAGGAAGCTTCCCTGAGGTCCAGGAAGGCAAAAAAAATGGAACATGGGAGGGGCACAGCCCGTCCCCCCTCTGCGCGCCCCTTTTTGCCTCCTGGGCCTCAGGGAAGCCTCCTGGGTGAAGCAGTAAGACAGTGAGGGGGATCCCGGCACAGCTGATCATCGGAATAGCTGATTGTCGGGAGGGGGAAAAAAGACAAATACCTTAAGGAGTGACTGGGCAGGGGAGAATGCAGTCAGCAATGTCGGGCATGCACACGATGTCGTGTATGCGCGATAAGGACTGACTGGGTGGGGTGGGGCGCGCGGAGAGAGGCGGGGCCAGCCAGGGGCACGATTTGCCAGTTCTCTGAACTGCACAGAATCGTAATAACCGGTTCTATAGAGCTGGTCCAACCGTAGAATCCCACCCCGGTTACCTAGTTTGGGTAATGAAATGTCTGCAGGAGAGCAAGGCAGGCTGGGGAATTCTGGGAGTTGAAGTCCATAGGTCTTAAAATTGCCAAGGTTGGACATCCCTGTAGTATCCCTAATGAAAATTGGCTTTAGGTCTCCACAGTGCTTCAGGTGCCTTTCTGTCCAACCACAAATTCAGGTTACTTTTCACACATGTTGTTATGAAGCCAGGTTTCTCCCCCATCTTTAGCTACGCAATTTCTATCACTTTCTTATTCGCAGACCTTTCCAAAATGTTTTTTTTTAATTCTCTCATTTTCAGCCCACTGTTCTAATTCATCAAAAGTGTTTTGAATGCCACTGCTGTTGTTCAGGATGTTTGCCAAACCACACAGCTTTGTATAATCTGCAAATCATTTTGAGAATTTCTGCCGTGCAGAAACAAGCGAAGTGATAAACGTTTTCTATCTAAAGATTCCTTTCCCTGCTTCGTCCGATTTATTGACATTCTGTTCAAAGTCTCCTTCACTCAACGTCATGAAGAATTGCAAACAGGGCAAGCTTTGATTACCAATCTTAGATCCAGAGTTAACATCCGGCAGTGATTCACTTAACAACTGTGGCGAGACAGGTTGTAAAATGGGGCAAAATTCACTTAACCAAATGTCTCAACAAGAGAAATGTTTTTTTTTTTAATTACATTTATATGCCGCCCTTCTCAGAAGACTCAGGCGGCTTACAGTTTTTGGGATACAACCTAATGCGCTCAGCAATAGCCTTCATTCCATTGTATATGCCTGCTTATTACTAAGCGGCATTTTTTACAAAGTCAGCTTATTGCCCCCAACAATCTTGGGTCCTCAATTTACCCACCCCAAGAGGATGGAAGGCTGAGTCAACCTTGAGCCTGGTGGGATTCGAGCGTACAGTAATTATAGGCAGCTGGAACTTAAGTGCTAGGCGTTTAACAGCCTGCACCACCAAGGCTCTTACTATGTGGGGCTCAGTTGCGGTCATAACTCAAGGACTACCTATAATTCAAGGTGACAAACATATGCAACACACCTTCTCCTGTGTTCCGCATAACAACAACCCTGTGAGATGGGTTGGGCTGAGATGGAGGGACTGGCCCAGGGGTGGGATTTACCGGTTTGGACTGGTTCTTTAGAACTGGTTGTTATGATTCTGCACAGTTCGGAGAACCAGCAAATCATGCCCCTGGCTGGCTCCGCCCCTCTCTGCCCACCCCTCCTTGCCCAGTCAGTCTTTATTGCGTATGCACAACATCGCGCGCATGTCCGACATCACTGATTGCATTCTTCCCAGCCCAGTCACTCCTTAAGGTATTTCTTTTTTTTCCTTCTCCCGATGATCAGCTATTCCTATGATCAGCTGTGCCAGGATTCCCCTCACTTACTTAGTGCTTTGCCCAGGAGGCCCAATAGGCAAAAAACTGGGGGGAGGTGCTGGAAAAAGCCACGCCCACCCAGTCACATGGCCACACCCACCTAGCTACACCCACAGAACCGGTTGTTAAAAAATTTGAATCCCACCCCTGGACTGGCCCAAATTCATCCAGATGGTTTTTATAGCTAAGGTGGGACTGGAACTCACAGTCTCCCGTTTTCTAGCCTGGTGCCTCATGTTTGTGAACTGTTGTGACCTTTTTCATCTTCCTTAAATAATTGGAACATTTTGAATGTACCTGAATAAATTTTTACGAATACGAATTAATTCAATTACTGCTTGCATTGAATCTTGTATCTAGGTACGTCTGTATATAGGATTGCAGCTTTTGTTATTGCTGGCACATCTGAAATTTTATTCTGTTTACAATGTTGTTGAGGGTGCAGTTTAAAAGACTGCCCTAATATTGTGCCTGAATCATTAAATCAGCACCATTTTGATATAAGAGGTCTTTTTAAAAGCCAAATGAATATTAGAATATCTGGTAATAACATATATCACTATCGTCTGTTTTTATATCTAATATCCTCTTATGTTCGTAAAACCCCTTTAAAATTTGGCTCACCCTAGTTAACAAAAGCTTGGGTGAACTACGATTTTATCTTTTGATTGAACAAAGTCAGATTAGAATGAAAAGCATTTCCTTTTATTTATCTTCATGGGGAAATGGAGTTAAAAGACCAATACATTGACTTATTAAACCGTCTGTCAGCGTTCCAGAAAACCTCAACTCCAATATAAATAACTCGGAGACAGACATGTTCTCAAAGTTTCCTTTTATTAGAGTAGTAAACTGGCACAACTGGGAAATCCTGAATCTGAAAGTTCTGGATTTCCCTTCAGTATGTAAAAAATTGCACCCATCATTCCATCACATGCCCCAATCACCATCCATTCCAACTTGAGAGGTCCCCTCAACCAGGTGCAGAAATAACATGATCTTGACTTACAACTGTGATGGCAAACCTATGGCACCTGTGCCACAGCGGGCACGCAGAGCCATTTGTGCCGGCACGCAAGCTGCAGGCAAACTTACCTCACTGCGCATGTGTGCGCCTCACCGCTGATTTTCGGGTTTGAGGCCTTTTTCGCCTCCCAAAAGCTTGAGGAAGGCTTCTGCAGGCTTTGCAGGCCAAAAACTAGCCCCATTTCATCACTTCCTGATTTTCAGAAAATACCGGAAGTGATGAAACGGGGCTAATTTTCGGCCTGCAAAGCCTGCTGAAGCCTCTGGGAGACCGAAAAAGGCCTCAAAATGGCAGAAAATTAGCTGTGAGGTGCAGTGCAGGTATGGGGGCGGTGGGGAGGTGGCTGGGCAGGTGGGGATTGCGTGTGCATGTATAGGGGCTGTGGGGGGGCACACATTGCATTCTGGGTGCTGGCACACTTGCATGCGCTTACAATTTTTGGCACAGGATCCCAAAAAGGTTAGCCACTACTGACTTAGAAGAAGAATGCTATTATGTTTAACCATATAAGCTCCATGAAATTCCCAGGCTCAAGAATGTGGCAGCATCGAAGCTTCTGGTGCTAAAATGGCTTCCAAAGCTGACACTGTCTTCTTTATCTGAAACAGTAATGCAGATTTTTTTTTAAATGTGTTTCTCAAATTATTTTCCCTTAGGGGCAGCAGGGCAGATAGAAAAAATCTTCACCAAAGCTTTGAAGAAAGTGGTGTTTAAATCCTGGCGAAAATATATTACCGTAAGCAAAAAACCTAGAAAATCGATTGAGGTAAGAATCATTTAGTTTGTGCTGTGCTTTCCAAAGGAAGCATTGAAATAAATTCATTTTTAAATCTATTTTCATTTGATAATCTTTAAAGTTAACCGCTACTGATTAAGCTGTTTAATTGGTTAACTAAATGGAATAGAGATAGTCCTTGAGTTACGACCCAATGTAGTCCAAAGTGTCTATTGCTGAGCAACTTATTAAGAGAATTTTGCCCCATTTTACGACCTTTCTTGCCACAGTTGTTAAGTGAATCACTGCAGTTGTGAAGCTGGTAACATGGTTGTTAAGTGAATCTGGTTTCCCCATTGACTTTGCTTGTCAGAAGGTCGCAAAAACGGGTCACATGACTCTGAACATTGAAAGCGTCATAAATGTGAGTTGGTTGCCAAGTGTCTGAATTTTGATCACCTCAGCACAGGAATGCTGCAACTGTCATAAGTGCGAAAAACGGTCATACACCACTATTTTCGGTGCCACTGTAACTTCAAGCAGTCACTAAACGAGCCACTGTAAGTTGAGGACTACCTGCAGTACCGATTGTCCTTGAGTTACGACTGCAATTGAACTCAAATTTATGTTGCACGATTCACTTAACAACTTCAGTGATTCGCTTAACAACTGTGGGAATGAAAGGTCATAAAATGGAGCAAAACTCATTAAATGGCTGTCTCGCTTAGCCATGGAAATTTTGGGTTCATTTCTGGCCATAACTTGAGGACTCCATGTAGAACGCAATAGGAAGTAAAGACTCAGAACTGGGGTAGTTTCCAATGATCATCTTCCAAGGTTTAATAGCTTTGTTTCACTCAGCATTAGACGTTATCCTTATTTGAACTGCAACTCAGGATTCACTACTAATTCCTTTAATTATGTTTTCGGGTAGTGGTAAATTATGCCGATTTTCCTTCTGTTTTTTCCCAAGGGTTTCAGTGCAAAATAATAATAATAATAAGCTTCTTTATGAAGCAGCTGCATTTTCATGAATCATCTCTCTCCTGCCTTGGCTTTTATTCTTCGCAATGACATTGTGTTCCCCGATTTTCCTCCTCAAAAAAAAATGCATTCCTTTGCCCAGAGATTCTGGGATTTTATTTTTGTATCTCTGAAAGCGTTTCGGTGAAAAATCCTACTTTCCCTTCTCTACAGCGTGGAGCTACAAAGCCTTTTTCACCCCACAGATCTGTGGGAAGGATTTTCTCTCTTTCCTTAATGTGAAATGAAGCAGACTTTTCAGGCTTGCTTGTGGGCAGGTTTGGGATTCCAAAGAATGTCTCAATGGTGCTTTATTTTCTTCTTTGAAAGGCAGCTGGACAGGGTTGTTTTTTCCTTAAGAAAGAAGAAGAAAATGTTTCACTTCTCATCCAAGAAGCTTCATCAGTTATGATGCTGGGGGATAGAAGGGTAGATATTAACTATCCTTCCATCCCCCAGCACCATAGAGTCAGTACTATACTTCAACTCCATTCCATAGAGTCCGTACCTATCCATCCATCCCATTCCATAGAGTCAGTACCTATCTTCTCATTTCATTCCATAGAGTACAAATCCTTCCATTCAGTACCTATCCTTCCATCCCATTCCATAGAGTCAATACCTATCCTTCCATTTCATTCCATAGAGTACATATCCTTCCAGTCAGTACCTATCCTTCCATTTCATTCCATAGAGTACTTATCCTTCCACCCCATTCCATAGAGTACAAATCCTTCCATTCAGTACCTATCCTTCCATCCCATTCCATAGAGTCAATACCTATCCTTCCATCTCATTCCATAGAGTACATATCCTTCCATTCAATACCTATCCTTCCATCCCATTCCATAGAGTCAATACCTATCTTTCTATCTCATTCCATAGAGTACATATCCTTCCAGTCAGTACCTATCCTTCCATCCCATTCCTTAGAGACAATACCTATCCTTCCATCTCATTCCATAGAGTACATATCCTTCCAGTCAGTACCTATCCTTCCATTCCATTCCATAGAGTACCTGTCCTTCCATTCAGTACCTATCCTTCTACCCCATTCCATACACTACATGCATTCAGTAGGTATCCTGCCATCCCCCAGCACCATAACTGTTGAGGGTTCTTGGATGAGAAGCAAAATGTTTTCTTCTTCTTCCTCAAAGGGGAGAAAACCCCCACTCCAGTTGTTTTTTGAAGAAAAAAAAGGGGGGCACCTTCAGACAAACTATGACCTGGATGATGGAGAATCTCCACAGACATATGGCAGGGAAAATGGTTGCCATGGGAACAGGGTCTTTTCTAAAATGTGTTGGGAGCATGTAAACCTGCCTACTTCAGTTAATATAAATAAACTATTATTTTTCCAATTTCAGTTCTCTCTCCACCTTGCTCCATACAGACATGAGAGAACTGGAATCGGGAAAATAACATACATACATACATACATACATGGAGTCCTCAGGTTCAGACTGGAATTGAGCCCCCAAATTTCCGTTCCTAAGCAATTAGTGTAAAAATGATTATATATTATTATGCTACAGGTTACGTATCTCAGTCTTAAATCTGAGTGACCACCTGATTTTGAGCATACAGGTAGTCCTCGACTTACAATTGAGCTCAAAATTTCTGTTGTTAAATGAGGCATTGGTTAAGTGAGTTTTGCTCCATTTTATGACCCTTTTTGCCACCGTTGTTAACTGAACCACTGTAGTTAAGTTAGCAGCATGGTTGTTAAGTGAATCTGGCTTCCCTATTGTCTGTGCTTGTCAGGCAGTTGCAAAAGGGGGACCCATGACCTTGGGGCACAGCGACGGTCATAAGTATGAATCAATTGCCACGCATCTGAATTTTGATCATGTGACCATGGGGACACTGCAGTGGTCACAAGACTGAAAAACGGTCCTAAGTTCCTTTTGTTCAGTGCCATTGTAACTTCCAGCAGTCACTAAATGAACTTCTGTAACCCGAGGACTACCTGTATGATTATACGATTAATTATATTAACCATCATAAGAACATGCAAATGCAATTTGTACCTGCCCTAATGTGTTTAATTGAACACATTTCCCCCCTTAATTAGGTTAACCAGACTGATCGCACGACAGTTTGGGTGAAAAAAACCCTGATAATTTGGGTCAAATTATATACAGCCATGATGGCAAACCTATGGCAAGCGTGCCGGAAGTGGTACGCAGAGCCATTTCTGCCGGCATGAGAGGGGTCACCAGGAAGAGCCCCACTGCACATGCGTGCGCACCCCCTGCCAGCCAGCTGATTGTCGGGTATCTGCCATGCATGCGCAGGGGGAGACGCACCTGTGGGAGATGCGTGCGCAGGTGCAGAGGCATGCAGCGTGCAGGGGGGTTCATTTGCAGAGGCATGCGGTGTGGGGGCAGTCATGCGCATATGCATCATGGGTGCAGGCACTCAAGTGGGGTGCGCACAGGGGGTCACAGGCGCATGTGCAGGGGAGCGGGGGAGTCGTGCGCGCATTGAACCATGGGTGCAGGCACGTGAGCGAGTGAGCACGCACACGCACACACTTTTGGCACGCAAGGTGGAAAAAGTTAGCCATCACTTATATACAGGAGTGAGATTTTACTGGTTCGAACTGGTTTGGGTGAACCGGTATCTCCGAAGATCAGCTATGAGCGAACCAGTTTGCTCCGACGATCAGCTGTTGGGCCTGCCTGCCCTGGCTCTATTCTGTGCTTTAATTCCGGGTTTTCCAGCTCAGCTGCTTCGCGCGGCACAGCCAATTGCCGCACATCAGTTGTTTTAGACACGGGGGTTGCAGCAGAAGGTGAGTTGAATCCCACCCCTGATTATAGATCTATATTTTGCAGCCTGTGTTGGAATCCGAGGAGTTACTTTTTGTTCAACCAGACAAAGAGGTCCGTGAGAGACGACATTCGGATAAACGTCGCTTGAGCGTCACACCTAAACATCTGTTTGAAGAGTTACCCACATTCTACACGAAATCGGGCCGAGAATCTGTTACAAAGATGCCAATGCAACCATTAGCCCAGGTGGTTTGTCTGTTTGTTTATTATAATCGATTATAAAGATTTTGTGAAGTGTTAATACCACTTTATAATGCCTTGGTAAGACCACACTTGGAATCTTGCCTCCCACTTTTGGTTGCCACAATAGCCCTCGAATTACAACAGTTCATTTAGTGACCGTTCAAAGTTGCAACGGCACTGAAAACCGTGATTTCTGACCGATTTTCACCCTTATGACCATCGCGGCATCCCCACGGTCACAGGAGTTTACATTCGGGTGATTGAAACTGACTCACCTTTATGACATTTGCCGTGTTCTGAGATCAGGTGAGCTCCTTTTCGGATGAGCAAATTGAGTGGGGAAGCCAAATTCACTTAACAACCGTGTTACTAACTGAAGAACTGCAGGGACTCACTTAGCAAATGTGGCGAGGAGACCTTAAAATGGTGCAAAACCCACTGAAACCCACTTCTCACTTAGCAACATAAATTTTGAGCTGAATTGTGGTCGTACGTTGAGGATTACCTGTTAAAAAAACGATGTTGAGACTCTGGAAAGAGTGCAGAGAAGAGCAACCAAGAGGATTAGGGGACCGGAGGCTAAAACATACAAAGAACGGTTGCTGGAACTGAGTATGTCTAGTTTAGTGAAAAGAAGAAACAGGTGACACTTTGGCAGTCTTCCAATATTTGAGGGGCTGCTATAAAGAAAAGGGAGTCCAGTTATTCTCCGAAGCACCTGAAGGCAGGACAAGAAGCAATGGGTGGAAACTAATCAAGGAGAGAACCAGCTTAGAAATAAGGAGAAATTTCCTGACAGTTAGAACAATTAATCAGTGGTAACATTTGCTTCCATAAAGTGTGGCTGTAGGACTTACCTGTATAGAATCATTAGCTAAAAAAAAATAAGCAGAATTGTTAGCAAAAACAGATTTTTGCTAACAATAACATAATTGTTAGCAAAAACAAAATAGTTCATTTTATTAGTCCAGCTCAGTGGTGGGATTCAAACTTTTTTTTACTACCGGTTCTGTGGCCGTGGCTTGGTGGCTGTGGCTTGGTGGGTGTGACAGGGGAAGGATACTGCAAAATCCCCATTCCCTCCCCACCCCACTAACCTGCTTTCCAGCTCCCTTCTCCTGTGCAGGGCAACCAAAGGAGACCCAGCCAATCAGATGGGACTCAATAGGAGGCAGAGAATAGATGGGGGCGGGGCCAGTCAGAGGTGGGATTTGCCGGTTCTCCAAACTACTCAAAATTTCCGCTACCGGTTCTCCAAAACTGCTCAGTATCTGCTGAATCCCACCTCTGCTCCAGCTAATATTTTTATAGCACCCTCAGAGTCAATTGTAAAATTACTTTTTAAAAGGTCCTGTGGAAGACAACTATTTTTATTAAATATTACATTTGAAGATACTGGCTGTTTTAGAGATGAATATTGTTGTTTCATCCTTTGCAGGTTAACATTCTTCTTTGTTTTGAATTTAGGTTTTCCGGTATTTAAACATAGTGGACCTGGCTAGGTGTGCTCAGGTTTGCCAAACCTGGAAGGCCATGACACAAATGGTTACCATATGGAGTAGTGTAAGTAGAGTTGCTTCAAACCAAAGGTCAACAATATTTTGTCCTTAAAAAAAAACAGAATCCATTGGGGAAAGCTGAAGAAATGAATGATTCTTTTTAAATGGACACATCGTGCTTGTGATGAACCGGGGCGTGGCACAAAGGCAACACAGTCACATAAGTAAGAAAAGTTCCTTTAATGCCTCCAGCTTTGCCCCCAATGCCAGGTTACCTTCGGCTGGAGAAAAAACTCTCAAGAACAGTCTTTAAATGAAGGAAATTCAGTCCAAAAACAAAGTAGATATAAACTGTAAATAAAAATCCACACAAACCATGCTGCAGCAATTAACTGGACAGGGCAGGATAAGGAATTGCGGACTTCAAAGGCCAACAAAACACACCCAGTTGGGAAGATGCCAGGAACCCAGATAAGCCTCGACCATAAAAGATAACTCACGATTTGCTTCCCACGAGTTGCTGTGTGCAAATTCCCTTTTTAAGCACTGTGTTCCCAGCTGCAGCTAATGAAGGGGATCAGGGCCCTTTCCTCCCCCGTAAACAGGTTCACATTGCTCCCTTCTCCGTTCCTCCCTGCGTGCCCTAGGATGAAGAGGGGGTGGGCCTGGGTCTTCCTTTTAATTCCCTCTGCCTTGCTCTACCTCTCACCTGCTCTGCCCAGCTGGACTCTGCCCTTCCCAGTTTCTTCCACACCAACGGAGCCACACACCCGCTCCTTGTCAGCTGCTCGGCCTCTCGGAATCAGATTCTGACAGGGGCATGACAGTCCTAGACATGTAGTATGATTAGGTCCTCTACTTGCAACCAGAATTGGAATTGGAATGTCCATGGCTAAACGAGGTAGTTGTTGAGTTGTTGCTGCGCTCAATTTTATGAAAATCTCTTCTGCTGTGCTTGCTTAGTGAATCTGCTTCAAAAAGAAGACATAAGAATTAGTATGGGAGCTTGGCCGGGCAGGTAGGCCCAACAGCAGACCGTCGGAGAGAACCGGTTCGTCTCCGCTGCTCATCGGCGCTACCGGCTTGCCAGAACTGGGCTGAACCGGTAGAATACCGCCACTGAAATACGTGCCGATTACCAAGTGCCCAAATCATATGACCACGGGGACCCTGTGACATTTGTAAATGTGAAATTTCATCCTAAATGCACACATTTTAAAAATATATATTATTACTGTTTACTACCATTGTATTCGCCTAGGGTTGCTAAATGAGGAGTGTCTGTTATTTAAGAAACAATTCCAATCGGTTTAAACTGCTAGAAGAGGTTTTTTTCAGGCAACGTTCTTAACCTTAAGGACTGTGTCGTAGGTGAAATGTTGTCGTCTTTTTGTAATTCCTACAAGCAGCATATTTTATCTTTTTAGATTGATTTTTCCGAAGTGAAGGACATATAAATGATCGATTGGGACAACACATTTTGAGGAAGTGGCACACTAATGTGGTGCAGCTGAGCCTTCATGGGTGTCCTACATTACACTACTTGATAAGTCTATAGGTGAGGTGGATGATGATTTTCCTTCTTCCTTCTTCCTTCCTTCCTTCCCCTGCTTCTTCCTTCCTTCCTTCCTTCCTTCCTTTTTCCTTCCTTTCCCTTCCTTCCTTTTCCTTTTTTCGCTGATCATATTTATTTTTTTCTTCTTCCCTTCCTTTCCTTTTTTTTTTCTTCCTTCCTTCCTTTCCTTCCTTCCTTCCTGTTTCCCTGGATTTCCTGCCCCTTCCCTGTTTTTTTTTTTTTTTTTTTTTTCCTTTTCCATTTTTCTTTTCTTCCTTTTTTTCTTTATATTTCAAAATTATGCCGATCCTTCCTTCCTTTTTCATTTTCCTTTTTTCAGAATTTTTTATTTTTCCCATCTTCCTTTCTTTTTCATATTTTTTTAGCTTTTCCTCTCCTCCACTTCATTCTTTTTTTTTAATTCTTCTGATTTTTCCTTCTTCCTTCCTTTAGCCTTTTTCCTTTTCTCTTTCCCTTCCTCCTTTTCCTTCCCCCCCCCCCTTCCCCCCTCCCTTCCTTCTTCCTTCCTTCCTTCCTTCCTTCCTTCCTTCCTTCCTTCCTTCTATCATTAAGGAACAGACAAATGACTTACAACCATATGAAGTAACTTGCTTTGAGTTTGCAAATGAAACAAATCAATGCTAAACTTCTCTGAGGAAAGCAGGTTGATGGCCCAGATACCCATTGATAGGACTGATATGTTAACAGATGAACAGCCTGTGGCCTCTGAGTCCCTTTTTGTAGCCGCAAAGACCACTCTGACTTCAACCGCTGAAGGGATAGTTCATTTTGTGATGGGAAGCAGATGAAAGCTTTGTTGTAAATCCTAAAATAAGAAGCATGTTTGCCTTTCAAAACGACCAACGAAGGACCCACTCATTTCTCCAACACAGCCTTGTCTACTTTTTGCTCTGTTCCCAATCTCTGGGCATTCCTTGGCTCTCCTAAAGGTTAAGAATGATCTTTGGCCACTAAATTCCTTACAAGCTGTCAGCCGGTAGAACTGGCTTACGTTACATGCTGTAAAGTGAAACAGTAAGTCCTTCTTGCAGACCACAGAATAACAGAGTTGGAATGGACTTTGGAGGTCTCCTACAGTAGTCCCACCCCATGCTCAATCCAAGGAAGTTGAAAAAGAGATTGGGACAAGCGCAAGACCATATATATCCTTTCAGAAAACTTTTCTTAAAGAACCAATCTCTTCTTAAAACCTCCAGTGTTGAAGTATTCACAACTTCTGGAGGTTCCACTGATTAATTGTTCTCACTGTCAGAAAATTTCTCCTTAGTTCTAGGTTGCTTCTCTTCTTGATTAGTTTCCATCCATGGCTTCTTCTCCTGCCCTCAGGTGCTCAATAACAGATAATCAGAGTTGGAAGGGACCTTGTAGGTCATCTAGTCCAACCCCCCACCCAAGCGGGAGACCCTACACCATTTCTGACAGATGGGAGTCTCATTGAAGGTCTCTGGATCTCCCACAACTTCCGAGGGCAACTTCTGTTCCATTGGTTGCTTGTTCTCCCTGTCAGAAAGTTTCTCCTTATTTCCAGGTTAAATCTCTGCTTGTTCAGTTTCCATCCATTATTCCTTGTTTGACCTTCGGGTGCTTTGGGAACTAGCTTGACTCCTTCCTCTCTGTGGCAGCCCCTCAAATATTGGAAGACTGCTCTCCTGTCTCCCCTGGTCCTTCTTTTCACTAGACTAGACATCCCCAGTTCCTGCAACTGTTTATTTATTATTATTTAGACTTGTATCTCCGAAGACTCGGGACGGCTCACAACTAAAACCAAACCACAACAATAAATTAATTAAAACAATATTAAACAATCACAAGTCCAAATTGTATTAAAAACCCCAATATGCAGTATACAATTTAAACCTCCCCCCCAGGAGATCAGCCCAGCCCAGCCTGTTCAAAAAGCCAAGTTTTCAGGTCATGACGGAAGGTGCGAAGGTCAGGGGCCAGGCGGAGCCCCAGGGGTAGTTGATTCCATAGGGCGGGAACCGCCACAGAGTAGGCCCGTCCCCGGGGCGCCGCTAACCGGCATTGACTCCTTCGTATGTTTTATCCTCCAGTCTCCTAATCATCTTTGTCATTCTTTCTGCACTCTTTCTCTTTCTCTGCACTCAACATCTCCTTTATATCGTGACGACCAAAATAAATGCCTTGCTTATACCCTCACTAGACCCGTGGTCTCTTGGTCCTGTGTTGCCTCTTTCCAATCCATGGACTGAACTTCACCGGTCTTTTCCAAAAGACACGGTTACTGCTGTGTGTTCCTCCCTACCTAGGCCATCTAAATCATCCGCTCCCCGAGTTCTCTTCTTCCAAGTATGATAAGTTGCATCCTGACTTTGCCGTGCAAAGCGGTGGGACTCAAAATTTTTTACCACCAGTTCTGTGGGCTTGGTTTGGTGGGCGTGGCAGGGGAAGGATACTGTGAAATCCCCATTCCCTCCCCACCCCGCTAACCTGCTTTCCAGCTCCATTCTCCTGTGCAGGGCAACCAAAGAAGACCCAGCCAATCAGCTGGGACTCGATGGTAGGCAGAGAATAGATGGGGGCGGGGCCAGTCAGAGGTGGTATTTGCCGGTTCTCCAAACTACTCAAAATTTCCGCTACTGGTTCGAACCTGTTGAATACCACCTCTGGTGCAAAGATGGAGGTGTCAATCAGCAGGAGATCAAACCGCATTTATAACGGTGCTAAATCCAGTATACCGGAGCTGGGGATTAATCAGCCCCTCTTCTACCTGTGTCTGCTTGTTACAATTCCCTAGTAAGCCATGCCCAGACTTCTGAAGAACCTCTGGCGTTTGGGAGGCAGTGCGCAACATACACACAGGGTGGGGTTGATGGTTATGTGAGCATCGGCTCTTGTCTAGCATTTGTTATTAGTCTCCTGAGGATCTGTGATTATGTGGGTCAATCTGAATGTGTTGGAACAAATCTCAAATTACTCATAGATTTTGCAGGAATTGGAGGGGGGCGGGGAAATTGGCTGGTTTTTGAGAAAGCAGCCCTGGCCAATTTGTAAAATCTGGATCGCTGCGTCTATGGACAGCACTAGGAGATCTGGTGCTCATGTGAAAAGATATAACATTGCATGAAGCAATGAAGCTTAATATGAGTTTGCAGAGGCGGTTTCCTTGTGCCTAGGGAGAGACAAGGAATATTGGTAGCTCAGGGTTGAACAGTGAGGTCCTTGGTTGCTGTCCGAGCTTGGTTGTTTTCTTGCAGATGTTTCATTACCAAACTAGGTAACATCATCAGATTCTAGAAGTGATGATGTTACGTGGTTTGGTTCAAGAAAGCAAGCGCAGAGGAGTACCAAGGACTCCTCAGAGACTAAGAAGTGGAGCTAGGCATTCCTTGTGACAGGGAAGGTCATAAAACGAGGCAAAACTCACTCAACAAATGTCTCGCTTAGCAACAGAAATGTTGGGCTCGCTTGTCATAAATTGAGGACTACCTGCAATACATCAGTTTAATTGGACCTTCCTGTGTGATTTTGTTGTTTGGTGCCTGACATATGGGAAGGTATGGCAATATACACCTTTCAAAAACTTTCAAGATTTTTTTTACAGTAGGATCCATTGATGTTTCAGAATGACAAATGCTATTTTATATTATTTTTCTTCTTGTTTGTAACTGAGCCACCACGTTGAACGGTCACTAAATGAACTGTTGTAAGTTGAGGACTACATGTACTGGGTAATCATACATTATGTCATGCCCCTGTTGGAGTCTGACTCCGAGGGAGAGGAGGAACAGCCGACAGGGAGTGGGAGTGTGGCTTCAGTGGTTGTGGAGGAAACTGGGGAAGGGCACAGGCCGGATGGGCATTCAGAGGAAGACCCAGGCCCATCCCCTTTTCATCCTAGGGCATGCAGGGAGGAGCGGATAAGGGAGCAACGTGAGTGGCATGGTCTACGGGGGAGGAAGGGGCCCTGATGCCCTTCATGGGCTGCAGCTGGGAGGGATGGTTAAAAGGACAAACTGCGCATGGCAAAGTTGCTGGAAGCAAAGCGTGCATTATTCTGGTCAGAGCTTATCTGTGTTTTGGCTTCCTCCCAACTGTGGTTGCTGCGTTATCTGGTAGAAGTCTGCAATTAATCATCCTGGCCTGCTGTATTAATTCCTTCAGTGTGGTTTGTGTTGGTTTTTTCTTATTTCTAATTAAGTTTACTTTGGGTGCGGACTGCATTTACTCCCTCCGTAAGCTGTTTTCTTTAAGAGTTTGAATTATCCTGCCGAGGATAATTGGACATTGGGGCCAAGTTGGAGGCATTAAAGGGACTTTCTTCTATTTTTGTGACTTGGTTATTTTTGTGTCACGCCCTGGGTCATCAGACATTATGTTTGGAGCTCAAAATTCCTTCCATTGTATTTTCACCCTCCCTGCCTGCTTCCTGATTACTAAGCATTTTACAAGGTCAGCTTATTGCCCCCAACAATCTTGGGTCCTCAATTTACCTACCCTGAGAGGATGGAAGGCTGAGTCAACCTACCCTGAGAGGATGGAAGGCTGATCAACCTCGAGCCTACAGCAGTTGTAGGCAGCTGGAACTTAAGTGCAGGCAATTAACAGCCTGAGCCACCAAGGCTCTTGGCTCTTATTTAATTACTTATATGCCGCCCAACTCCCAAAGGACTCCGGGCGGCTCACAGCAAAAAAACGCACAAAAGAATTACATTAAAAAATTTAAAAACAATTTAAAAAACAGCAAACAACAGAAGGACCGGATCTTGCTAGATCTCAGTCGCGAGATCAACAGCCCCATGCCTGCCGGAAAAGCCAGGTTTTGACTGCTTTGGAGAAGGCCAGTAGGGTCGAGGCAGTCCAGACCTCGGGAGGTAGCTGGTTCCAGAGAGCCGGAGCAGCCACAGAGAAGACCCTCTCCCAAGGGCCCGCCAGCCGGGCATTGTTTAGCTGACGGAACCCGGAGGAGACCGACTCTGTGGGATCTTACCGGTCGCAGGGAGACGCAGGGTAGGAGACGATTCTGTAGATTACCAAACAGGGCAAAAACGACTCCAAACCAATTAAAAATAGTACGTTTATAAAGAACAACGCAATTGATGCCGTCTCGTGATTAGTACTGAAAAATAGTTTAGCAGATCGTCCATCATGAACAAACACCACAATTACAGTATCAAATATATATATATATATGCTTCTTGCTCTTATAAAAAAAATACCAAAAGTTTGGATATACTAGTGGGCCAATTAATCTATTATTCTGACAATGACCGAATGTTTTGGAGTCGGTTCTTCAGTTTCGTTATCCTCAAATACGTCTGGATAAATCGGTAGCCTATCTTTGGGGCACTCCTCAAAATAACTTCTGACGTACTTTCTAACTGACCATCCTTTATATTCTTCAGGTTTTCGGCATTCTAGGCCATTATAGTGAACATTGTAGTGGTGCTTCAGCCAGTAGAAAAGATAATGGATGTTGTAGTCACATCTCCAAGGGTTGTCTTTAAGCCGCAGTATCTTCAAAAAGTACAAATGTTCTAGGACGCCATAGTCAATATTTTGTAGGAAATTGTTTGATAGATCTAGTTCTTCCAGATTGATGAGGCCTGCAAAAGTAGCTATTCAAAACAATAATAAAAGTTACAAATAATAACAATTAGAAATAACAAATAAATGACATGTTCGTAGCATTTGCACACTGGTTGAAAATTTCCTGGCAACCTATTCAGAGAGTTGGCATTTTTGCGGTAAATAAACCAAAATACAAATCATAACTGTTTAATTTCTCCCTTTGCTTGAATTAAAAACCGGGCAGTGCCTATGTCTTATTATGTCTTTAGAATCAGACACTGTGGTTAATATTTTGATTTTTGCGAAAGAAGCAGAAATGAAGCAACTGACAGAAACATAGACAGTGGGTGGGTATAAATCTGTGAGATTATTTTATATTTTGCATTATGTTGTACTACACTTTCTCTGACTTGGCTTAGTAGGTTGTGTGAATCCAGTCATTGTGGATTCAAAATCTTGTTTTAGACTACATAAACCTAAATGGCTTGGGTCCGGGGTACTTGCAGGAGCGCCTCCTACCAGCATCGAAGTCCAATTGCCCGGTACGTTCCCATAGGCAGGCCCTCCTGGGTGCCGCTGGCCAGGCAATGTCGGTTGGCTCCCCGGGAGGGCCTTCTCTGTGGGGCACCCACCCTTGGAACCAACTACCCTGAGCTACGCCTGGCCCTGACCTGTGCTCCTTCCACTGGATCTAAAGACCTGGCTGTTTTCACAGGCCGCCTGGATTGAGCGGGGTTGGGGTTTTTAATTTTGGGGATTTTAATATTTTAGAATTATTTGGATTGGATTTTGGAATAAGTTTTATACTGTGTATGTTTCTGTGTAAGCTGCCCCGAGTCCCCCCGGAGATGGGGCGGCATATAAATCCAAATATAAATAAGTAAGTAAGTAAGTAAGTAAGTAAGTAAGTAAATAAGTAAGTAAATAAATAAAATAAAATAAAATAAAATAAAATAAAATAAAATAAATCTCTGTGGGTTAGTCAACAACCCATGATTTATAAGCCACAGCCAATACAGTCACTATAAAGTTTCGATTAAAGAACTATGACAAAATCCCTCACGGGGTATTCAAGCATAGTACAGGATTATATATTTCTCATTGACCTCCATCTCGTCTAAGAAGGTCAGAAGAATGGTTGCAACCAAATTTAGCTGAACAGTTTGGACTCAGTTCTGGTCATAAGTTGAGAATTATCTGTATACAAATAGTTTGCCAGAATAAAAAGGGAAATAAGAGTTCCTGGGCTTGATATATTATTTTTCTTTCTTTTCTCATGCCATCACCTTTCTTTCTTATTCTTTCTGATGCCGTTCCTCTGCTTTGCATAACTTTGCTAATTTTGAGAGAAATTGGTGTGGTGGTAACTTATGTACCTAGATGTAATTATAGTTGTTCTTTAGGCTAATTGGATGAAGAACACAGTACAGGTATACCTCTTACTAATTCCCTCCATGTTGTAGTGACTGAATGCCTGAAGAGCTCTTTTGGAATGAATCTAACATTTTTTAATCTCCTTCTTTTGAAAAGTACGTCTTCCATATAGCACAAAGTTGTGTGAATTGGAAAGAACACTGGATACAGTGTGCTAGGAAATACGACTCAAATTGTATTTATAAATATATATAAATGTAAATATGAATATAAATGATAGATATAGATTATATAGACATAAAGGTAAAGGTTCCCCTTGCACATCTCTGCTAGTCATTTCCGGCTCTAAGGGCTCATCTCCGTTACAAAGCAGAAGAGCCAGCGCTGTCTGAAGACGTCGCCATGGTCATGTGGCCGGCATGACTAAACGCCGAAGGCGCATGGAACGCTGTGACCTTCCCACCAAAGGGGTCCCTATTTTTCTACTTGCATTTTTTACATGCTTTCGAACTGCTAGGTTGGCAGAAGCTGGGACAAGGAACGGGAGCTCACTCCGTTACACGGCGCTAGGGATTCGAACCGCCGAACTGCCTACCTTTCTGAGCGACAAACTCAGCGTCTTAGCCACTGAGCCACCACGTCCCTATATAGATATATAGATATATATCTTGTTTATATTTACATCTCAGTCCAAAGCAATTTTAAGATGCATGGATCATCTTAGACTGTCAGCCTGCCTGAGGAATTCTGGGATTTGAAGTCCACACATTTTAGTAACCAAGTTCGAAAAACACTGATCTAAAGAGTTAATTTAGATTTATGCCAAACTTTGTCTATTTCCAACAAGCTATTTTAAGTATTGTTTGGATCCTAACCAATAAGAAAACAATCAAGTGTTTTGTTTATTTTGTTGAAAAAACATTTCATGAAGAAAATTTGCACCATTAAATTAGAGATGAAAGGCAAGGGTGACTTTAAAGGTTATGGTTCTTATCTTCATAAATTTCGCTCACCTGGGTCTATGTGAACTAGTCCATTGCTACTGAGATTTAACACCTTCAGGTCATCAATTTCTTCAAACTCCTTGGGTCGTAGTACATTGATTTTGTTACTGGAAACATCAAGTTTAACTGTGTCTGGAGGTATACTGCTTGGGACTTTTCTTAAATCTCGAGAGGAAAAAAACAACAACAATTACAGGGATTATAATAAATATTATAATTACATTATAAACTTGATGGTCCATATCCTACATCCAGTTTTTTCCCCTCATGCCATGGCTCCGATGAACACCTAATTCCCACAGCACTGTCTTGTACCTAAAGGATATTTACCCATGTAGTAGGGCTGTATTATCCTTCCCATCTTCCCTATTACCTTCTCCTATTTGTACCTTATGATTATTTTACTTCGTTGTTTGGATGCCCACTGAGAGCTTCTGCACCAGAGACAAATTCCTGGTGTGTCCAATCCCACTTGGCCAATAAAGAATATTTTACCTTCTGTATTCTATTAGCAAAGTTTTCCATCTTGAATACCCACATAGATTTTTCAACAGCACTGTTGAGTCTTTTTATTTTTCGAAACTGATACCCAATCGCAGTTCAGGTAGTCCTCAACTTACAAGAGTTCATTTAAGTGACTGTTTGAAGTTACAGCAGCACTGGAAAAATGGACTTACGACTGTTACGACCATTGCAGCATCCCCATGCTCACGCGATCAAAATTCAGCTACTTGGCAACCGACTCATACTTATGACGGTTGCAGTGTCCCAGGGTCACGTGATCACTTTTTGTGACCTTCTGACCAGCAAAGTCATAAGGGAGCAGGATTCGTTTAACAACCGTGTTATTAACGTAATAGCTGCAGTGATTCACTTAACCACTGTGGCAAGAAAGGTCATAAAATGAGGCAAAACACACTTAACCACTGTCTTGCTTAGCAACAGAAATTTTGGGCTGAATTATCATCGTATGTGGAGGACTGTCTGCATATCCTCCTACAATTCTATTTATCGAAGCAATTGGACCATCTTCTCTTGTAAAAAAAAAAAGACATTGAACAGATGAGCCCGACAGCAAAAGCTAACTTTAAAACCTTCCATTTACACTTATCATCTGCTTTGATGTATTTATTGTTTAAATGTTTATTGCTTTGAGCCTGGTTACTGGATGGGACAACTTTCAAAGTCTCTTTACATGATAAGAGTAGCATTGAAACCCTAACAACAACAACAACAACTACTACTACTACTACTATTATTATTATTATTATTATTGCCTTCGCCATATTACTACAGCAAAGGCAAGCAATAGTACCAATAGCAATAGGTGCCTTGGGTGCAGTCCCAAAACAAGTGGAGCACCATTTGAACACCATCAGTGGCATTGACACATTCACCACCGGTCAATTGCAGAAGGTAGCTTGACTTGGAACAGCTTCCATCCTGCGGCGATATCTGTAAACACCATCAAACATCCAGATTTGCCTATCCCAGGTCCTTGGTAAGGACTGAATAAGTAGACAAAAATGCCAAACCTAGTCTGAACATCTGGCTGACTCTGCAATTCTTCATCATCATCATCATAAATCATGTGTTATCCCAATTGTAATTGGAGCCCTTGGAGCAATACCTAAAGGGCTACCTCGCTATTTGGAAATCCTGAATTTATCAGACTTGAAAACCCTAATTCTACAAAAAAACCACCCTACTTGGAGCAGCTTATATCCTCTGATGCTACCTGAACAATTCTTAGGTCCTTGGTTAGGACTCGAGCTATTGAGCTACCAACCAGCCCCAAAGGCTGTGAATCTCACCAAAGATTAACCACAATAATAATAATAATAATAATAATAATAATAATAATAATGAACAACTATGGCAAAGGCAAGCAAGGGTAGTACCAATAGTAATAGGCATCGTGGGTGCAGTCCCAAAACAACTGGACGGCATCGGTGGCATTGACACATTCGCCACCGGTCAATTGCAGAAGGCAGCTTGACTTGGAACAGCTTCCATCCTGCGGCGATATCTGTAAACACCATCAAACATCTAGATTTGCCTATCCCAGGTCCTTGGCAAGGACTCGATAGGTAGGCAAAAATGCCAAACCCAGTCTGAACATCTGGCTGACTGTGCAATGAATAACAACAACAATAAGAATAAGCTTCTTGGATGAGAAGCAAAATGCCTTCAAAAGAAACCCCAGAAAGTCCAGTTGCCTCTTGAAAAAAAGCAACTTTGGGATCCTAATAAGGAGATAAATAAATACTCTGCAATTGACATATACCTACCTTTCCTCCTGCAGTCCAGGGTTTTTACAGGAAACACATACGTGTGACAAAGCGAGGAGTCAAATTCAGGTCTGGCAATTTCAGGTTTGGGTACTACTGGGGGTAAGTCCGCTTTGTCCCCGCTGCAGAACTCTTCAACTCGTATCTCCTTGAGCTTTTGACCTTTCACTTCTTCTGGACGGATGCATTTGGCGTAATTTGCCAAGTTCCTGTTTCTTGGAAGCTGCAGCATTGTTATAAGCGATTCCATCTGACAGTTGCAGTGCCAGGGGTTGTCGTACAAACGCAAGTAACTTACGAGAGGCATGTAAATGAACACCTCCTCCGACAAAACCTTGAGTTTATTGTGCTGCAGTAACAAGGTGGTCAGTTTGTTCAAACCCCAGAAAGCCTGATCCTCAATTTTGGAGATCTCGTTCTGTTGCAAATCGAGACTTTTCAGTTTTTGGAATTTGGAGAACATGTTGTTCTTCAGTTTGCGGATTGCGTTTTGGGCTAGCAGCATGTGCTTTAAATCATCCGGCCACTCGGGCAGGACATATGTCAACTTTCTTTCTTGACATTCTAAGTATTTCTCAAACAGATACGTGTAGATGTCGCACGGAGGGTTTGGAGTGAAGCGCTTCACAAGGCCGGAAACTTTTCCTAAGCGGTTTGTCCTTCCACTGTTTGCTTTCTTCCTTGAATTTCCATTTCGTGCTCTCCTCAGATCAGCTGCTTGACTGAAGAAAAGTAGTATTATAATAGTAACCACTTGCATCCTGACATCCAGCTGGCCCCAATTGCTTTATATGACAGCTGGAACGGTCCAAGAGTGTTCCTTTGAAATCCGACTTCCGAGATTCTGTGTGAAGGAGGCACAAGCTGGGGTATATGAAATTTCTCTGTTAAGGGGGAGGAAAAAAGGCAGAATATTATAAAGATGCTGAGGTGACGGTTGACAGAAGAAATCGAAACCAAAGGTACAGCTCTTATGTCCTAATCTTTGGGGGTTTTAATGTTGATTCGGCTTAGTTTGTTTAATACGCTTTTTAGGTAATTTATTGTTGTATTTTCTTTTAATCTGAGAGCCTCAGTCCTTTGGGAGAGGGGGCATATAAATAAATAAATAAATAAATAAATAAATAAATAAATAAAGGGCACAGGATTGTGATTTTAAGGAGGAATTCTGGTCCCCACGATACAAACACAGATAATCTGTTTAGAAAGTGTGCACAGAAGAGCAACGAAGATGATAAGGAGTCTGGAGGCTAAATCGTTGGAGGGAATTATGGTATGTCTAGTCTAACAAAGAGAAGGTCTAGGGATGATGTGATGGCAGTCTTCCGGGGTACTTGCGGGAACGTCTCTTGCCAGCATTGAATGCCCATCGCCCGGGGCGCACCCACAGACAGGGCCTCCTTGGGGTACTGTCGGCCAGACAATGTCGGCTGGCAGTCCCTAGGGGTAGGGCCTTCTCTGTGGGAGCGCCCACCCTATGGAACCAGCTTCCCCTGGAGCTAAGACTGGCCCCCGACCTCTGCTCCTTCCACCGAGGCCTAAAGACTTGGTTATTCGAACAAGCCGGCCTGGACTGAGAGGGGGGGGTTAGTTTTTAAATGTCATGTCGTGGGGTTTTAGATAATTTGTTTGGTCGAACTGGGTTTAATAACTTTTAATTTCTCTTAACTTTTGTATTGTATGTTTTTATGATGTGAGCAGTCCCTAGGGAGATAGGGCTACATGACCAAATAAATAAATAAATAAATAAATTTGAGGGGTTGTTGCAGAGAAGAGGGGATTGACTTAAAGCACCTGAGAGCCAGAGAAGAAGTAACAGGTAGAATTTCTGCTCATTGAAGAGAGATCCAGCCTAGAACCAAGACCAGGGGGTGAGCTTCAAAAAATTTAGCAATGGGTTCTCTGCCGGGTGGCTAGGTGGGCATGGCCTAATCAGCCTCCTGCACCATGGCGGCAGGAGGGTCGCCCTTCCCGGCACTGTGGGATTCAATTTTTTTTTACTACCGGTTCTGTGGGCGTGGCTTGGTGGGCGTGGCAGGGGAAGGATACTGTAAAATCTCCAGTCAGGGGTGGTATTTACCGGTTCTCCGAAGTACTCAAAATTTCCGCTACTGGTTCTCCAGAACTGGTCAGAACCTGCTGAATACTACCTCTGCTTCCCAGGCTCCGGAGGCTTTCTGGAAGCCGGAAACGGCCTTCCTGAACTTCTGGGAAGCCCGTTTTTTGCCCTCCCTGAGCCTCCGCGCACGCCCTGTACTTACCTGCATCCAAAATGGGCCGCATGGGAGGGGACTCCTGGGAGGGGCAGGGTGGGTGGGGCCAGCCAGGAGTGGGATTTGGGGTTCTCCGAACTGCACAGAATCTTAGCTAGGGGCTCTCCCGAGCCCCCAGCAGCCCACCCCAACCAAGACAGTGAGAACAATTAATCAATGGAACATCTTGCCCCCCCATCCCCCGAGTTGTGAGTTCTCCACTGCAGGAGGTTTTCAGGAAAAGATTGGACAACCATGTATCCAGGATGGAATAAAGTCTCCTGCCTTGAGCGGGGGGGGGTGGTTGGACTAGATGACCTCCGAGGTCCCTTCCAGCCCTTACAATTCCAGGACTCCTGAGTTTATTGGCTCTACTTTATGTCTCAAATTCTACTTACAAAAACGTGACCGTGGAAATGGCATGCCGAAATGCATGTATACATTAGAGAATAAACTATGAGCTCATGTCACATACATTAATCATTCCTTCATTCATTTTTTTTTCCCTGCAGTGAATCATGCTGGAGTGGGATCATATAAAACATTTGTAGAATTAAAACATTACATTAAAACATATGTTTTCCATATCTCCTGGCGTCACATATTTGTTATCCCCAGTGCTCAGAGCTGAGATGGCAGCTAGCAGCAATACAGTCGTGATAGTTGGTTTACCAAATGTGCACGGGTGCTCAAATCATAATGACTCTGGGTGCTGTAGAAGTTAAAAAAATACACCCAAAGAAGTGGTAATAAACCTCTGGTCAATTGCTGAAACGGTATATATTATATAACTAACATTCTCTCAGAAGGCATATATTCCCCTAATCCAGATTATGCCACCATTATTCAAACTTCTAAGGAAATATTATTCCAGAGACCAGGCACTCATACTTCTTGTTCTGCCGCCTCAGGTGTTTGAAAATAGGTTGAAACCACCATCCCCTCTTCTTTGTGGCAGCCCCTCAAGTACTGGAAAACTATCACCCCAGAATTCTCCAACACTGGAAGTTTTTAAAAAGAGTTTGAGCAACCATCTGTCTGGTATAGGGTTTCCTGCTTAGAATGGAATGGAATGGAGTGGAGTGGAGTGGAGTGGAGTGGAGTGGAGGGAGTGAGTAGAGTAGAGTAGAGTAGAGTAGAGTAGAGTAGAGTAGAGTAGAGTAGAATAGAATAGAAAATATGGGATGGAATGGAATGGAATAGAATAGAATAGAATAGAAAATATGGGATGGAATAGAATTAGAATAGAATAGAATAATATGGGATGGAATGGAATAGAATAGAATAGAATAGAATAGAATAGAATAGAAAATATGGGATGGAATGGAATGGAATGGAATAGAATAGAATAGAAAATATGGGATGGAATGGAATAGAATTAGAATTAGAATTAGAATAGAATAGAATAGAATAGAATAGAATAGAATTCTTTATTGGCCAAGTGTGTTTGGGCACACAAGGAATTTGTCTTGGTGCAAATACTCTCAGTGTACATAAAAGAAAAATACATTCGTCAAGAGTCGAGAATCATCAGGTACGACACTTAATGATAATCATAGGGCACAATAAGCAATCAAATCATACTAGGAAACAGTTCATATAAATCGTAAGGATACAAGCGACAAAGTTACAGTCATACAGTCACAAGTGGGAGGGGATGAGTGATGAGTGATGAGAAGATTAATAGTAATAGTAATGCAGACTTTAGTAAATAATTGGACAATGTTGAGGGAATTATTTGTTTAGCAGAGTGATGGCATTCGGGGGAAAAACTCCTTGTGTCTAGTCGTTCTAGTGTGCAGTGCATCATTTTGAGGGAAGGAGTTGAAACAGTTTATGTCCAGGATGTGAGGGGTCTGTAGATATTTTCACAGCCCTCTTTTTGACTCATGCAGGATACAGGTCCTCCGTGGAAGGCAGGTTGGTAGCCATTGTTTTTTCTGCAGCCCTAATTGCTCTCTGGAGTCTGTGTCTGTCCTGTTGGGTTGCAGAGCCAAACCAGACAGTTATAGAGGTGCAGATGACAGACTCAATCATTCCTCTGTAGAACTGGATCAGCAGCTCCTTGGGCAGTTTGAGCTTTCTGAGTTGGCGCAGGAAGAACATTCTTCGTTGTGCTTTTGTGATGACCTTTTTGATGTTAGGTGTCCATTTTAGGTTATGTGATATAGTAGAACCTAGAAATTTGAAGGTCTCTACTGTTGATACTGTGTTGGGAGTGGGTTGGACCAGAACACCTTCAAGGTCCCTTCCAACTCTGTTAGTCTATTCCATTCTATTCTATTCCACTCACTCTCAGTGCAAGCTACTTAACAGATTATCATTATAGATAGGCAAGGGTGTTGTGTATGCCACCTTGAACTCCGTAATGACAGGTGACATCTAAATTTGATGTAACGGACACATAAGGAAATAAATATTCCAAGTGATTCTTTAGGCAATGTTAATTATCTCCCACTTGCCTTCCTTCCTTCCCCTATCTCTGACAGGACACTAAGGAAAATGTTTTGTTCTTATTTGACTTAGGGTGGTTTGTCATCTCAGCCAATAACGGTGTATTTTAACAAATCATGATAAACAATAGTGTGCTTGTGATTTTTCTCGATGGAGTCAGGATCTCAGGAATAACCTCATTTCAATTTCAATACTGATAGTCCCCGATTTGAGCTCCAGATTTGTTGGCCGTTGTTAAATGAGTTTTGCCCCATTATATGGCCTTTCTTGCACATTTGTTAAGTGGATCCTTTCTAAGTTTAAGGTATCTTATCCAGTGGTGGGATTAAATTTTTTTTACTACTGGTTCTGTGGGCGTGGCTTGGTGGGCATGGCAGGGGAAGGATGCTGTAAAATCCCCATTCCCTCCCCACCCCACTAACCTGCTTTCCAGCTCCGTTCTCCTGTGCAGGGCAACCAAAGGAGACCCAGCCAATCAGCTGGGACTCAGTGGGAGGCAGAGAAGAGATGGGGGCGGGGCCAGTCAGAGGCTGTATTTGCCGGTTCTCCGAACGACTCAAAATTTCCGCTACCAGTTCTCCAGAACTGGTCAGAACCGGCTGAAGACCACCTCTGGACCGGTCCCTGGTGCCCCAATCAGGGTTGCTGATTTAAAAGATTGCTTTAATTCTTTTCCCCCTCTGCTTAATGTAAATCTTCTCACTTTCTTGGAGGAATTTGTTGTGTTTCTTCTTTCCAATTGATTTAATTAAGTGAATACATATGCAAATTCACTTGTGGGGTTGTAAATGCATAGCAAAGGGTTTCACTGCTCTTTGTCTAAGCCAGACTAAATCTGGATCCAATTTATGGTAAGTACCCTTAAATAACTAACACTAAATAACTTCTACTGTTCACGCCTAAAATAGATCATGCTCTAAATAATATAATAGAAACCTTTCTCGGGTCAAATGTGATTACTCATAGTTTTCAGGAATGAAAATTTATATTGTCATGTCTCTGCTCGCATTGCCAGTTGGAGATTGGTTTCATGGAACAGATATGATTTTTCTGCTTTTAGGTGGGTGTGCGAATTTGCAAGAGTTAAATGTTTCCAAATACCAAGGATTAAATGTAAGTATTACCCTTACAAAAGCAAAAGGAAGTTAGAAATGTTAAAGCAGAAAACTGAAGTTCTAATTTTGATTTCTGCAGATATTGTAAAATGTTGAGGTCTGCAGAAAACATCCTGTGACTGTGATGGTGAACCAATGGCACGTGAACTTACCTGCACTGCGCATGCGCGCCTCCCACCTGATTTTTGGCCTGTTTGAGGCCATTTTCACCCTCCCGGGGGCTCGAGGTAAGCCTCTGCAGCCTTTGGAGGCCAAAAAATAGGCCTTCCGGAAATACTGGAACTGCCGAAACCAGAAGTATCAAAACGGACCTGTTTTTCGGCCTCCAAAGGCCACAGAGGCTTCCCTCGAGCCCCGGGAGGGCAAAAACTGCCTCAAATGGGCCGAAAATCAGCTGGGAGGTGCATGCATGTGCAGTGCAGGTAAGAGGTCGGGGGGTTGCATGCGCATGCGCAGGGGGGGCAGGGCACATTGCATTGTGCGTGCTGCCACGTGTGCACTTTCAGCACACCACAACAGAAAGGTTTGCCATCACTGTCCTATGACATATGCTTTGGGTATTAAAAATGACCCTATACACTAATCAAGAGAACTTAGCTACAATAGATGACAGAACTTAGATAACAATAGATGAAACATAGGTACAATCGTTTTTATACATAAACAGGTAGTCCTCGACTTACAGCCACAAATTGAGCCCGATGTTTCTCTTGCTAAGTGAAACATTTGATATAAAAACTGACCCTATACACTAATCAAGAGAACTGAGCTACAGTAGATAGCTAGAACTTAGGAACAATTGTTTATATATATATATTACAGGTAGCCCTCGACTTACGAAGCAAAACATTTGTTAAGTGAATGTTGCCCCATTGTACGACCTTTCTTGCCACGGTTGTTAAGCGAATCACTGCAGCTGTTAAATTAGTAACCCGGTTGTTAAATGAATTTGACTTCTCCATTGCCTTTGCTTGTCGGGAAGTCTCAAAAGGGGGATTGTGTGACCCCCTGAGGACAGTGCAACCATCATAAATAAGAGTCAGTTGCTGAGCATTCCAATTTTGATCCTGTGACTGTGGTGGGGATGCTGCAACGGTCGTAAGTGTGAAACACAGTCATAAGTCACTTTTTTTTCCACTGCGGATGTAGCTTCAAATTCGTCCCTAAAAGAATGGGAGCTGCCTGTCTTGCATTTATATAAACAAAAGAAAATGACTTGTTTGGCAGCATAACAACAAACTGATTAAAGTGTCCCAGTTGAAGACGAAATAAAGGTTCCCATTTTACAAATAGATCTGCAAATCCTGGTTTTACGGCAGCCTGGGACGGCCTCGGATCTTTAATGATCAATTCTACAGATCTCAAGCACTGAATTTCATTGAATTGGTCTCTTAAACACTTCACAGTGTTCATGTCACCCAATAAGCTTAACTGGATAATATAAAAAGCAAGAGTTAAGCCCATTGTTATGCATGATTTTTGTACCAGGTTAATTCTCCAGAAAAAGTTATTATTCTAGGAAAAGGTATGACAAAATATAAGAAGGCCAACAATTTTTTGTTGCAGTTAAAATACAGGTAATCCTCAACTTACAACCATTCCTTTTAGTGACTGTTTGGAGTTGCAACGACACTGAAAAAAGTGACATAACTATTTTTCACATTTTTTTCGTACACATTTTTCCACACAAGGAAGAGAAGGTTCTAGAAAGTCTTCCAATATACTGATGAGTGCATAGGGCCTGCAAAATCCAAAAGGTTTTGGGTGTGTATATGTATGTGTGTGTCTGTTTGTGTTTCTGTATGCGTGCTTTATGTCTGTTTTATTACCTGAAAGTTCCAATTTAATTTTCTTAGTTGGAATGTGCTATACAGGAGTTCATCCTCGACTTAACAATAGTTCATTTAGCAACCACTCGAAGTTACAATGGCACTGAAAAAAGTGACTTATGACCATTTTTCACACTTTATGACCATTGCAGCATCCCCATGGTCACATGATCAAAATCCAGATGCTTGGCAACTGGTCCATATTTATGATGGTCGCAGGGTCCCAGGGGTCACGTGATCCCCTTTTACGACCTTCCGACAAGCAAAGTCCAAGACGGAGCCGGATCCACTTAACGACCGGATGACTAACTTAACAACTGCAATGATTCGCTTAACCACTGAGGCAAGAGAGCTCATAAAATGGGGCAAAACTCACTGAACAACTGCCTGGCTTAGCAGCAGAAATGTTGGGCCTCAATTTTGTGGTCCTTAAGTTTAGAACTACCTGTAGATTCCTTGGGGCAATTAATTCAAATGCAGTAGTGGTCTCTTAACATATTTCTAACTATTAAAGCAGGGGTGTCAAACACAAAATTCGCAGGCCGGATTCGGCCCGTGATGTGGTCAGATCTGGCCAGGGGTGGGATTCTACTGGTTGGACCGGTTCTATAGAACTGGTTATGATTTTGAGCAGTTTGGAGAACTGGCAAATTGTGCCCCTGGCTGGCCCCGCCCCCCTTTGCCCACCCCTCCCCTCCCCACCCAGTCAGTCCTTATCGCATGCCCAACATGGCTGACTGCGTTCTCCCCTACCCAGTCACTCTTTAAGGTGTTTCTTTTCCCCCTCCCGACGATCAGCTGTTCTGATGATCAGCTGTTCCAACGATCAGCTGTTCTGATGATCAGCTGTTCCGATGATCAGCTGCGCTGCCTTACTGCTTCGCCCAGGAGGCTTCCCTGCGGCCCAGAAATCAAAAAGGGGCATGGGGAGGGGGGCAGTGTGTGTGTACTGCGCTCCGTTTTTTGCCTTCCTGGTTCCCAGGGAAGCCTTCCGGGAGCAAAAATTCCCCCCAGGAGGCTTCCCTGAGGCTTAGGAGGCAAAAAAAAAATGGGGGGGGGTTGCTGCAAAAAAAGAAGCCACGCCCACCCACTCACATAGTCGCACCCACCTAGCCATGCCCACAGAACCAGTGGTTAAAATATTTGAATCCCACCTCTGGATCTGGCCTGCGGGGCTGTCCTGGAAAATGTAAGGGGTCGGCCCTCATTGCTTCAGCCCAGTCTATCCAATGGGAAGAGGAAACATGCCAGCAGTTTGGGGAGTGGAGTCCCACTGGCCACGCCCAGCCAGTTGGCCACGCCCACCCAGTCAGCCACGCCTCCCCTTCCGAGGTCAAGCACAGCCCTGATACTGCCCTCAATGAAATTGAGTTTGACACCCCTGTATCAAAGCATTGGATCCCTTGAATGACTGTTGATATGGAGTGTGATTATATTCCCCCTTGGAGAAGTAAAACCGAACCTGGCTTTTCTTTCTGAACAGGATAAATTAATGAGATTTGTGGCAGAAGGTTGTTCAGCTCTTCTTCACTTGGATTTATCTCACACGGACGTTTCAAATGGAACCCTAGCACTGCTGCCTAGGTAATATCTAGAGATAGATACTACGTGTTTATGTAGAAGAGCAGTGGGCTGCAATGGAGTGTATCTCACATAAAGGCCTTAGAGAAGGCCTGCTAATGCCATCTTTGTTAAATCATCTGTCTCAGCTCCATGTCTGTTTCGTTGAACCTTAGTACATGGCAACCTCATTTGCCTCCAGAAGTTGTGGGTGCAAGGAAAGAAGCAATTAAGGAATAGAATGGAATGGAATGGAATGGAATGGAATAGCATAGCATAGCATAAAGCACAGCAGAATAGAAAGATATAGGAATGGAATAGCATAGCATAGCATAGCATAGAATAGAATAGAAAAAATGGAATGGAATGGAATAGAATAGAATAGAAAAGAAAATATGGAATGGAATAGCATAGCATAGCATAGCATAGCATAGAATAGAATAGAAAAGAATAGAAAAAATGGAAATGGAATGGAATTCGGAATAGAATATAACATATTGAATGGAATGGAATAGCATAGCATAGCATAGCATAGCATAGCACAGACTAGACTAGACTAGACTAGACTAGAATAGAATAGAATGGAATGGAATGGAATGGAATAGCATAGCATAGAATAGAAAAATGTCATGGAATGGAATAGAATAGAATAGAAAAAAATATGGAATGGAATAGCATAGCATAGCATAGAATAAATAAAAATAATGGAAATATGGAATAGCATAGCATAGCATAGCATAGCGTAGCACAGACTAGACTAGATTAGACTAGAATAGAATGGAATGGAATGGAATGGAATGGAATAGCATAGCATAGCATAGTAACATAGAATAGCATAGAATAGAATAGAAAAAATGGAATGGAATAGAATAGAATAGAAAATATGGAATGGAATGGAATAGCATAGCATAGCATAGAATAGAATAGAATAGAATAGAATAGAAAATATGGAATGGAATGGAATGGAATGGAAATATCAAGCATTGGCATGCATAGAAGATAGAATGGCATAGAATGAATAGAATAGAAAAAAAAAAAAAAAAAAAAAAATATGGAATGGAATGGAATGGAATAGCATAGCATGGCATGGCATAGCATAGCATAGCATAGGATAGGATAGGATGGAATGGAATGGAATGGAATAGCATAGCATAGCATAGAATAGACTGAGGAAATTGGAATGGAATGGAATAGAAGAATAGAATAGTACAGAAAGGAACAGAACAGAACAGAACAGAGCCTTCTAGTCTCTAGTCCAGCCCCCTACTCAAGCAGCAGAATGTATACCATTCCAGACAAGTGACTGTCCAGTCTCTTCTTAAAAACCTCCAGGGATGGAGCTCCCACAACTTCTGAAGGCAAGTCCTTCCACTGGTTGATTGTCCTCATTGTTAGGAAGTTTCTCCTTAGTCCCAGGTGGCTTCTCTCCTTGATTAGTTTCCATCCATTGTTTCTTGTCCTGCCTCTGGTGCTTTGGAGAATAGCTTGACCCTCAAATACTGGAATACTGCTATGCAGTTCTTCTTTTCTCTAGACTAGCCAAACCCAAATCCCTCAACCGTTCTTCATATGCTCTCGTCTCCAGCCCTTTTAATCACCCTCGTTGCTCTTCTCTGCACGTTGTTGAGTCTCAACATTAAGTCTCAACTTCTTTTCTTGCAGTGTGGTGACCCAAACTGGATGCAGTATTCCAGCTGTGGTCTTACTAAGGCTTTATAAAGTGGTAACTAATGCTTCATGAGATTTTGATTCTGTCCCTCTGTTTATACAACCAAGGATTGTATTAGCTTTTTTTGGGGGGGGGGGCAGCTGCTGCACACTGCTTTATGTTTAAGTGGAGAAATTTGCTGGCAGAAGAATTAATCAGTGGAACAGCTTGCCACCAGAAAGGGTGGGTGCTCCATCCCTGGAGGTTTTTAAGAAGAGATTGGACAACTATGTGTCTGAAATAGTGTAGTTTCTCCTGCCTGAGCAGGGGGTTGGACTAGAAGACCTCCAAGGTCCCTTCCAACTCCGTTATTCTGTTACTCAGTGCTCCATCTTCTGTCTTCTCTACCTTATAATATAAATTCAATTTCTGCCTTTGAAATTCTAGTACATGGGTGTCAAACTGGATTTCTTCCAGGGTGTGATTAGCATTGTAGTTTTGCACAGGGAAGGGGGGGGCAAACGATTCCTGCAGCACCTGTCAGCCAAAACAGGGCATGGGGCCTCCGTGTGTTGCCCCCCTGCGCCTCATTTTCACCCTTCATGGCCTCCTGCAGCACTCTGCCAGCCATTTTCAAGCCCATTTTGGGGCACTTTTTCAGGCTGTTTTGGCCCGCTTTTTAGGCCGCTTTCAGGGCCATTTTTAGGCCGTCTTTGGGTCCCTTTTCAGGCCCTTCTCAGGCCATTTTTTGGCCTGTTTCAGCCAGTAGAGTGCTGCAGGAAGCCGTGGAGGGTGAAAACGAGACACGGGGGGCACATTTTAGCTGCACTGTGTAGGCGTGCGCCTCCCAGCTGATTTTTTTTAAAATTCACATTTATATGCCACCCTTCTCCGGAGACTCAGGGCGACTTACAATTTTTGGAGCACAACCCAGTGTGCTCAGCAATAGCCTTCATTCCATTGTATATGCCTGCTTATTACTAAGCAGCATTTTTACAAAGTCAGCTTATTGCCCCCAACAATCTTGGGTCCTCAATTGACCTACCCCGGGAGGATGGAAGGCTGAGTCAACCTTGAGCCTGGTGGGATTCGAGCCTGCACTAATTGCAGGCAGCTGGAGCTAAGTGCTAGGTATTTAACAACCTGCACCACCAAGGCTCTATTTTCAGCCTGTTTGAGGCTGTTTTTGCCCTCCCGGGGGCTCGAAGGAAGCCTCTGCACCCTTTGGAGGCCGAAAAACAGGCCCACTTTGGCACTTCCAGTTTCACCACTTCCAGTATTTCCGGAAGGCCTGTTTTGCGGCCTCCAAAGGCTTTCCTTGAGCCCCCGGGAGGGCAAAAACGGCCTCAAACAGGCCGAAAATCAGCTGGGAGGCACGCATGCGCAGTGCAGGTAAGTTTGGCTGGGGCTCGCATGCTCGCACAAATGGCTCTGTGTGCCACCTGTGGCACGCATGCCATAGATTCGCCATCATGGCGCTAGAGGCATCACAGGCTGGTTCTTTCATATTTCCAGGCCGGCCCTCTGGGCTAGATTTAAGCACTCGCCTTGAGTTTGACACCCCTGGTCTAGTATGACTCAGTCCCACTTATGACTCTCTTGCGTAGAAAACAGAGATGTCACTGCAAGATTACAAATCTCTATTAATATTCTGCAAAAAAATATACAAAGCATGCCCAATTTTGGTTAACATCAAAGCAGAGAAGCCATGGCTTTAATAATCAGAAACGATGTTTATAATTTGCACTGGTAAATGTCTTTGGCAAGAAAGTTGAAGAAAAATATAATTTGCAAAAGACAAATGCAATTGCAGGGGGTCACATAATCCCCTTTTGCGACCTTCTGAGAAGCAATGGAGAAACCACATTCACTTAACAACCTTGTGGCTAACTTAACAACTACATGGATTCCCTTAATCACTGCAGCAAGAAAGGTCATAAAATGGGCCAAATTTCATTTAATTCTGCTTAGCAACAGAAATGCTGGGCTCAATCGTGGTCACAAGTCAAGGACTACCTATATACCTGTTAATTTATTAAGCCCTTATTAATTTTACAAATAACTCAAGGCTGTGAATGTAGCTAATACTCCTCTCATGGCTTATTTTCCCCACGACAACCTTGTGAGGTGAATTGGGCTGAGAGGGAGGGAGGGAGAGAGAGAGAGGCTCAGTCACACAATTGGCTTTCATGGCTAAGACGGGACTCGAACTCACCGTCTCCCACTTTGTAGCCTGGTGCCTTAAATACTAGACCAGTGTTGGCGAACCTTTTCGGCACTGAGTGCCGAAACGGGAGTGCGCACGCGCAAGAGAGCATCAGAAACTGGAAGATCAGCTCCCCAGCACGCATGTGCGCGCCGGGAAACTGACATTCCAGTTTTTGGCATACACGTGCGTGCTGGCCATGTGGTCTTCCAGTTTCAGGCACTCCCGTGGGTGCAAAGACCAGCTGGCCAGCACACCTGCAGGCGCCAGAACCTAGAAGAGCAACGGGCGACATCTGGCGTGCCCAGAGAGATGGCTCTGCGTGCCACTTGCTGCACACGTGCCATAGGTTCACCATCATAGCACTAGACCATACTGGCTCTCTGTGAGGCTGAGAGCAGTCAAGGTTTACTTCAGCAAGATTGCATAAGCAAAGAAGAACTTAATTTTTGCTTGACAGTAACGGAAGAGGGAACCCCTCACTGACAGGACATCTGTGGAGTTACATCAACAGATGCATTAAAGGGCGGACGTTGATAATATTTGTCACTGAGAAAAAAGGACTGTGGAGGCAAATATTTAGTTTCCTCTTTATTTAATTTTGCCTTCGCCTTGAGAACGTCTGTTCTTAACCATGTTTATCCAAAGCCCAGTCAGCAGCCCCCAATTCAACGAAACTTCCTTTTAGATAAATATTTTTAGAACTGCAGCCAAATTGAGACCAAAGAACTGCAGACACATCGTAAATGTGCACGACTATTCACATTTGATTCGTATTTAATTACATAGATTTAAATATATATATGTATATATGTATAATGTGTGTGTATACACACACACACACATGTATACCCACACATACCCACATACACATACACATATATACACATACATACATACACACGCACATATATGTGTGTGTATATATATATATGTGTGTGTGCGTATGTATGTATGTATATATATGTGTGTATGTGTATATATCTGTGTGTATACATACGTATATATGCATACATACACACATATATATACACATACATATATAGGCACATATATATGTGTGTGTGCATCTGTATATATGTGTGTGTGTGCGCGCACATATACATACACATACACACACACACATATATGCATATATACACCAGTGGTGGGATTCAAATTTTTTTACTACTGGTTCTGTGGGCGTGGCTTGGTGGGCGTGGCAGGGGAAGGATACTGCAAAATCTCTATTCCCTCCCCACCCCACTAACCTGCTTTCCAGCTCTGTTCTCCTGGGCAGGGCAACCAAAGAAGACCCAGCCAATCAGCTGGGACTCAATGGGAGGCAGAGGATAGACGAGGGCGGGGCCAGTCAGAGTTGGTATTTGCCGGTTCTCTGAACTACTGAAAATGTCCGCTACCGGTTCTCCAGAACTGGTCAGAACTAGCTGAAGACCGCCTCTGATAAACACACGTATGCTGGTGTAACTTTGAATTGTCACTAAATGTACGTCAACGACTACCTGTATTTTGGCAGCTCATATAGCCAACCAGATTTAGTGTTACTGAAGAGAACAAAGCTCATTTCTAGGGAGTAACATGTTTCCTTAACAGTCATTAAACAAGCATCTCCAACTTGTAACTTCATAAACATATCCAAGTGTGCTTGCAAAAATACAGTAGTGAAATTGAAATTTTAAAATAATCTCGTTCTAAGGCAGGTATATACAATATTATATTCATATCTCTGACCTTCTTACCATGACTTTTGCCATAATTTTATTTACATTTTTACTTTCATGTAATTTTACATACATGCTACTTTACATTTAAGAAATATGTAATCAATTTTAGCTGTACATCTGGGTCGTATGTTCTCATTTTAAGAAAAGGAACAAAAACCGTCAGGTAAGGAACATGATGTCAATGCTTTCTTCATTTTGGATGGTTTTTTGTATCCCCTGATTTATAGAACATAGAATAATAGTGTTGGAAGGGACCTTGGAGGTTGTCAAGTCTCCTTTGGCTTTTGATTTAATTTGATTTAGCTTTTGCTGACTGGGTGAAATCGCCTTAAAATCTTGTCCTGAACTGCATCCATTAAAGAACATGATGTCTTTTACTCCTAATAATAGATTGTGATTTCCTTCCTGCAAGCTTTCATTTTTGGTTATTGTGGGATCGCAACTTTTCCCCCAGCTACACCATAATTGCATAAAATCAATAGTTTTCAGCATGCCAGTGCCTATATCTGCAATGTAAAAATAAATACAAGCAGTCGTATAAGGTTAAGTGTCCAGGCACTCAATGTTTCCCTTACATATTGTCCAATTTTATCTACATTGTCTCCCATTTGACTTCAATAATTCTTTTCTATAGATGCATATGTTTATTCAGCAATAAATCTCGCCACAAGCAGTGGGACTTGCTCCTAGATAACTGCATAAAACATTGCAGCATTTCATTTAATTTAGTCTTAAATTATTTTAATGCAATTTAATCTTACACGAGAGCACTGTTATTGTTATTGTTTACTTTTGGTGAAGAGCCACCGCTTCGAGACTTTGTGCAGTTGCAGAAAAGGGCATCTGGAGCACTGCTTTAATTTATCATTCTTTTGATTTAGGTTTGGTTTTCATAACTGCCACACACCTTTCGCGGTGCCATTGTCAAGTTAACGTTTACAAACTCTATCCCTGGAATCGCCGGATGAGTCATGCCTTTCTAATTTAGGACGCCGTTTTGGTTTACAGCCAAGCAGCTTAAAGTTAACTTTGCCCATCCCGATTTCATGACATTGATCCTTTCCAGCAAATTCAGGCACATATATACCTCCCCTCAAAAACAATAGGAATGGGAGCAGAACAGCCTGTGCAGGATGGCAGCGTTGTTTAAAAAAGAAAAGAAAAGCAGTTTAAGCCTAAAGAAGAAAAAAAAAAGAAGTATTTTGAGGGTAGGGAAGAAAGCCCATTAAAGTCTTAGCATCCATTCGAGTGATTAGAAAGCCTTCCAGTTAGGAGTATCAGATTGCATCAGAAACCAGAACACAAGAGATACAGTGAAAGCTTTTCTCTCTCTCTTTCTCTCTCTTCTCTTTCCTTCCAATAAAGGTGTTTTCCCAACCTACAGTTTTTAAGCATCGCGTACTGCAGAAAATTCACAGACAAAGGGTTACACTACCTCGGCAATGGGAGAGGATGTCACAAGCTCCTGTATCTGGATATTTCAGGCTGCCTCCAGGTCTGCATCTCGCTTTTCCTTTTCATACTGCAGGCAGGAATCATCCTTCAGAGGAGGATTGGCGTTACTCGACACTCATGGTATACCAAAGGAGAACAAGCCCTCGTTGCAAACTTGAGAGAGGTTTTAAATTACATGACCGCAGCTGCTTTAATTTTTCCGGAGGGGATCACACTATAGGGTTTTGGCCCCTTTCCAGTGGGTTTCTTCACTATAAACAACTCCCTCATTGCATAATGAAAGCATGGATTATTTTGTGCAGTGGATTTGAAACAGGCGTGCTTCTCTCTCTCTCTCTCTCTCTCTCTCTCTCTCTCTCTTTCTCTCTCTCTCTCTCTTTTGATGCACGACTTCCTTGGGATACAGTTGGAAATTCCAGCTATGCAGAGGCTGGAAATACACAGATGTACATTCGGGGCATTTGGAAAGTATTCAGAGCCCCTTTCACTTTTGTCAGTGTTGCTATGCTTGATTCCACAGTGGTTGAGAAATTCATTTCTCCCCCACACCTCATGAATCTACATTCAGTACAGAATTAAAAAGAGAATTTTAGCAATGTCTGTAAATTTATTAAAAAAAAGAAAACTGAACTATCAGATTGGAGTAAATAGAATAGAATAGAAAATATGGAATGGAATGGAATGGAATGGAATAGAATAGAATAGAATAGAATAGAATAGAATAGAATAGAATAGAATAGAGAGGGAATGGAGAGTTGGAGGAATAGAATGGAGAATAGAATAGAAGAATAGAATAGAATAGAATAGAATAGAATAGAATAGAATAGAATAGAATAGAATTCTTTATTGGCCAAGTATGATTGGACACATATCAGTGACCATAAAAGAAAAGATACATTCATCAAGAGTCAAGAATCATCAGGTACAACACTTAATAGGGTACAATAAGCAATCAAATCATACTAGGAAACAGTCAATATAAATCGTAAGGATACAAGCAACAAAGTTACAGTCATACAGTCACAAGTGGGAGGGGATGGGTGAAAGGAAGGATGGGAGGATTAATAGTAATAGTAGTGCAGACTTTATAAATAGTTGGACAGTTTTGAGGGAATTATTTGTTTAGCAGAGTGATGGCGTTCGGGGAAAAAACTGTCCTTGTGTCTAGTTGTTCTGGTGTGCAGTGCTCTACAGCGTTGTTTTGAGGGTAGGCGTTGAACCAGTTTATGTCCAGGATGCGAGGGGTCTGTAGATACTTTCACAGCCCTCTTTTTGACTCCTGCAGTAAACAGGTCCTCCATGGAAGGCAGGTTGGTAGCCATTGTTTTTTCTGCAGTCCTAATTACTCCCTGAAGTCTGTGTCTGTCTTGTTGGGTTGCAGACCCTTGGCAACAACACGTGAAATTTAGCTCCACTGCCTCCCATTTCCCTTGATCGTCGCTGACATGTTTCTACACCTCGAATGGAGTCAACCTGTGGGTAAATTAAATTGATTGGATGTGATTTGGAAAGGCACACACACCACACTACAGAAGGCGTCACAGCTGACAATGCATAACTGTATGAGAAGAAAAGCCACGAGGTCAAAGATAGGATTATTGCAAGGCACAGATCTGGGGAAGGCTACAATAAAATTTCTGGTGCACAAGGGGCCTCTATAATTCTCAAATGGAAGAAGTTTGGTGCAACCAGGACTCTTCCAAGAGCCCGGTCAAGCTGAGCAATCGTGGGAATTAAGACCACACTTAGAGTACTGCATCCAGTTTTGGTGACCACACTATAAAAAAGATGTTGAGATGCTAGGAAGGGTGCAGAGAAGAGCAACCAGGATGATTTTAGGGGACTGGAGGCTAAAACGTACGATGAACAGTTGCAGGAACTGGGCCTGGCTAGTCTAGTGAAGAGAAGGACCAGGGGAGACAGGAGAGCAGTCTTCCAACATTTGAGGGGCTGCCACAGAGAGGAAGGAGTCAAGCTATTTTCCAAAGCACCTGAAGGCCAGGCAAGGAATAATGGATGGAAACTGATCAAGGAGAGATTCAACCTGGAATTAAGGAAAATTTGGAAATGTCATCAATTACCATATGTGGTGGACATGCACAGGAGCTAAAAGATATTGGACAAAAATACATACATGGTTGGGAAAGATGATAAAACAACTTAAAGACTTAAAGCCCGAGATATTTTTACTGGGGATCCTACTGAGAATTACAGTAAAGAAAAATATATTTAATATATTTTTATATTAAATATATAAAATAAAAATATATAAAATATATATTAACAGCAGCTAGAATTGTATTTGCTCAAAATTGGAAAAATAAAAAGATTCCAGTGGAGGAGGAGGTGATTAAGAAAATATTAGAATGTGCAGAAATGAGTAGATTAACATCGGCAATTAGAGAACAAGAAGAAATGGAATACTATATGATATGGGATTTATTTTATAAATGGTTGGAAAATAAAGTAAGAAATGTTATTGCTATAATGATATATAATGATATATAATGCTGAATAGGCTATAATAAGAATAAGAATAGGCTATAATAAGGGGCCTTGGTGGCTCAGGCTGTTAAATGCCTGCACTTAAGATCCAGCTGCCTACAATTACTGTAGGCTCGAATCCCACCAGGCTCAAGGTTGACTCAGCCTTCCATCCTCTCGGGGTAGGTAAAGTGAGGACCCAAGATTGTTGGGGGCAATAAGCTGACTTTGTAAAAATGCCGCTTAGTAATAAGCAGGCATATACAATGGAATGAAGGCTATTGCTGAGCACACTGGGTTGTATCCCAAAAATTGTTAGCAGCCCTGAGTCTTCGGAGAAGGGCGGCATATAAATGTAATTAAAAAAAATGTAAACTTAGTAAGAAATGTATACAAATATTAATATGTGCACAAGATATATATAACCAGTGGACACACTGTATAACTGAAAGATGGTTTTATTTTTTTGTTTTTGGTTATAAAAATAAAAAACTTTTTATTAAAAAAAAAGAAATAAGGAAAAATTTTCTGAGAGTGAGAGCAATCAACCCATGGAACAGAAGTTGCCTTCGGAAGTTGTGGGAGCTTCTTCACTGGAGGCTTCCAAGAAGAGACTGGTCTGCCATCTGTCAGAAATGGTGTAGGGTCTCCTGCTTGGGCAGGGGGTTTGACTAGATGACCTCCAAAGTCCCATCTCTGTTAATCTGAATCTGAGGAGGGCCTTAGTAAGAGAAGTGACCAAGAACCCAATCGTTGCCCTGACTGAGCTCCAGAGATCCTGTGTGAAGATGGGACAGAGTTCCAGAAGGACAACCCATCGCTGCAGCCCTCCACTGATCTGGGCTTTATGGCAGAGTGGCTAGAGACAGAAGCCACTCCTCAGTGCTCAAAACACCTGAAAGCCCACTTGGAGTTTGCAAAAAAGGCACCTGGAGGACTCTCAGACTGTGAGGAACAAAATCTAAGCAGGCTTTTTATGTGAATGAAAGAAACCAGGCCATGCAAACAAGAGAAGCCCCAACTGCAGGATGCAGGCAGCACGCAAAACCACGCCCCCTCTGGTCCATGGGAAAACCTCTTTCTGTGGAACTGGTCTCTGGTGCCTCAAAGGGTGGAGGGGGGGCGCACTGCCCTAACACGGTTGCAAATGGCAGTCATGTGACCCTGGGATGCTGCAACTGTGATAAATGCATGCTGGTGGGCCAAGTCCCTGAATGAGGGTCCAGGAGTGAGGTGGGATGCTGCAATGGTCATAAGCAGGGGTGGGCTGCTGGGGGCTCTTGGGCTCAGGAGAGCCCCTAGCTAAGACTCTGCAGGGCTCAGAGAGCTCCCAATAACCTCAGAAAGACAAGCAGCAAAGGAAAGCTCTTAATAGGCTTAATTGAACTTCTGGGCATTCAGCCAAGAGCATTTCACACCTGGTAAAAGTGTTGCAAGCTAGATAAACAATCCACTCAGCGCTGGCGAGGGAGAGCCGTTGGGAAAATCAGATAATAGAGCCACTAGACTCTGAGGGGATTAATTCCCAAATAATAAGAGTCATGTAACTCAACAGAAATTCCACTAAGACTCCAAGATCCCTCTCACAGTCACTGCTATTAAGCCTGGTTTCACCCAGTCTTTTATTTAAGTATTAAGTGCATGAAATAATAAACAATATTTTGGTATATGATTTTTTTTTGGTAATTAGGGCAAAGAAGTGACATCAAGTTGGCCACACCCACCCAGTCACATGACCACCCAGCCACACCCATCCAGCCGGTCATTAGGACAGAGAACCCCTTGCTAAAACATTTGAAGTCCACCCCTGGTCATAAGTGTGGGGACCAGCCCTAAGTCACTTTTCCCCCCAGTGCTTTTGTAACTATGAACCGTTCTTAAACAGATGATCATAAGTTGAAAACTGTCTGCAATTGATGTTCTGATCATCCTCTGCATTTGAAGAGGTCTTTCCAAAGTTGTCTCCCCACCCTAGGGCCGTGATGGCGAACCTATGGCACACATGCCACAGGTGGCACGCAGAGCCATTTGTGCTGGCACGCAAGCTGTAGGCAAACTTACCTCACTGTGCATGCTGCCTCACAGTTGATTTTCGGTGGGTTTGAGGCCTTTTTCAGCCTCCCAGAGGTTTGAGAAAGTCTTCTGCAGGCTTTGCAGACCAAAAAGTAGCCCTGTTTCATCTCTCCCTGTTTTTCTGACAATATCGGAAGTGACGAAATGGGGCTAGTTTTCGGCCTGCAGAAGCCTGCAGAAGCCTTCCTCAAGCTTCTGGGTGGCCAAAAAAGGCCTCAAACTGGCCAAAAATCAGCTGTGAGGCACAGTGCAGGTAAGGGGGTGTGGGCGGGTGAGTGGGTGGAGATTGCGCACACATGCATAGGGGGTATGGGGGGCGCGCATTGCCTTCTGGGTGCTGGCATGCGAGCGCGAGCGTGCAAACGTGCGCACAATTTTTGGCACAGGAGCCCAAAAAGGTTAGCCACCACTGCCCTAGGGAATTGCAGATCTATTTTATGGCAGTAACAGAAGATTTCTGTTAAGTTTAACCATGGTTGTCACTGTTCAACGTTTTATGGCTTTTTCATAAGAAATATCAATAGAAGTTTTAAATCACTGGCAGCAGCTTAGCTTTACTGGAGAATGCTATAATCTAACTCCAAACCTAGTTAAATCACCCTTACCAATTATTTCCAGGGAATTGGGCCACACAGCTCAGTAGAATGCACAGCTGATGTTTTTAAGCATTACCATTTCAATAAATTTTTAGGACACGGTTGAAGTGAGCAAGGCTGTTTTTATTCACTCGGATCGAAGCAGCATTGATCCCTGGACTTACAACTACTCATTTAGTGTGGTTGTTTTTTTTTAAAGTTACAACAGCACTGAGGAAAAGTTATGACCGTTTTTCACTTAACAACTGTTGCAGTCTTCCCCACGGTCATGAGATCAAAAATCCAGGTGCTTGACAACCAGCATGTGTTTGTGACCGTGGGCCTAGTAAGCCTCTCTGCAGCCTCCTGGGAGCAAAAATGGGTTGGGGTGGGTGGGCCACACACACCCCGTGCTCCATTTTGGGCGTAGTAAGCCTCCCTGCACTTACCTGGGAGCCAAAATGGGGTGTGTGGGGACTCCTGGAAGGGGAGGGGCCAGCCAGAGGTGATATTTGCCAGTTCTCTGAACCAGTCAAAATTTCCGCTACCGGTCCAAACCAGCTGAATACCACCTCTGGGTTTGTGGGATCACCTTTTGTGACCTTCCCCGCTGGCTTCAGACAAGCCAGATTCACTTAATGATGGTGGAATTCACAACTGCGGCGATTTGCTTACCCACTGTGGCTAACAAGGTCATAAAATGGGGCAAAACTCACTTGACGACAGCCTCGCTCAGCAACGGAAAATTTTGGGGCTCAGTTGTGGCCATAAGTTGAGGGCGGCTACCTGTAATTCAGACGTCGGTGATTGCTCCCAGAATGGAGCTGCATCATCCAACGGATGTGAAACTTCTCCCTGGCGATTTATCATCCATCGTAGAGTTTCATCCAAGCATCCTTCAAGCAATAAATCAGGGAAGCTTTATTCTTTTCCTAGCAAGGGCTGAGCCATTTTCTAAGCCATCATAAATCATGAATTGCTGTGAAGAAATGGCCAGAATGTCAAGTCAGCAACTCTGTCTGTTCTGCTCTTCTGATCTGGCAAGAAAACCTCAAAGGGACTTAACATATATATAGATTATTCTGCGCATCTGTTTGCTCAAACAGATTTCAGTCTCTGCTCTTCCAGTGCCTCCAAAACCCAACATTTTTCTGGAAGAAAGAGCAGCGATGATAAACGTCTTTCGCCTATTTTTATCCCGGCGTTAGGCTTTTTCAAAACATTGTGGTCCTGTTGTGTATGTTAGAAGCATTAAATGTGGTTCGTGCAATATAATTCACGCTGACATTTTAAGTCTAATTAAGTACTTGCATTAAGCTTTTCACTATCCCCTTGACATTAGGAAAATAATAACTCAGCCTCACAGGCGAAAGAAATTGTCTCCTGATCCTTTCAGTGGAAGGTCAGTCTTTAAAAATGCACCCACAGATCTGGAAGAGGTGGCAAAAATAAATGCATATTTCTCTCTGCCTTTACTTCATTCTTATCTAGAGGCCTGTGGAGAGTGGTGGATTTTACTGATACCGAATGCCTGAAAGAGGTGAACAGACTTGCCATGTAAAATTTGTTATAAATACCAGGACAATATTTGGGGTATGAAGGGGTATAAGACATATATCTATCTAGATCAAAATATCTATATATCTCTATCTCTCTACCCCGTTTCCAAAAATACGACCTACCCTGAAAGTAAGACCTAGCTTGATTTTGCACATGAGCCCAATATAAGCCCTACCCCCCCCAAAATAAGCCCTAATTAAGTTCCCGCCCACTCCAGAGTGCTTGGGTAAAAATTAAGCTAGGGTGGGGATGGGGGAGTGGAGCTGCCCTACTGCTTACCTTTTGACAGTTGTAGCCAGGCCTCACACACCCCGACACCTGCCTTGCCAGCCCATTTCTTCTACAGCCAGCAAGGCTTTCCTGAAGGCCTCTGTAGATGACAACAAAGCTCTGGATTGATCCAGAGCTCTGTTATTGGCTGTAGTGGTCTTCAGGGAAGCCTTGCCTGCCTCAGAAGAAGAAGTTCCTGAAGGCCTCTGACAGCAAAAGAGGCCGGGGGCGATGCGTGCAAGTGAAGTTAGTCAGTGGCTGACATACCCCGAAAATAAGACCTGGTGCCTTTTTTGGTGGCAAAAAATATATAACACAGGGTCTTATTTCTGGGGAAACATGGAATCTACTTATTTGTCATCTGTCTGTCTGCCTGTCTATACACACATGCATGCATATAATTTTTATTAAGAATCGTGATTACAGTAGTAAAATCTCATACAGGTAGTCCTCAACTTACAACAGTTCCTTTAATGACCAAAGTTACAACGGCATTGAAAAAGGTGACTTATGACAGTTCTTCACTCTTTGCAGCATCCCCATGGTCACGTGATCAAAATTCAGGCGCTTGGCATCTGGCTTATATTTTATGACCGTTGCAGTGTCCCACAGGGTCACATGATCCGCCTTTGCGATCGTCTGGCAAGCAAAGCCAATGGGGGAAGCCAGATTTCACTTAGCGACCTGTGTTAAAGCGATTCACTTAATAATTGTGGCAGGAAAAGTCGCAAAATGGGGCAAAACAACTCATTTAACCACTGTCTTGGTTAGCCACAGAAATGTTGGGCTCTGTTGTAGTCATAAGTGGAAGACTACTGTAGCAACCAAAAGGCAAACAGAAATTGTACGGGAAAATAGAATAGACTATATTTCGTTTTTAGAGTCTTGTTTAATACGTTGCAGCAAATGGTTTATAATTAATTTCCTTCTTTTTTTAAAACCCCTGGCAAGATTGGCAAAGATGTTTAAAGACAAATCAGCGAAATGTTGGAAATGTCATCAAACACCGGGAACATACTACCATATGTGGTGGACATGCCCAGAAGCTAAAAGTTACTGGATTAAAATATACACGTGGTTGGAAAAGATGATAAAACAACATATAGACTTAAAGCCTGAGATATTTCTATTGGGGATTTAGCCTGAGAACTATAGCAAAGAAATAACATATTTGATTATACATGTACTAACAGCAGCTAGAATTGTATTTGCTCAAAATTGGAAAAATGAGAAAATTCCGATGGAGGAGGAGGTGATTAAGAAAATATTGTGTGATGACCCGGGGCATGACACAAAAATAACAAAGTCACAAAAGTAGAATAAATTCCCTTTAATGCCTTCCACTTGGGCCTCAATGTCCAATTATCCTCAGCTGGATATCAAACTCTTCCAAAAACAGTCTACTAAGGGAATAAATGCAGTCTGAACCCAAAGTAAAGATAATTAGAAATAAAAAAAACCCAACACAAACCACACTGAAGTCATTAACACGGCAGGCCAGGATGATAAATTGCAGACTTCCTCAAGATAACGCAGCAACCACAGTTGGGAGGACGCCAAAACCCAGATAAGCCTGACAAATATAATTCACGCTTTGCTTCCAGCAAGGAGCTGTGTAAAATGCCCCCTTATATCCTGTTCTCCCAGCTGCAACTAATGAAAGGGATCAGGGCCCTTTCCTCTCCCATAAGCCATGTTGCTCCCTTCTCTGTTGCTCCCTGCGTGCCCTAGGATGAAGAGGGGGTGGGCCTGGGTCTTCCTCTGAATGCCCAGCTGGACTGTGCCCTTCCCCCATTTCATCCACAGCCCCTGGAGCCACACTCCCTGTCAGCTGCTCAATCTCCCCCTCAGAATCAGACTCCAACATATTGGAACATGCAGAAATGAGTAGACTAACATTAGTAATGAGAGAGCAAGAAGAAAGGGAGTATTATAATATTTGGGATCTATTTTATGGATGGTTGGAAAATAAAGCAGAAATTAAATGATATTGTAATCATGGTATTCAGAATAGTTGGAAAATGAAGCAAGAAATTTAATGACATTGTAATAATGATAGACTATGATAAATAATGTTGAATAGGTTGTAATATGAATGTAAGCTCAATAAGAAACATATATAAATATTATTATGTGCACAAGATATATGTACCCAGTCGACACACTGTATAACTGAAAGATGGTTTTTATTTGTTGTTTTCATTATAAAAATGTTTATTTTTTTAAAAACCAGATAACAGTGGAAGGCTTCAGGAATCTTGGTAACAGCTGCAGCAGGATCCGGTATCTGACAATTAACGAAATGCCTACCCTTACCGACAGATGCATTCAAGTAAGAAAGGATCACGGTCTTTTTAACAAAAATCTTCAATTTGGCTTTTAGCCTTGGGAGCCTTAAATACAACATAGTGGTGACAGTTGAATGCGTAGAATTTTTTTGCAGGTGAACGGGTGGGCTGGCCGAATTTGGAAATACAGATAGTCCTTGACTTACAACCATAATTGACTCCCAAATTCCCTGTGCTAAGCAAGACAGCTGTTAAGTGAGTTGCCTCCCATGTAACGGACTCCTTTTGCCACTGTTGTTAAGTGAATCACTGCAGTTGTTAACTAAATCATGCACTCGATCTCTTTTTAATGAGCGTCCATTTATTGCCAGCGTTCTTTAACAGGAGCACAATTGACCCCATATTTCTGTTGCTAAGTGAGACGGATGTTAAGTGAGTTTTGTCCCATTTTATGACCTTTCCTGCCACCATTGTTCTGTGAATCACTGCAGTTGTTGAGTTAGTAGCACGGTTGTTAAGTGAATCTGGTTTCCCTGCTGACTTTGCTTGTCAAATGGTCACAAAAGGGGATCATATGACCCCAGGACACAGCAACTGTCATAAATATGAGTCAGTTTCCAAGCCTTTGAATTTTGATCATTTGAATTTTGATCAGAATTTTGAGCAAAATACTAACTGGAGAGCATGATTGATGACTCTTGGCTATGGATGTATCCCATTGGAGAATATGAATTATGATACACCCAGGGGGTGGGGGAAAACCAGGGTCAAGGGTGATAATGAATAATGTGCCTCAGAGTTGGCTACACCCAGGAGGCTGCAATGGTCGTAAGTGTGGAAAACGGTCATAACTCACTTTATTCAGAGGCATTGTAACTTCAGATGGTTGTAAGTCAAGGGGATGAGGGAATAATTCAATTAAAATATCAACCTAATTTGTGGCTGTATGTCTCACATGGGGTTAAATGATTCAGGGAATCAATATACACTCAATATTCAATTTATCAACTAATTTGTGGCTGATATAAACAGACTTAGACTTAGAATAACTTTATTGTCACATTGAATGTACGCTAATTGGCATATGTTAAAATGAAATTTCATTGCATTCAGCTCTCAAAGGGTCACCAATATACACTACAAATCAGGGGTGGTATTCAATTTTTTTCCCTACCGGTTCTGGGGCATAGCTTGCTGGGCCGCGTGGTGAAGGCAACATGTATAGGGCGGTGGTGAGCGGGCTCCTGTGCTAAAATTTTGCGCGTGTGCTTAACGCCACGCTTGTGTGCCAGCACCAAAAGGCAATGCACCCCACACGCCTCTCTATGCATGCACACGAATCCCCACCCCTGCTGCCCCTTACCGAACTGAGGCTCACAGCTGATTTGTTGTTTGAGGTCTTTTCAGTTTTCAGAGGCTTGAGGGGCTTGCAGGCTTGCGTCGAACCAGGCCCGCTTCATCACTTCTGGTATTTTCGGAAAAACAGGAAGTACAAAACGGGGCTAGTTTTCAGCCTGCAAAGCCTGCAGAAATCTTCCTCAAGCCTGTGGGAGGCCAAAAGACCTCAAACTGGCCGAAAATCAACTGGGCGCCATGATGAGCAGTGAGGTAAGTTTGCCTGCAGCTCGCATGCCAGCACAAATGGCTCTGCGTGCCACCTGTGGCACACGTACCATAGGTTCGCCATCACGGCGCTAGCCTGCTCGTTATATTTAAAAAGAAAAACATTTTAGAAAGGAGCCAGGCAAATTCATAGCAGATGAAACAATGGTAGGCACAGGGAATATTTCTCAATGCCAATTGTTGACAGATGCCAGGAATAGAAAGCAATGGTGCTTGATCTTTTCTTGACCTCCGTAGAAGAAGAACGCTGGATATTAAACAGACCTTTGGTTTGGATCAGTCTGTTTTTCAGGTTTAAACGGTGAAGGCTCCAACCCCTGTCATTTCCTGTCAGTGATTTCTCTACATTCGAAAATCCCCGGTGTATCTCAGCTTTATTAAAACCATTAGCTCCACAGCTCCAGGGCATGCTTAGAGGAATTTTTTGAAGGACTCTGCCAAACATCCTCAAGGACATAATTGGAAACTTTAGGAAGAGTATTTTTGCCTTTTAAACCTATTTTCTGTCAGTTACTATTGGTCCAAAGTACCAGAAGTGACACGAAAAAATGGATGGAAATGGATCTACGAGAGAAGCAACCTAGAACTAAGGAGAAATTTTCTAAAAGTGAAAACTATTAGCCAGTGAAATGATTTACAGAGGTTCAGAAGTTGTGGGTGCTCTAACAGTGGAGGTTTTAAAGAAGAGACTGGACAGTCACTTGTCTGGAATAGTGTAAGGTCTTCTGCTGGGGCAGGGGGTTGGACTAGAAGACCTCCAAGGTCCCTTTCCAACTCTATTCTGATTGGTCTGCCTATCTTAAGAGGAAACAAGGAATGGACGGCTTGGAAACCTTTCCTTTGATAATGCTTCCTAATTCACTGTATGTCCACTGGTTACGTGTCCTAGGAATGGGTTATGGGAGTGTTGTGTTGTTGTTGTTTTTATTAAATTCACTTCCAGGTTGTGAAAGTGAATTTAAGTAGTTGTCATGCCCCTTTTGGAATCTGATTCCGAGGGGGAGGTCGAACAGCTGACAGGGAGTGGGAGTGTGGCTCCGGTGGCTGTGGAGGAAACTGGGGATTCAGAGGAAGACCCAGCCCCACCCCCTCTTCATCCTAGGGCACGCAGGGAGGAACGAGGAAGGGAGCAACATGGGTTATGGGGGAGAAAAGGGCCCTGATTCCCTTCATTAGCTGCAGCTGGGAGAACAGGATAAAAAGGGCGTTTGCGCACAGCACCTTGCTGGAAGCAAAGTGTGAATTGTTTTTGTTTGTCAAGTCTTATCTGGGTTCTGACGTCCTCCCAACTGTTACGTTTCGTTATCTTTTGAGTTCTGCAATTCCTTATCTTGCCCTGTCTCGTTAATTGCTGCATTGTGGTTTGTGTTTGTTTTTATTTATAATTTATATGTACTTTGAGTTCGAACTGAATTTCTTCCCTTTAAAAACTGTTCTTGGGAGAGTTTTTTCTCCAGCCGATGATAACTGGACATTGGGGGCCAAGTTGGAGGAATTAAAGGGACTTTACCTACTTTTGTGACTTTGTTGCTTTTGTGCCATGCCCTGGATCATCACAGTAGTAGTTTTATATGAATAGCCTCTGCGACCAAATGCTTTTTCTTTCTGAAGAGTTTTTAAAAATATATTTAATGAACTAACATTCTCATCCAAATGAAACTGTGGAGCTGATGCTTTTTCCAGCAGAACACCATGTAACCTGGGTATGACAGAAGGAATAAAAGAGAAATCAGGTGTTTCCAACTTCGGCAACTTTAAGACTTGTGGACTTCAACTCCCAGAATTCCCCAGCGAGCCATGCTGGGAGTTGAAGACCACAAGTTTTAAAGTAGCCAAGGTTGGATACCCTTGAGACAAACCATTTCAATTCATCCTCAACTTATGACGATCATTGAGCCCAAAATTTCTGTTGGTAAAGCAAAACATTTGTTAAGTGAGTTTTGCCCCAAAGGCCAAATATGACCTTTCTTGCCATATTTGTTAAGTGAACCACTGCAGTTGGTGAAAACGAAAACAATGAAAATGAAAAATGAAATGAAATGAAATTCAGTGTAGAGAAAAGTAAAGTCCTACACTTAGGCAAGAAAAACCAAAAGGACACATATAGACTGGGTGAAACCAGGCTCAATAGCAGTAACTGGGAGAGGGATCTTAGTGGACAACCAGCTAAATATGAGCCAGCAAGTGTGCAGCAGCAGCCAAAAAAGCCAATGCAATCCTAAATTGCATTAACAGAGGGATACAATCGAGATCAAGTGAGATACTAGTACCACCCTATAAAGCCTTAGTAAGACCACACCTAGAGTACTGCATCCAGTTTTGGTCACACATTACAAAAAGATGTTGAGACTCTAGAAAAAGTGCAGAGAGAGAGCAACCAGGATGATTAGGGGACTGGAGACTAAAACATATGAAGAATGGTTACAGGAACTGGGCCTGGCTAGTCTAGTGAAGAGAAGGACCAGGGAGACAGGATAGCAGTCTTCCAATATTTGAGGGGCTGCCACAGAGAGGAAGGGGGTTATTTCAAAGCCCCTAAGGCCAGACAAGGAATAATGGATGGAAACTGAACAAGGAGAGATTCAACCTGGAAATAAGGAGAAATTTTCTGACAGTGAGAACAATCAACCCATGGAACAGAAGTTGCCCTTGGAAGTTGTGGGAGCTTCATCACTAGATGCTTTCAAGAAGAGATTGGACTGCCGTCTGTCAGAAATGGGGTAGGGTCTCCTGCTTGCGGGGGGGTTGGACTAGGTGACCTACAAAGTCCCTTCCAACTCTGATTATCTGTTATCTGCAGTTGTTAAGATAGTAACACGGTTGTTAAGTGAATCTGGCTTGCTCATTGGCTTTGTCTGTCAGAAGGTCACAAAAGGGCATCACACATGACCTTGGGGATACTAAAAACCTGATCGCTATGAGCCATTTGCCAAGCGTCTGAATTTTGATCGTGTGAGCATGGAGATGCCGCAATGGTCATAAACGTGGAAAAACAGCCATAAGTCACTTTTTTTCCAGTGCTGTTGTAACTTTGAACAGTCATTCTAAGCGAACAGTTGTAAGTCGAGGACTACCTGTCCCAGAATTCCTCTATGTTGGCTGGGGAATTCTGGGATTTAAAGTTGATAAGTGTTGTGGATCGCCGGCAGACGGTGCAGACAGCAGCGGAATCGGACAGCGGTGAAGAATGGGGACCAGTCAGGGAGTCTGGAGAGGACTCGGGTGAGGATCCTGCATCCGATGCAGAGATGGAGCCAGGACCATCTGGGAGTGGGGTGCTGACTCCAGAGCCTCCAGAGTCTGGCAGCACCGTAGCAGAGGACCGAGGGAAGCCTGTTCCCAGTGCGTGTGTGCGCAGAGCTGCTAGAAGGCGAGAGCAGCTGAAACAAAAGGAGCGACTCGGGAGCAAGGCTGGGAGGTGATCGCCCCTCCCATAAGGGATAAAAGTCAGGCCAAGATGACAAAACCTTTGCAGGAAGCAAAGTAGTTCGATTGGTTCCGAGTCATCCTTAAGCTCTGTGTACTTGGCTGGTTTTTTCTTGCACTTCCGTTGGTTTCTTTTATAGTTAATTGGATACTTCTGTTTCTGGCAGCATTCCACAGAACTGGAAGGTGAGTGCTTATCTTGGGGGACTGTTTTCAGTTTAGTTCTGGCTGGGAATGGAAACAATTCCCAGCGTTGCAATAAAATAGGTTTTGCTTTTAAAACAAGTTTGTGATTAATTACGTGTGAAGAAGCCTGGGTCAGGACAGTGAATCTTAAAAGTTGCTAAGGTTGGACACCCCCTAAGATAAAAACACGATTTTCCAGTCGGGAAAAGTGGGGATGGGAATATTAAATTTGTATGAAATAGCATAGTAAAATGAAGTTTATTTTATTTATTTATTTTTTATCAAAGGCATTTTAAGAAAGGGTGTCGTGTGTTTATTGAATGGTGTCCTCCTCTTTTCAAGGCTTTGGTGCCAAACTGCCAATGGATTGAGTCGGTTGAATGCAACGAATCTCCACACTTGTCCGATATTGGTCTCAAAGCATTCAACACCTGTCAGCTTGTTAAAATGAAGATTCAAGGTTAGGGGGAAAAAAACGTAGTAATTCTAGTAGTAATAATAGTAATGTAGTATGAAAAACGTAGTGATGGAACACGTCATATTTTTAAAGAACATTGCTACTTCCTTTCACTTTAGATCAGGGGTATCCCTGGAACATACTACCATATGTGGTGGACATGTACAGAAGCCAAAAGATATTAGGCAAAGATACACCCATGGTTGGAAAAGATGATAAAACAACATATAGACGTAAAGCCTGAGATTTGATTATTTGGGATTTTAACCGAGAATTATAGTAAAGAAATAACATACTTAATTATACATATATTAACAGCAGCTAGAATTGTATTTGCTCAAAGTTGGAAAAATGAAAAAGCCCCGATGGAGGACGAGGTGATTAAGAAAATTAATGCAATGTGCAGAAACTAGTAGGTTAACACTGGCAATTAGAGAACAAGAAGAAATTGTAAGTATTGTAAGATTTGGGGTCTATTTTACGGATGGTTGGAAAATAAAGTGAGAAATTAAATGACCAATGTAACAATGTGATATTATGATATATAATGCTGAATAGGTTATAATATGAAGGAAGAAGAAAGGAGAAGGAAGGAAGGAAGGAAGGAAGGAAGGAAGGAAGGAAGGAAGGAAGGAAGGAAGGAAGGAAGGAAGGAAGGAAGGAAGGAAGATTATAATGTGAGGGAGGGTCTTAGGGAAGTCCTACCTTAGTACTTCGCCACCACAAGTGCCTCCGATGCGAGTGATGGTGAGCTGGCCACACCCACTCTGACCACACCCACCCGGCCACACCCACCCCAACCCCTAAGGTCAAACAGAACTCTGATGCGGCCTTCAATGAAATCAAGTTTGACCCCTGTGTTTTAGATGAACATTCGAGTTGCTATTGTTAAGTACAGTAGTTCTCGACTTACCACAGTTCGTTTAGCAACCGTTCGAAGTTACAATGGATCTGTGGGGCAAAAGTGACTTATGACCACTTTTCACACATACGACCGTTGCAGCATTCCCCACGGTCACATGATCAAAATTCGGACGCTTGGCAACTGACTCATATTTATGACGGTTGCATTGTCTCGGGGTGTCATGGGATCCCCTTTTGGGACCTTCTGACAAGCAAATTCCATCTGGGGGAATCCAGATTCACTTAAGAACTGTGTGACTAACCCAACAGCTGCAGAGATTCACTTAACGACCGTGGCAAGAGAAGGTCGTAAAACAGGGCAAAAACTCACTGAACAAATGTCTTGCTTCACAACAGAGATTTGGGACTTGATAGTGCTCATAAGTCGGGAACTACCTGTGCAATATATGGGTCGTTCTTCAGTATTCCTGTCCGTTATAACTTGAGGCAGCTCTACTGGGCTCCTCTGTATTTGGACAGGCCTGGCTGTGCTCGTGACCCTGTGATGAAGCCTGGCCAACCGCAAGGTCACGAGCACAGCAATAAATTGCAATAGCTGGCAGGTTAACATTACCTCATACAGATAAGCATTCCAGGCCGGGTCTGACAAGGGAGGAAACAATAACAAGAGATAAGCCTCCTTTGACTAACACAACTGAAGCAAAAAAGTTAATTCCAGATGGGAGGCGGTTGGAAGGGCCTATTACACATGCAAGGGCTAAATTGAATAATGTTATATAAAGGCAGAGATCTCTGTAATGGTAGCTTAATACTCTGACGATGTCAGCAGAGGCTGACAAAAGCTTAGTAAGTACAATAAATATACATGTATAGGGCAGGGGTCAGTAACCTTAAACACTCTAAGGGCCATTTGGATCCGTTTCCCACAGAAAAGAAAACACCGGGAGCCACAAAACCTGGGTGGGCATGGCCAACTCAACGTCACTCCTATCCAGTCACGTGTTTTCTGTGGGAAATAGCTCTCTCTCTCTCTCTGTTCTGTTTTTTGTGTTTTATCTTCTCAGGCCAGGCGAGGAGTAACTGGCAGGAGAGGGTGAGGGGCAGGGCCAGCCAATGGTGGGATCACCCAACAGGGAGCCACAGCAGAGGGCCCAAAGAGCCGCATGAGGCTCCAGAGCCCCAGGTTGCTGACACCTGGTATAGGGGGTTGAAGTCGTTTTTTCCATGCTGGGTTAGAGTGACCTGATGGTGTATTGTGTCAACAGGGAATAAACAGCTTACGGATCTCAGTTTCAAAGTCATAAGCAAATTCTGGCCCCAAATGTATCAAATTTGTGTGACCAATTGCATGAAAATAACAGATGTATCTCTCAAGTTAATTGCACCGTTGGACAATATCGTTATCCTCAATCTATCCGGCTGCCCAAGGTATTGTTATAGTTACACGGTGGAATCATTCGTTTGAACGGAATTAATTTTTTATACGTTCTTAAGTATGGAGATCACTGCATTACATCCATGTCAGAGGGGGAGAAAAAAAGGGATATGCATAGAGCCAAAATATGCAAACCAATTTGCCTGCAAATCAGCGCCACGTAAACATTGAATCAATACCACGTGAAGTGTTAGTACCACTTTATAAAGCCTTAGTAAGGCCACAGCTGGAATACTGCCTCCAGTTTTGGTCGCCGCATTGCAAAAAAGATGCTGAGACTTTGGAAAGAGTGCAGAGAAGAGCAGCTAAGATGATTAGGGGACTGGAGAGTTAGTCCTTTAATAATTTTTGTTGCTCTTTTCTGCACTTTTTCCAAAGATTGCAGCTTAACGCATATTTTATTTATTTTTTATTTTATTCATATTTATATGCCGCCCTTCTCCGGAGACTCAGGGCGGCTTACAATGTTTAGAGCACAACCCAATGCGCTCAGCAATAGCCTTCATTCCATTGTATATGCCTGCTTATTACTAAGCGGCATTTTTACAAAGTCAGCTTATTGCCCCCAACAATCTTGGGTCCTCAGTTTACCTACCCCAGAGAGGATGGAAGGCTGAGTCAACCTTGAGCCTGGTGGGATTCGAGCCTGCACTTATTGCAGGCAGCTGGAACTAAGTGCTAGGCATTTAATAGCCTGCACCACCAACACCAAGTTGTGGGAGCTCTAACAATGGAGGTTTTTAAGAAACTGGACAGCCAGTCAATATAGGGTGTCCTGCTTGACCAGGGGCTTGGACTAAAAGATATCCGAAGTCCCTTCCACCTCTATTCTATTCTAAAGAAAAAAAGGATTCTGTGTCAGGGAAACATACGATTTGCCAGACTGTTGGGAGTGCAGATATTCCTTTATTTTCCCTATCCCTTTCTCAGGTTTTTAAATAGATGCGGAAGGTTTATTGCCTGGGGATGTTTTACAATGAAGGGCAGAAGATAGGAGACTACTAAATATACACCAGCTGAATGCCATGATCAATGGATGCTCACATAAAATAAATTACATATAGGGGACACACACACACACACACACACAGAGTTTTATCAACAAGAATAAAATGCAAAACAATAAAACAGGAAAAAAAAAACCATACATCTAACACGAACAACAATAAAAGAAAAAAAAATTGTGTAAAAAAAAGGGGAAAAGTGACTCAAATATCACATAAGTTCAACATTAAACATATAGAATGCACCCTGGCTGGATGCTGAAAATCAATTGATCGATCAATCAATCACTGATAAATTCTCCTCCCCTTTACATAATGGGTCTGTGCATAGTTACAAGCTTTCCTATCCCCAATTAACAAGCATATTACAGTATATTAAATAAACAAATATTCCAGGCGAGGGGATCTCTATCTGATAATTAAATCGATCCAAAATTACATATAGGATTTTGAGTGGTCCTCATAGAATAGCAAAAGAGTGACTTTTTTTGGTTATGCTGATTGAATTTTGGCTATTGATTGCTAAATGCAAATACAGTTAGCTTTTTTGGGGGGAAGGGAAATTAAAGGATAATACAATGGTATTTTATTCCATTGTTCTCTGCTTTAAAAATTTAATGAAAGAGGCCTGTAACTGCAACCTTAAATAGAATTCCTTGAAAGCAAATGTGATTAGGAGGCTTGTCTTTTTAATAAATATGAATCAAGCTTTTAATAATCTGGCTAACATACAGAGTTAGTTCCAATCAGTCTCATGTTTAATTTATAAAGTAGACAAACTTATTTGATATATTAATAAAAATTGGCCTGGTAGCATTTATTTGAGAAATTTATATCTCTGAAGATTGACGTCGATTGCTATATATATTCAAAGTGTTGTATCACCTTGCATTCAAATATCAAAATTATTAAAATGTAATTTTAGAATCATGAGTAACATAAGAATAAGTATTTTCTATTGATGTTTCAGGATCGGTGATTCGGGAATAAAATCATTTGTCGATGGCCATTCAGCTTCAAAATTAAAAGAACTCAATTTGGCTAATTGTTCCTATGTCTCCGATATTGCCCTCGTGAAAATATCGGACAGGTATTACATTGTAAGGTATTTTTTTATTTGCTGATACTAAGCATAGGAATTTTTAAATTAAAAAAAAAAAAGCCCATAGAGATTCTCAGTCATCCAGGACAGGTCATCGTCGTCCCAAAGGTGCTTTTTCAAGAAGCAACTGGACTTTCTGTGTTTTTCCTTGAAGGCGTTTTGCTTCCCATCCAAGAAGCTTCTTCAGTTCTGATTGAATGGTGGAGGATGGAAGGATTTACGGTATATTCCTGGGAGTCATCTGGCTGTTAGCACTCCTGTCATGCCCTTGTTGGAGTCTGACTCTGAGGGAGAGGAGGAATAGCTGACAGGGAGTGGGAGTGTGGCTCCGGAGGTTGTGGAGGAAACTGGGGAAGGGCACAGGCCAGCTGGGCATTCAGAGGAAGACCCAGGGTCACCCCCTCTTCATCCTAGGGCACGCAGGGAGGAGCGGATAAGGGAGAAACATGAATGGTGTGGTCTACGGGGGAGGAAAGGGCCCTGATCCCCTTCATGGGCTGCAGCTGTGAGGACTGTTTAAAAGGACAAACTGCGCATGGCCCAGTGCTGGAAGCAAAGCGTGAAATAATTCTAATCTTTCAGTTCTTATCTGAGTTCTAGCGTCCTTCCCAGTGTGTGTATTTCGATATCTGTGGATGTCTTCAAGCCCTTATCCTGCCTTGTCTCATTAATTACTTTAATGTGGTTTTTGTTGTTTTTTCTATTTATAATTTATATGTATTTTAAGTTTGAACGGCATTTTTTCCTTTTCACAACTGTTTGTGGGGGAGATTTTTCTCCAGTCAATGATAATTGGAGCTTTAAAGCCAAGTTAAAGGAATTAAAGGGGCTTCACCTGTTTTTGTGACTGTTGCTTTTGTATCCCACTCTGGGTCATCACAACTCCCTCTTAAAGAAGTGTTTTTGAAACATGCTCATTTTAACTAGCTCTGTCTCAAAACAAATATTAGCTTACATAATTAGAAGTTATTTCTTTCTTACTAACAAAAACCATTTTTTAAATTGTAAGCCGCCCAGAATCCTTGACTGAGATGGGTGGCTGTAGAAATGAATGGATGAATGAATGAATGAATGAATGAATGAATGAATGAATGAATGAATAGGATGTTGAAGACCACTCTATTATTCTGTACATTTCAGGGATCTAAGATCTCCACTCCGGGTACATTTTAGATCTCCTCAATTAAATATGGTCATCTTGTGGCACCAGGTTAGCAGGCCTCATTTCTCAAAGCCCCTGTCCTCTGGATAGAATTACCTCATCCCAAGTTAAATAAAGTACCCATTTTTCTGACACTTTAGAAGGCCCTCAAGTTCTAACTCTCTTCCCAGACCTGGGGTTAGTAAACCCTATTCCAGTTTTGGTTGTTATGACTGTTTTTTTGGTCAGCTTTGTTATGTTTTTTTGCCATTATTGGTTTTAATTATATTTTTTATATGTTATAAGCCACCCAGAGTCTTTGAAGTGGGTAGCCATAATAGATAGACAGATGATAGATAGATAGATAGATAGATAGATAGATAGATAGATAGATAGACAGACAGACAGATATGGATGGATAGATAGAGGTAGATAGATGAGATAGATATATAGAGAGAATGATGATAGATAATAGATAGATAGATAGATAGATAGACAGACAGATAGAGATGGATGGATGGATGGATGGATGGATGAGATGAGATAGATAGATAGAATGAAGATAGAGAGATGGATGATGATGATGATGATGATAGATGATAGATAGATAGATAGATAGATAGAGGGACGGATGGAAGGATGAATAGATAGATAGATATAATGATATAGATGGGGGAGGGAGAGAGAGAGGGAGAGAGAGAGAAGAGGGAGAGAGAGAGAGAGAATCCCCTGGTAAAGTACTATCTTGGAATGGTTGCATGGTCTGAGGAAGCTAAGAGCAATGCCATGGATTCCACCATACTGGACAGGTCTCACCAGAAGAGCCAGACAGAGTGTCTTTTTCTCTTTCCCATAAAAAAAAAAATATGGTGAGACGTAATTTTAGAGAAACCCATGGCAGATTGGTCATCATCCCCCAAGTCAACAAGGACCACACTAGGGGTTAGAGTTCGTAATCATTATTTTACGAAATTGGCTGGGGGGCTTAAAGCCATAGGATATTTAATTTTGAATCGGTCCCAAGATGGAAGCAGCAGACTGAATGAATGGCATTGACCTAGCCCTGGCATCCTTTACGCCAAGTCGGAATGATTCAACAAAATTTATTTCTCTCTCTCTCTCTCTCTAGCTGTGAAAACATTCAACCCAATATGATTCCGTGAAGCTTCACTGGCAGCACACAAAGATGCCTCAGTGTGGCAAAATAGCAGAGACCTCACATACACAAAGCCAGAGTGTCACTCAGGATTTTAAACGGAGTTACATTTAATTCATCGAAGCAGATTGCCTTAGTAATGCCAGCATTCGGAAAGAATGAAACCCTTAAAAAAAATCTCCATTCGTGGGAAGGGAAGGTTCTAGAAAGTCTTCCAATATACTGATGGTTGTATAGGGCAGTGGTGGCTAACCCTTTTGGGCTCCTGCGCCAAAAATTGTGCGCGCGCTCGCACTCGTGTGCCACCACCAGGAGGCAATGCATGCCCCCATGCCTCCTACGCATGCATCGCAATATCCGCCCACCCACCCACCCACCCCGCTGCCCCCTTACCTGCACTGCTCCTCACAGCTGATTTTCGGCCAGTTTGAGGTCTTTTTCAGCCTCCCAAAGGCTTGAGGAAGGCTTCTGCAGGTTTCTGCAAGCTTTGTAGGCTGAAAACTAGCCCTGTTTTGTCACTTCCTGTTTTTCCGAAAATACCAGAAGTGACCAAATAGGGCTAGTTTTCGGCCTGCAAAGCCTGCAGAAGCCTTCCCCAAGCTTTTGGGAGGCCGAAAAAGGCCTCAAACTGGCCGAAAATCAGCTGGGAGGCACGCATATGCACAGTGCCTGCAGCTCGCACGCTGGCACAAATGGCTCTGCATGCGACCTGTGGTACTCATGCCATAGGTTCGCCATCACGGGTATAGGGGTTGCAAAATCCAAAAGGTTTTGGGTGTGTGTATGTGTGTGTGTGTGCATGCTTTAGGTCTGTTTTATTACCTGAAAGTCCCACTTTAATTTTCTTAGTTGGAGGCAGTTCATCCTCGACTTACAATATTTCATTTAGCAACCACTCAGACTTACAACGGCACTGAAAAAAGTGACTTATCACCATGTTTCACACTTGACAACCGTTGCAGCTCTCCCATAGTCACACGATCAAAATTCACAGATGCTTAACAACTGATTCATACCTACGACGGTTGCCATGTCCCGGGGCGATGTGTTTCCCTTTTGCAACCTTCTGACAAGCAGTCAATGGGGGAAGCCAAATTTATTTAACAAGCATGTTACTAACTTAACAACTGCAGTGATTCTCTTTAACAACTGTGTAGTTTAGTTTAGTTTACTTTATTGTCATTGCACCTCGTACAATGAAATCAAACACCATCTTCAGTGCACATCATGACCATGAAAATAAACACAAACACACATCCTTCACACTCCACACATTGAATTGAAAACCCCCAACACTGCACCAACATGGAACTATACAATAGAATTCAATAGAGTTACCGCCCTGGGATAGAAGCTGTTTTTCAGCCTATTTGTCCTTGTTTTTATTATCCTGTACCGTCTGCCAGATAGTAATAGTTCAAAAAAAGGGTGCCCAGGATGAGATGGATCTTTAATAAGAATGTTTTGAACTTTCTTAAGGCAGCAGGAGCTATAAAGCTCTTCCAAAGAGGGGAGAGGGCAACCCATGATCCTCTGGGCAATGACCTTAACCCTCTGGAGTGCTGTCCTATCTGCCCCTGTGCAATTGGCAAACCAGACACAGGTGCAGTAAGTTAAGATGCTCTCTATGGTGCAGCAGTAGAAGGTCACCAGCAGTTTTTCATTCAGTTGTTGTTTTCTGAGAAGCCTCAGGTGGTATAATCTCTGCTGGGCCCTTTTGACCAGGGCTGCCATGTGAGCACCCCCAGGTCAGGTCCTCTTTTAGGGTAACACCCAGAAACTTAAAACTGGCCACTTGCTCTACTTGGTCTCCATGGATAAGCAAGGGCTGGATGTCCGATCTGTTCCTTCTATAGTCCACTATAAGCTCCTTGGTCTTATTGGTGTTGAGGACCAAGTTATTGTCTCCACACCACGAAAGCAACCGGTCCACCTGATCTCGGTAGGCAGACTCGTCCCCCCTGGAGATGAGTCCCACCACTGTTGTATCATCTGCAAATTTAGCAATAGTATTACTAGCGTGAGTGGGAATGCAGTCATGCACATAAAGAGTATGTGGCAAGGAAGGTCACAAAACGGGGCAAAACTCACCTAGCAAATGTCTCACTTAGGAACAGAAATTTTGGGCTCAAGTGTGTTCGTAAGTCGAGGATTAAGTAATAAACATTTCAACATTTCTTTTTTTCTTTGAACATAATTAATTTCATTGGAACCTAGATAGAATAAGTAAATATACTGTTTGCTTGCAATAATTAAACAATTCTTTATTTAAGCTTAATTCTGACAGGTTCAGAATTATTTTTCAATTTCTGAAATGTCACAATTCTAATTTATAATTGCAATCCAACTAAAATTGAATAACCTTTTGGTGAAATGGGGTCTATATCGCATTTCTCACTTATTAAGCATTGCAAAGTAGTCCATTTCACAGCGACAAATGGATGATTTAAAATATTTTCTATACTATTACAGACCCGAGATGATATTCATGAAGCCCAATGCATCAGGCCTCTTTGCCAATCACAGATGTTAAAATAAGGTTCAGTACAACTTCAGGAACAGGATTAATGGAAAATATAGGCATTTTATGGTTGTTTTAGCAAAGGGAATTACATTTAACAAGATAGCACTCACATTTTTCAGTAGTAATAACTTTATACCAATTTAGACAATCAACAATGTAAACAGAATGAAAGGGCTATTTTCAATGCCATGATTTGCCATTATACATATCCCCCCGGTTATATATATTTTTTCCATTTCATTTCATTTTACATTTTCAACATTTCTTATCCTGTCCTTAGGTGCCCAAATCTGATTTATTTGAATTTGCATAATTGCCAACTTGTGACGGATACTGGGGTTCAGGCTATGGCACCGATGGCTTCGTTAGCCTATCTCAATATTTCACGAACGGGCATCAGTGATCAGGTGAGCAACTGAAAATGTAATGCTAGGTATGCTTCCTTGAATATGCACATGTTTTGTGGGTCATTGTAATGTTTCCTGCATGTCCAGTCACAGTTGGCCAATAAAGAAAATGGGGCAAGATGTAAACTGGGCCAAAACTCAACAGGGTTGGGTGTTTTTTGCTTAGAAATGGAAATTTTTGGGATCACGTATGGTCATAAGTTGAGGACTATCTGTAGAGCATTGTGTATTCTGGCTCTTTTGTCACTGCCAACCTTTTCCCTTTTGAGAATATTACTGTCAACTAAAAACTACTTCTTTGGTCTTTTTAGTTGCCAGCAGAAAAGGGTGTGGGGGAAAGTAGTGCATTCCTTAAATGTTTCAAATAACTGCTAGGCAGCCGAAGCTGTTGGCATGCAAGATTATTACTGGAGAGCATGATTTTTTTTAAAATTACATTTATATGCCGCCCTTCTCCGAGACTCAGGGCGGCTTACAATTTTTGGGATACAACCCAGTGTGCTCAGCAATAGCCTTCATTCCATTGTATATGCCTGCTTATTACTAAGCGGCATTTTTACAAGGTCAGCTTATTGCCCCCAACAATCTTGGGTCCTCAATTTACCTACCCCGAGAGGATGGAAGGCTGAGTCGACCTTGAGCCTGGTGGGATTCGAGCCTACAGCAGTTGTAGGCAGCTGGAACTTAAGTGCAGGCAATTAACAGCCTGAGCCACCAAGGCCCTTGACTGATGACTCTTGGCTATGGATGTGTCCCATTGGAGAATATACATCCAGGGGTGGGGAAGACCAGGGTCAACGGTGAAATGATGTGTCTTAGAGTTGGCTGCACCCAGGTAATGCTGACATGGTCACTCCTAATAAATCATTTTTTTTATTCCGAGAGATGTGGATAGAGACTTATGATTTGAATGGGGGTGAATGTCAGAGCCCTGACAATTACATTTTAAAAAATCTAATTCTCTACCTCTTCCTGCCATTTTTTTTCAAATTCCCAACACTAATTTCCTTCTTTTCCCAATTTACAGCATTAGGGTGTATTTTACTATGGCGGTGACACAGGGGAGGGCCTACTCTGTGGCGGCTCCTGCCCTATGGAATCAACTACCTCTGGGACTCTGCCTGGCCCCCGACCTCCGCACCTTCCACCATGACCTGAAAACTTGGCTATTTGAGCAGGCTGCGCCGTGCTGACTCCTCTTGGGGGCGGGGGGGGAGGGGGTTTGTTTTACAATTTGTTTTAGTAATTTGGCTTGTTGGGTTCAATTTCTATTTTAGGTAATTATTTATTGTGTTGGTTTTAATTGTGAGCCGCCCGAGTTCGTTCGGGAGAGGGGCAGCATACAAGTCAAATAAATAAATAAATAAATAAATAAATCAGTCTAATAATTATTTTTTATATGAGATTGCTAGTACATTAACATTGGTTTAAAATGTTTATAGGGTTTGGAGAGCCTTGGCAGGCATTTCAAAATTAAGGAGATTATTCTGTCGGAGTGTAGGCTGATTTCTGATATAGGAATGAAGGTAAAACAACATACAGGTGTCACATTTATGACTGTTGGATTTTCTGTATTAATTTTTTGAGGTTTCATTTCATAACATTCCTTGTCATTCTTAAATAAGCATTATGCTTGCTATCTGTGGGACTGAATTCATTTGGAATGTATTTCTATGCCACAACTACAGTAGTATCCAGGCAATAGATGGCAGTGTTTACCAGTTTGGATCTATGGTATATACTCTATGCTCTTTTATTCTAAGTAGAGTTTCCCGTTTCCTGTTGAACAGTTGGGCAGTAAAGCACATGGTGACTGTAGCCTTTGTTTTCTCTGTGCTGCTATACATAAACAGAATGTCTAACACTCAAATTCATCCCTATCTTGCTTCAGAAAGCCAGAGTGGGATTCGGTAGATCTGTCTTGATGTTGAAATTTAATTCAATAATTTAAATTACCTTATGTTCCAGGTATTGTGTACTGAATTGAAAAAACTAGACTACCTTGATTTGTCTTTCTGCCGGCACATATCAAATTCTACATTAAAATATTTGTCACTGAATTGTCGCAAACTCACATGTCTCATTCTGGTGGGCTGTTTCAAGGTATGTATGAAAACCATGATACCTAATGCCGTTTTCCCCTTTTGAGTATGTCATGAGTAATAATTTTCTCCGCCAGAATTCTGTCAAGTCTGCCCCATCCAAAGGGATAAGAAATTTTTGTTACTAATAACTTTGGCACATGGAGATTCCTGTAAATTCTCCTTTATTTCAGGTGGAGTAAAGGCCAATTCTTGTGACAAAGTCATTGTTGAACCCAGTTCCCGCGTCCTTGGTTCTATATATTTTGCCAGCACTTGTGGCTAGATCTAGTCTAGATCATGAGAATGGGAGATATTTGTGGTTCGCCCCTTCTTTCTAAAAACAGGGACGCCCAACCTTGACAACTTTTAAGACTTGTGGACTTCAACTCCCAGAATTCCCCAGCTAGCCATGGGGAATTCTGGGAGTTGAGGTCCACAGATCTTAAAATTGCCAAGGTGGGATCCCCTAAACGGAATGAAAGTTCTGTGAAGAGAGGGAAAAGATCCGCTTTTTCTCGCAGGAGTAAGCGCAAAACATAATCTTGAAATTGGTAGGACGATTCCCAGTCAGCCAGAAAACTTTAATTATGAGTCAGAGATCGAATTGGAAAACAGATAGTATTCATGTTCTCTAGAGCAGGGGTCTTCAACCTTGGCAACTTTAAGACTTGTGGACTTCAACTCCCAGAGTTCCTCAGCCAGCAGATGGCTGAGGAACTCTGGGAGTTGAAGTCCACAAGTGCACAAGTCTTAAAGTTACCGAGGTTGGAGACCCCTGCTCTAGAAGCAGGAAAAGCCTCTTGTTTTCAAGAGCCACACTTACCATGAAGCGTTCTTAAAACAGACAGGAGAACATCCATTCAGCCAGGAAGCTTCAATTCCAGGACAGAGATCTAACAGACACACATTCATGTAGCTTAAATGACTCCTAAAATCAAGATTTCCTATTCCATAATATTGACTGATGAAATGCTGCCATCGTTTACCAACCACTTTTAATTCTGTGTCACGTTTTTGCTTGATTGACAGATCAACGATGCAGGGATTCAGTTAATAGCTTCGGGCTGCAATTTCCTGCATTACTTGGATATTTCCGGTTGCAAAAACGTTACCGACAGGGCCCTAAAAAACCTGGCGAAAGGTTGCTTGCAGCTCCGAATACTTAAGATGTTGTACTGCATAGGCATTACCCGGTAAGAGGTTGTCCGAGACAAATGTATAGATTCCCTAAACCAAGGGGGTCTTTCAAACTTGGGAAGTTTAAGACTTGTGGACTTCAACTCCCAGAATTCCTGAGCTAACATGACTGGAGGAGGAATTCTGGGAGTTGAAGTCCACAGGTCTTAAAGCTGCCAAGTTTGAAGGCCCCTGATTGATCTATCTATTTCCATCTGTCTGTCTGTCTGTCTGTCTGTCTGTCTGTCTGTCTGTCTGTCTGTCTGTCTGTCTCTCTCTGCCTCTGTCTCTCTCTATCTAAAGGGTCTTCAAAACTTGGCAAGTTTAAGATTTGTGGACTTCAACTCCCAGAATTCCTGAGCTAACATGACTGGAGGAGGAATTGTGGGAGTTGAAGTCCACAAGTCTTAAGCTTGCCAAGTTTGAAGACCTTCTGCCCTAAACAAACAAACAAAATTCTTTTAGATAGCATACAGACAGTCCTTGACTTACAGCCATTTGTTTAGTGGTCGCTTGAAGTTACAAAAAAAAATGGCACTGAAAAAAGGAGCTTATGATTGTTTTTCGCATTAGCGACCATTTGCAACTTCCCCAGGGTCACCTGATCAAAATTCAAACAGTTGGCAACTGGCATGTACTTATGACAGTTGCGGTGTCCCGGGGTCATGTGATCCCGTTTGGTGACCTTGCGACAAACACAGGTCGATGGGGAACCTAGGTTCACTTTGCAACTGTTGTCACTGATTTCACAACTGCAGCGATTCACGGAACAACTCTGGCAAGAGAGGCTGGAAAATGAGGCAAAATTCACTTAACAACTGCCTCGCTTTAGCAACAGAAATGTTGGGCTCAATTATGAGCGTAAGTCGAGGACTACCTGTAATTAACGAGCTGGCAAGATCCATATTCTAGAGCAGGGGTGTCAAACTCAAGGCCCGCGGGCCGCATCCAGCCCGCAGGGTGCTTAAATTTGGCCCGTGGGGCCAGCCTGGAAATATCAAAGGACCAGCCCACGGTGCCTCTGTTGGCCAAAGCAAGGCCCCCACGTGGCCCGGTTTTGGCCTCCCCAGCCTCCAGCAGCACTCTGCCAGCCAAAAGAGGGTCCCGCAGAGGCCCCGCATGTCAACTCATAAAATATTTCTATGGTCTTTTTAGAGTTGCCAACAGAAAGGGAGGGGGGAGCAGTGCAGCAGCTTGCAAACCAAAACTGCATTCCATAAATGTTTTCAAGGTGACCGAAGTTTCTGCCGCACAAAATTCTAACTGGAGAGCATGATTGATGACTCTTGGCTATGGATGTGTCCCATTGGAGAATATGAAGTAAGATACACCCAGTGTAATGACCCGGGGCGTGGCACAAAAGTAACCAAGTCACCAAAGTAGATAAATTCCCTTTAATGCCTCCAACCTGGCCCACAATGTCCAATTATCCTCAGCGGGAGATCAAACTATTCCAAAAACAGTCTACAAAGGGAAGAAATGCAGTCCGAACCCAAAGTACAGATAAAGCAGAAATACAACACAAACCACGCTGAAGTAATTAGCACGACAGACCAGGATAATAATTTGCAGACTTCCAAATGATAACAAAGCACACATAGTTAGGAGGATGCCAAAACCCAGATAAGCCTCAACAAAGATAATGCGCGCTTTGCTTCCAGCAACTTTGCCATGCGCAGTTTGCCCTTTTAAACCGTCTTCCCAGCTGCAGCCCATGAAGGGGATCAAGGCCCTTTCCTCCCCGCATAAACCATGTTGCTCCCTTATCCATTCCTCCCTGCGTGCCCTAGGATGAAGAGGGGGTGGGCCTGGGTCTTCCCCTGAATGCCCAGCCAGCCTGTGCCCTTTCCCAGTTTCCTCCACAGCCACTGGAGCCACACTCCCACTCCCTGTCACCTGTTCCACCTCCCCCTCGGAATCAGATTCCAACTGGGGCATGACACCCAGAGGGTGGGGGAGAACCAGGGTCAAGGGTGAAATGAATGATGTGTCTCAGAGTCGGCTACACCCAGGCAGTGCTGGCATGTTTACTCCTAATAAATCTTTAAGTTTTGGAAGTTTGGCTAGAGACTCATGATTTAAGTGGGGGTAATTGCCGGAGCCCTGACACCACGAGACCCCGTGCGGCCCATTTCAGCCTCCTCACCCTCCATCAGCACCCTGCAGGCCAAAAACAGGCTGCGCGGAGGCCCCATGCCCCATTTTATACAGGAGGGTGCTGCAGGAGGCCTCCATCCCATCTGTCCTGCTCCGCCTCCCAGCCCGCCGAGAACTGCTGATCCGGCCCTCAAAGAAATCCAGTTTGACACCACTGTTCTAGAGTTCTGAACTGCCTACGGTGAAGTCACTAATCACGCCATCCCACGCATTTTTATTTCTAGACCGACTGTTTCAAGTTACGCGCCAAGGCTCCAGAAATGCGAATATAACGACGACGAGCCGCCTTTATGGTTTGATACCGAGGTCAGTGGTGACGAACTGATCACGGCGAAGAAACTGAAAAAACGTCGGTACAGCACTATGGCCGTGGCGCGACCGAGCATCCAAGGGTCTTTGGGAGAAAAAGACTTAGAACAAACCAAACTTCCTCTGATTGAAGCCGTAACAGAGCAAGCTGTGGAAGAAAGATTGATCTCACCAGGAAGTCTGGCAGAAGATCCCTAAAGTGGTGTCCGATGTTTGAAACTCCCTAAAAGCCGACAATCCTTTTCGTTAGCGGGGGGGGGGAAATGTACTTAAACAAAAAAAAGCTATTCATTTATTGGTAGCAAACCATGTTCCTTTTTTGTTGTTGTTCTTAAAAATACTGTGAAGGAAAAGTTGTGGCTTTGTTTTTCTTTGTTTTCAGAGAAAACGTGGCCATTCAGTTGATGAAAGATATCTGTGTTTGTCTGCAGCCTTAGCTGAAGCATGGTTTTTTTTTAATTGGGGGGAAGAATAGTAACATTTTATTGTGGTCAGAATGTCTTGCCTATATCCAAAGAGTTAAGCCCCAAGGTATCAAAATGCATTTCCAAACAAATAATTGACATGACATATATACTCGTTCTAGTGATGACATACAAAGTCCTACATGGCTTGGGTCCGGGGTACTTGCGGGAACGCCTCCTGCCGGCATCACACTCCGATCGCCCGGTACGCTCCCACAGGCAGGGCCTCCTTGGGGTACCGCTGGCCAGACATTGTCGGCTGGTGGTCCCCAAAGGTAGGGCCTTCTTTGTGGGAGCACCCACCCTGTGGAACCAGCTCCCCTTGGGCTTTCGTTTGGCCCCTGATCTCTGCACCTTCCGCTGGGACCTGAAGACCTGGCTTTTTCAACAGGCTGGCCTGGACTTTTTGGGCTTTTTAAGAATTTTAACTTAATTTTATTAGTTTTGACTATTAGGCTTGTGCTATTTAATTACTTTTTAATTAACTTATTGTATTGTGCTTTTATACTGTGAGCCGCCCTGAGTCCTCAGGGAGAGAGGGCGGCATACAAATCTAATTATTATTATTATTATTATTATGAGATTCATAAAATCAGAGGGGTGGAAGGGATTTTGGAGGTCTTTTAATCCAACCCCCTGCCCAAGGCAGGACAACTTATTACTTATTACATCCTGGACAAATCTTTTCTTGAAGACCTCCAGTGATAGAGCGCCCGTAATTGTGTTCCATATCTTTCCCTGAAGACTTCCAATGTTGGAGGACCCATAATGAGGCTCCTTTTCTTGAAGACCTCCAGTGATGGACCACCCATAACCCTGCTCCATATTTTTCCTTGAAGACCTCCAATGATGGAGCACCCATAATCGTGTTCCATATCTTTCCTTGAAGACCTCCAATGATGGAGCACCCATAACCATCCTCCATATCTTTCCTTGAAGACCTCTAATGATGGAGCACCCATAACCATCCTCCATATCTTTTCTTGAAGACCTCCAGTGATGGAGCACCCATAACGGTGCTCCTTATCTTTTCTTGAAGACCTCCAGTGATGGAGCACACATAACCATCCTCCATATCTTTCCTTGAAGACCTCTAATGATGGAGCACCCATAACCATCCTCCATATCTTTTCTTGAAGACCTCCAATGATGGAGAACCCATAACAGTGCTCCATATCTTTCCTTGAAGACCTCCAATGATGGAGCACCCATAACGGTGCTCCATATCTTTCCTTGAAGACCTCCAATGATGGAGCACCCATAATGGTGCTCCATATCTTTTCTTGAAGACCTCCAATGATGGAGCACCCATAACCGTCCTCCATATCTTTTCTTGAAGACCTCCAATGATGGAGCACCCATAACTCCAGGAGCCAAGTTGTTCCACTTATTAATTGTTTTCGTTGTCGGGAAATTTCTCCTTAGTTCCAGCTTGAACCTGATCAAAAAGATGAACTTTTCTCCAATTCAGAGAAGTAATATTCACACTTTTATTATTAGGAATAATGATTTTGAACAGTCACCTTGGATTGTTCTGTCTTTATTTATAAAGTAAGTATTGTCAAGGAATCTTCAATTTCAGAGATTGGAACCAGCTTTGACATTTGAGATTGACGGTGCCATACTGTGTCTCCGCTTTAATATGTTTTCCTTTTGCATCCTTTTGATCCATGTGGCCTGGGGGGAAAAATAGTTATTTTCACACATTATTAAGGGTCTTCAATATTTTAATGTTCCACAAATTGGCTTGACTGAGTGAAAGCATTAGATTATAATAGTAGGGCCTGCCATGTAGGTTTTTTAAACTATCAGCAATCAATCTAAGCATATACTAGCAGTAAGATATTGTAGAATAATTAGAATAGAATAAATAGAATAGAGTAGAATAGAATAGAATAGAATAGAACAGAACAACAGAGTTGGAAGGGACCTTAGAGGTCTTCTAGTCCAACCCCCTGCTTAGGCAGGAAACCCTATACCATTTCAGAGAAATGGTTATCCAATCTCTTATTAAAAACTTCCAGTATTGGAGTATTTATAACTTCTGGAGACAAGTTTTAAATTTTAATAATGGCTCCAAATAGTTGAAGATGCATGGATCTTCCTTAATGAATACACTCTGTAGGTAAATCTAGATTCTTCTGGTGTGGATAGTGACTATTTCCAGTTTTAGTGATACTTTTTATTTTATTTATTTATTTATTTATTAAATTTATATCCCGCCTCACTTCCCCCAATGGGGAACTCGAGGCGGCGTACAACAAGATAAAAACATTGCTGAAGGTTATTGTTGACTGTGGTCAGACCAGAACTGGAGTACTGTAGATAGCAATTGCCTGTGTCAACAACTCTGCCCCAAGCCCAGAAGTATGCAATGTTCTCCAACTGTTTTCCAAAATAATAAAATTACAAGCATCTTTTGACAACAGGTAATCAGAAATTCTCAAGTTCTTACGCATCGTTTTTCTCTCCAAAATGAAAGCATGAACCACTCACCTGCTTCCTATCCCTATCAGCGGTTTTAACATTTTCTATAATATATTGGATTACACATATAAAACAGAGAATGTAGGTTATGTAGCACAGAATATGTAGATAAGCCCTCACCTATCTCACATATGTAGGTAGGGAATCAAACACCCTGTGGGCCTAGAAATTTTGATTGTAACTCTATATAGATGACTCCCTCTGTACGCTTAAAGAGAATTATTAATATTTTGGTACCAACTAATAAGGTAACAGAATCAGTGATGGGATTAATTTTTTTTTTACCATCGGTTCTATGGGCATGGCTTGGTGGGCATGATATGGCTTGGCGGGCATGGCAGGGGAAGGATACTTCCCCTGTCGGAATCTGATTCAGAAGGGGAAGCCAAAAAGCTGACAGGGAGCGGGAGAGTGGCTCCATTGGCTGTGGAAGAAACTGGGGAAGGGCAAAGTCCAGCTGGACAGAGCAGGGGAGAGGTAGAACAAGGGAGAGGGAATTCAGAGGAAGACCCAGGCCCACCCCTCTTCCTCCTAGGGCACGCAGGGAGGAACGGAGAAGGGAGCAACATGAGTTGCATGGCTTAGGGGGGAGGAAAGGGCCCTGATTCCCTTCAATAGCTTCGGCTGGGAACAGTGTTTAAAAAGGGAAGCTGCGCGCAGCAAACTATTGGGAGCAAATTGTGAATTTATCTGGTATTGTGAGGCTTATCTGTGTTCCTGGCATCTTCCCAACTGTGTGTGTTTTGCTGGGCTTTCAAGTCTGTAATTCTTTCTCCTGACCTGTCAAGTTAATTATTGCAGCGTGGTATGTGTGGATTTTTATTTACAGTTTGCATGTACTTTGTTTTTGGACTGAATTTCCTCCACTTAAAGGCTGTTCCTGAGAGAGTTTTTCTGCAGCCGAAGGTGACCTGGACATTGGGGGCAAAGTTGGAGATAATACAGGGACTCTTCTTGCTTATTTGTCTGTGTTGCCTTTGTGCCACGCCCCGGGTCATCACACTTGTGGACTTCAACTCCCAGAATTCTGGGAGTTGAAGTCCACAAGTCTTCAAGTTGCCAAGTCTGGGGGCCCCTAAACTACCAGCACAAATGAAGCAATAAATTACTGTCTGTTGGTTGAATGAAAATGAAAAAGAATACTACTTCCATTGACAAAACAAAATACTGGAGCAGAAGGACTTTTCTTGTGTGTGTGAATGTGTACAGATTTTCAACTACATAGCTGCTGCGGAGTTGATAACTTCAGGCCATTGGCAACTAATTCACATTTATGACCTTCTCACCAGCAAAGTCAATGGGGAAGCCAGGCTCACTTAACAACCATGTTACTGACTTAAGACCTGCAAGGGATTCCCTTAACAAATGTGACGAGAAGACCCGTAAAATGGTGCAAAGCCCACTTCATAAATTTCTCACTGAATAACGTACATTTGTGATCGTAAAAGTCGTAAGTTGAGGAATACCTGTATTCTCTCTGAAATATCCACGTCTTGGCCAAGTTTATGGCTTCTTCCAAGCTACTTGGCCACACTTTTTACAGCAATTTTTCCAACCTTGTTCTAACAACCCTAGAGAGCCTTAAGACAGCTTAAGCAGCTGTTTCCTGAAATGAAAAATGAAGGGTTCTCTCTCCATACAAGCTGGAATCCAAGGGCTTAAATAAGGTTTTTTTTTTTCTGTGATTATTATTACCGGGTTTTTTTTCCTTCTCCCCAGGATCTATTTTTGGCTTCTGGACTGAGGGTACAAGGGCTAAGCAAACTGAACCGAGTTCGAGAGGACCCCAGCAAAGCTTTATAAAACAAGTACAAAAGTTGGAAGGACCATTTGTGGTGGTGGTGTATAAAAACACTTAGCTAGCATGATTTATGGGAAAAGCTCTTTGTTCGGCAACTTCACCTCTCTCTGGAATGTGGAGTTGAAATTATTCATCTCCCCTGACTGTGCGGTATTAGATCATGGACATAGTCCAGAGGAGGAAAACATACATCACTGGAAAAATGACCCAGGCCATAAATTAAATCCACAAGAGGGATAATGAGGAACAATGGCAGAATAAACTACTACATTTCAAATAATAGGGACCTTGCCTTCTTTAGGGGCAAGATTTACACTATACGTTCATCGTTTAATGACCCCCATAATCCCTTGCCGGGTGGAGTCGGGGCAAGTAAATGGAACTGAGTGTTTACTGGCCGGATGCCTTTCCTGTCACCAGTGCAGAGTTCTATTCAGCAGATACATTCTCATTGTGCCCAGGGAGAGAAATATCTGCCTCTAGCTAGGATCAAACTCACAGCCTCCTGGTTGTGAGGCCAGAACTCTGTCTCTAGGCCACCGCACCACTCTGCATATGGCTATATGCATATGCAGGGGTGGGATTCAAATTTTTTAACAACCGGTTCTGTGGGCATGGCTTAGGTGCTGGGCGTGGCTTGGTGTTCATGTGACTGGGTGGACATGGCTTGGTGGTCATGTTATTGGCTGGGCGTGGCCAACTCAATATCACTCACATCGAGGCACGCCTCTCCTCGCCTGGCCTCTCATGACTGTGGGGATGCTGCAACAGTCGTAAGTGTGAAAAATGGTCATAAGTCATTTTTCAGCGCCATTGTAACTTTGAACGGTCACTCCACACAAGCAAAGTACCAGCAAAGGAAGGAAGAAAAACTCCAGAGACGTTCCCGAGACAGGAAGTCTAGTCCTGCCAAGAATGTAATAAGGGTTAACGGAGAGGCAGTTTCTGTAAGCGACACCAGAATGTTTCCTTCCTGCCTTCCTTACAGGATTAGGCCAGTAATTTCTTCTAACAACCGGTTCGCCGAACTGCTTAGAATGTTAACAACCGGTTCTAGCGAATAGGTGCGAACGGGTAGAATCCCACCCCTGTGCATATGGCTATATGCATATGGTGCATATGACTGTTGCATATGACTATCCGCCCCACAGCTCTGCCTGCTGTTCTCCTGCATTCTCTTCATATCTGCAGGGGGGAAAAGGCCAGGAGTATGTTTTCTCTATTGTAAATAACTTTTTCTGATGGAGATAGACATCTGGAAATGTTTGTGGCAGCATAAGGAATTTGCCTGTGTTGTGGCCTGTCGGCCGCCGGCCCCTCCAGCAGCTGAATCAGATGAGGAGTCAGCAGCGTGGGAGTCAGGGCCAGCATCAAGGCAACCTGAGAGCTCCGAGGGGGAAGAGGGAGTGGAGCTGGCAGAGAGACAGAGAGACAGAGGCAGAGCCTGGGTCGTCCATCGGCCCTCAGATGAGAGTCAACAGCTCCCACGTCTGGAGGTGGCTGATGAGGAAGAGGAGGAACAGCTGGGTCCAGTGCCTGATGCGCAGAAAGCAGAGGAGAGGAGAGCACTGGAAATCTATGGGCTGGTCCTTGGGACGGTACAGCCACCACTGCTAGCAAAGCCCCACCCTTGCTTTGGGGATAAAAGGCAGGAGGCGGAGATGAATAGGTGTGGCACAGAGAGAGGGAGAGAGAGAGACAGAGACAGACAGAGAGAGAGAGAGACAGAGACACAGAGAGAGAGAGACAGAGAGACAGAGACAGAGACAGAGACAGAGACACAGAGAGAGAGACAGAGACAGAGAGAGAGACAGAGACAGAGACACACACACAGTGAGACAGAGAGAGAGAGACAGAGACAGAGACAGAGAGAGAGACAGAGACAGAGAGACAGAGACAGAGAGAGAGAACACACACAGTGAGACAGAGAGAGAGAGACAGAGAGAGAGACAGAGAGAGACAGAGACAGAGAGAGAGACAGAGACAAGACAGAAAGAGAATCAGAAGACAAGACAAGACAGAAGACAGAGAGAGAAGAGACAGAGACAGAGAAAGAATAAAGAAGGAACAAAGACAAGATTCTAGTCAGACAGAGAGAGAAAAGACAAGACAGAGAACAAGACAGAGACAGAAAGAGAGACACCAGTCAGATAGAGAGAAAGAAAGAGAGACATAGACAAGACAGAGAGACAAGACCAAGAGAGAAGAGACCTAGAGAGACAGAGACAGAGACACAGAGAGAGAGAGACAGAGACATAGAGAGAGACACACACAGTGAGACAGAGAGAGAGAGACAGAGACAGAGACAGAAACAGAGAGAGAGAGAGAGACTCTTTTTGCCAGAGCTGCTTGTGTTCCTAATAAAGGAATCATTGCTTCAACTACAGGAGGGTTTGTCGTGTGTGGGAGCTGGGTCAGAACAGGCTTGCTCTTTTTTGACAAAGTGACCTGTATTTGCTTTAACCTGGACTCCACTGTTCAGCCAGGATACCGCAACGGGTGTGTTGCAGAGAGCATGTTACATCCTTTCTTCCTATCTTTTGAGGTTATTCAGTAAAAATGCAACTAGACTTTGTTGACCCGTCAAAATGAACATAGCCGTTAGCAGTTGTTGGGCTTACATTGATCATCTATGCAGCTTTTCTGTTACTCTAACAACAGAGTTCGAACAATTATTTATGGTGGGAGTGCGCACGTAGTAAACACTGTAACATGATGATGATTAATTTGGTACCTTTGAATGTGAACTTACAGTAAGGGCTTCTTCTATTAAACTCTGGGCCCCCTTCTATTTGGGCCCAGGGTTTTCCAGCTGTAAACAGCTGTTTTCCACTGCAATTAATTTGTTTTATGTAATCAATGTGTTCCTACCAAAACATACCCAAAGCCTAAATGACTATCTAAAGCAAAACCTTACAAAAACTGAATACATTTCAATCTTTGAGCAACAGTATAAAAAATCTGAAGGTTTCATACAGTGCTTAAAAAAAAGTCAAAGAAGCGAAGAATGGAAGAAGGCAGGCTGCATCTACAAAGGTAAATGAACAAGATTCTGAATTTGGGAAGAGAACGCTGTCCCTCCATACCTTATTTCTCTCACAAATGGACCTACCCACCAAGTGGATAATAGCAAGAAGGGCCTCTGATAAAGCGTTTCGTATTATCGATAACACACTGAAAAGTATTGCTGTGGCCTGTCGGCTGCCAGCCCTTTCAGCAGCTGAATCAGAGGAGGAGGAGGAGGTGTGGGAGTCAGGGTCAGCATCAAGAGCCCCAAGGGGAAAGAGGGAATGGAGCTGGCAGAGAGAGAGAGAGAGAGACAGAGAGAGGCGGAGGTGGAGGCTGGGCCGTCCATCAGCCCTCAGATGGGGAGTCAACATTCCTCAGTTCTGGAGGTGGCTGATGAGGAAGCGGACTACCTGGATCCGTATCAATCGGGCTTCCGACCTGGTTTCAGCACGGAGACGGCACTGGTCGCACTGATGGATGATCTCTGGAGGGCTCGGGACAGGGGCTTTTCCTCTGTCTTGGTCCTATTAGACCTCTCAGCGGCTTTTGATACCATTGACCATGGTATCCTTCTCTGCGCTCTCGGGGTTGGGTATGGGGGCACTGTACTTCAGTGGTTCACCTCCTACCTCGGTGATGGCTTGGTGGTTGGCGAGGGGGACAGAGGTCGTCCTCGAGGGTGCTCTCTTGTGGGGTCCCTCAGGGTCGGTTCTCTCCCCTGCTATTTAACATCTATATGAAGCCGCTGGGTGAGATCATCCGTGGTTTCGGGTGAGTTTCCATCAATGCAGATGACACCCAGCTGTACATCTCACCCGAACCAGATCGGTGATGCCCTCTCCCTGATGACCCAGTGTTTGGATGTGGTGATCTGGATGAGCGGAAACATGCTTCGTCTCAACCCGGCCAAGACTGAGTGGCTGTGCATATCGGCGTCTCGGCCCAGTCAGGAATGTCCATCTTTGGCCATAGGGGAGTGGTGTTACCCCTGTGGATAGGGCATGAATCTGGGGGCCTCCTGGATGCGGCTCGGTTGGAGGAGCAGGTGGGGCCGCGCCAGGGGCCTTTGCCCAGCTCCGCCTAGTTCACCCTTCGCCCTTTCCTGGACGGGGCGCCTCGTTACTCACGCCCTTGTTACCTCTAGACTTGACTACTGCAACGCTCTCTATTTAGGACTGTCCTTGCATACCATCCGGATTGCAGCTGGTGCAGAATCGCAGCTGCGGGTGGTGATGGGAGTTTCCCGATTCTCCCATGTTACCCCCTCCTGTGCTGCCTGCATTGGTTGCCGGTTGCACTCGGGTGATTCAAGGTTTTAGTTTCAACATACAAAGTCCTACATGACATGGGTCCTCAATATTTAAGGGCGACTCCTGCCGACATGAATACTAACCGCCCTGTGCGAGCACATAGGCAAGGACTCCTTGGGGTCCGTCGGCCGGCCAATGCGGCGGTCCCCGATGACGAGCCTATTCTGTCACGACCTGACCTCTGGAACCAACTCCCTTGGGGCTCCGCCTGGCTCCTGACCTCCGCCTTCCACCATGATTTGAAGACCTGGTTGTTTGACCAATCCGGTTGTGACCCTTTGGGTAGGGGTGGTTTTATTTTTTTATTTAATTGTCTTTTTGGGCTTGTTTAGTTTAATTTTTCTTAACTATTTATTGTTGTTGCTGTTTTTAGTTGTGAGCCGCCCTGAGACTTGGAGATGGGTGGCATACAAGTCCCATAAATAATAAATAAATAAATAAATAAATAAATAAATAAATAAATAAAAAATAAAGGAAGAACGGGTCCAGTGCCTGACACACTGCGTGCAGATGCACAGGCAGAGGAGAGGAGAGCAGTGGAAATCTATGGGCGGTCCTAGGGACGGAAGAGCTACGCTGCTAAAGCCCCACCTAGCTCTGGGGATAAGAGGCAGGGGCAGAGATGAATAGGTGTGGCAGACAACTATTCATCTCCCTGCCGGATGGACTTGTTAGCCTGTGTTGAGAGAGAAACTTTTTTGCCAGGGCTGCTGGCCTTCTGACGAGCAAAGTCAATGGGGAAGCCTGATTCACTTAACAACTGGGTTACTCACTTATCAACTGCAACGATTCACTTCACAACTTGGCAGGGAAAGTCGTAACGTGGGGCAAAACTCACTTAGCAAATTTCTCACTTAATAACAGAAATTTGGGGCTCCGTGGTGGCCGTAAGTCAAGGACTACCTTAATGGCAGCTTCATCAGGAACAGCTCACATCTTGCAGTAATATCTTTATTGTTTCGAAGTTTAATATTTTAAAAAACAAATCTACCCATTCCAGGTCTTTGTGTTGTGGTTTGCTGGCATCTGATGCAAATGGCAGTGGAATCGGACGGCGGGGAAGAACGGGGACCAATCTGGGAGTTTGGAGAGGACTTGGATGAGGGTCCTGCGTCCAATGCAGAGATGGGGCCAGGACCATCTGGGAGTTGTGTGCTGACTCCGGAGCCTTTGGAGTCTGGCAGCAGTGAGGCAGAAGACCCAGGGGAGCCTGTTACCAGTGCACATGTGCACAGAGCTGCTAGAAGGCAAGAGCAGCTGAAACAAAAGGAGCAACTCAGGAGTAAGGCTGGGAGGTGATTGCCCCTCCCATTAGGGTTAAAAGTCAGGCCAAGATGACAAAACCTTTGCAGGAAGCAAAGTAGTTTGATCAGTTCCGAGTCATCCTTGAAGCTCTTTGTACTTCGGTTGGTTTCTTTTCTAATTCATTTGATACTTCTGCTTTGGCAGCACCTCACAGGTACTGAAAGGTGTGTGCTTATCTTGGGGGACTGTTTGAGATTAATTCTGGCTGGGAATGAAAACAATTCCCAGCAGTGCAATAAAATAGGTTTTGTTTTTAAAACAAGTTTGTGACGCCTGGGTCAGAACACCTTGGAATATGTTCGACAGATGGATAGATCTCTGGTCTTTGACTGTAATAAACTTGATTTTTGATTCGACAGGTGGACAATAATGCCACATCCAGTCTAAACATCTGGCTGACTGTGAGAGCACCGAAATAATAACAATATCGAGCATGTTTAGTGGATTTGATACTGTACGGCGGGGATAAATAAATCTCACCAATATTTCAATTGCTTTCAATGATTAACCAAATTGGAAAACCTGACTGCTTCCCAAGGCAATCATTTATTTTAGAGCTATAAAATAGCTAAAGCAGAATAACCATCCCATGCCCCATTCTCCCATTTTCTCTAAACTCTGATTTATTGGGCCAAACAAGTTATTTATTCATACAACCACATCTGCAGTTTTATGGGGATCCATTTATGAAACATTATCCTTGAAACAGTTATTGGCTAACCCTGCTTTCCTCTGCTGTATCAAACAGGTTGCTAAATATAAATGATGGAATTCAACTTTTTAATAATACCCAATTAACTGCGGCTCTGAGATTCATAAAGGTAAAGGTTCCCCTTGCACATACATGCTGGTTGTTTCTGGCTCTAGGGGCCGGTGCTCATCTCCGTTACAAAGCAGAAGAGCCAGTGCCGTCCAAAGACGTCTCCATGGTCATGTGTCCGGCATGACTAAATGCCGAAGGCACATGGAACACTGTTGCCTTCCCACCAAAGGGGTCCCTATTTTTCTACTTGCATTTTTAATGTGCTTTCGAACTGCTAGGTTGGCAGAAGCTGGGACAAGTAACAGGAGCTCACTCCGTTACGCGGCGCTAGGGATTCAAACCGCCAAACTGCCAACCTTTCTGATCGATAAGCTCAGCGTCTTAGCCACTGAGCCACCACGTCCCTCTGAGATTCATAATTATAATTATGAATAATTATGAATAATACTCATAATTATGAACAGTCATAATTATGATTATGAGATTCACAAGGCAGCATAAAAACATTTATAAACTGCTCCCTCGCTCTCTCACAAAGGAACTTGCCAAATTGTTTATGCAAATTCTCTCCAGGTTCAAATATGGAGTTTATGGCCTTCCACACTATTCTTGTCGTAGAAAATAAATGCGATGGGTCTGGTGAGTTTCCTATTTGGGAAGCTCCCCCCACTCCATCCCAAATCATCAAGAGAGACCCATGTCGCTGCTGGTGGTTTATTTCTTTTACACTTCCAAAATAAACTTTCTGACTAAGGGTTTCTTTCTGCAAATACGGACAGCACGACCTGATCAGCTGCACTTCAAGGCCATTCTTATAATAAAATAAAATAAAATCATGGCCAGCGTTGGCCGTTAACAAGGACATTCCTTAACCGTGACAATCAAGGCCAACCTATTTTATTCGAACTATAACCTGGAAGTCTGAAAGTGGATTGCAAGTCCTGCCAAAGGTTTTAGATAATATGAAATCGGACATGATTTGGGTGAAAAGTCTAAGTTGAAGAGCAGAGAGGTGAAAAGTCTAAGTTGAAGAGCAGAGAGGTACGTCATGTTACAGATACATGGAGAGACTTGCTTTGATCAATGTGTGTGTGGTTTAGCTCTTTCTCTCTCAATCTCACTCCCTCTTTCTCTCAATCTCTCTGTCTCTCAATTTCTCTAACCCCATCTGTTTCTCTGTCTTCCTCTCCATTTCTCTTTCTCTGTGTGTCTCTCTTAATTTCTCTCTCTCTTTATCTCAATCTCTCTCTGTCTCTCACTGAATTTCTCTGTGTGTGTGTGTGTGTGTCTCAATTTCTCTCTCTTTATCTCAATCTCTCTCTGTCTCTCACTCAATTTCTCTAACCCCATCTGTTTCTCTGTCTTCCTCTCAATTTCTCTTTCTCTGTGTGTCTCTCTCAATTTCTCTCTCTGTTTATCTCAATCTCTCTCTGTCTCTCTCTCAATTTCTCTCTCTGTGTGTGTCTCTCAATTTCTCTCTCTTTATCTCAATCTCTCTCTATCTCTCTCAATTTCTCTAACCCCATCTGTTTCTCTGTCTTTTCTCTCAGTTTCTCTTTCTCTGTGTGTCTCTCTCAATTTCTCTCTCTGTTTATCTCAATCTCTCTCTGTCTCTCTCAATTTCTCTAACCCCATCTGTTTCTCTGTCTTTTCTCTCAATTTCTCTTTCTCTGTGTCTATCTCAATTTCTCTCTCTCTTTATATCAATCTCTCTCTGTCTCTCACTCAATTTCTCTCTCTGTGTGTGTGTCTCAATTTCTCTCTCTTTATCTCAATCTCTCTCTATCTCTCCTCATTTCTCTCTTACATCTGTTTCTCTGTCTTTCTCTCAATTTCTCTTTCTCTGTGTGTTTCTCTCAATTTCTCTCTCTTTATCTCAATCTCTCTCTGTCTCTCACTCAATTTCTCAAACCCCATCTGTTTCTCTGTCTTCCTCTCAATTTCTTTCTCTGTGTGTCTCTCTCAATTTTTCTCTCTCTTTATATCAATCTCTCTCTGTCTCTCACTCAATTTCTCTCTGTGTGTGTGTGTCTCTCAATTTCTCTCTCTTTCTCTCAATCTCTCTCTGTCTCTCTCAATTTCTCTAACCCCATCTGTTTCTCTGTCTTTCTCTCAATTTCTCTTTCTCTGTGTGTTTCTCTCAATTTCTCTCTCATCTCAATCTCTCTCTGTCTCTCACTCAATTTCCCTAACCCCATCTGTTTCTCTCTCTATTTCTCTCTTTCTCTCTCTCTCTCTCCAGCTCTCTATCTTTTCTCTCTTAATCACTCTGTCACACTCTCTCAACCTCTTTCTTTCAATCCTTCTTTCTTTCAATCCATCTTTCTTTCAATGTGTGAGAGGGAGGGAGGGAGGGAGGGAGGGAGGGAGAGAGCATACCCAAACTTTTTGGCTTGCCTGGGCTGGGTTGAGTGAAGAGGAATTATCTTGGGCCACATATAAAATATATAATATAGTAACTACTGCTAAAACTCACACCGTAAAGTTAAAAGTTTACGATCTTATCAGCTGTCCAGTGCTATCTGCAGCCTGTGGGGTGTGGGATGGACACACCTGCACCAAACAAAGCAAGAAACATTTGATTCTCTTCCCTATTACAAATCCGAACATATTTCAAATTTCCATGAGGGTGTGTGTGTGTGTGTGTGTAAAATTGACCGAGTTAGCAGAGATGACCAAATTGAGTGCTTTGATTAAAGAAAATAACACAATTAATTTTGTTTCTTATTTGGAAACCACTTTTGGACTTAGTGCTTGAGATGGAAAAATAATGAAATCCTATTCTATTCTATTCTATTCTACTCTACGTATATAAGCAGAGAAATACTAATTCTATTCTATTCCTAATGCTATGCTATTCCATTCCATTCCATTCCATCCTATTCTCTATTTTCTATTCCATTCTATATTCTATTCTACTCTACGTATAAAAGCTGATAAATACTAATTCTATTCTATTCTATTCCTAATGCTATGCCATTCCATTCTATTCTCTATTCCATTCCATTCCATTCTATACTATTCATGTCTCTTCCAGTTTAATCCTCAATAACCTGAAGACCAAAACCATTGCTTCTGAGCTGAAACTAACCAGAATTCACAAACACTTCTGAATTCAAGAACTCTGGTTAGTTCCAACAGGCCAAGTTGAAAAAAAAAAAAGGGGGGCAGGGTTTAGGATGTGGCTTGTTCAGTAAACCCAGACAGCCATCCATTGCAGAAAATTTGCTTCATTGGAAAACGTGATGCATTTTCAGGAGTTTATCAACAAACAAACCTCACCCATCACTGCGACACGATCTTCACTCGAGACAGTCTGCATCTCCTGCAATTGGATTTCTGGATTGATTTCCACCTTCCTTCCAGACAATTTCAGAGAAGTTTGAAGAGTTGCAGGTACCTTGAGGGTAATGGAACCTGTTATGGAGAGCGAGGAAAAGATTCACGTTAAACAAACATGAAGCAAATTCTTTCAACCGCAGGAATGAGCCTCTCTGCTAATATGATTTCTGTTAGTAGAAAATTTGATTTTTTCCACGCCCGTAGCTCTAAAACTGGACTGAAGAATGTAGTTAGTCCTTGACTTACCACCACAATGGAGCCCAAAAGTCTCTGCTGCTAAGAGAGACATTTGTTTGTTCCCCATTTTACGTCCTCACAAAATCTCCAGAACCGTAAAGCCTACAAACTTGAAATTTGGCATGTATGTTCCTCTTGGCTTCTAGGTGCTCACTAAGAAAGGATTTTTCCAAATGACCATCACAGCCTTAGTATTTCCTATATTATTATTATTAACACGCTCTTATGCTAAGGAGTTCTGCTCCCCCTCCCCACCTGAAAAGAAATATCTTCCAAATGCAAAACATAAGCAGAGGAGAGGAGTTTCAGTTTCAGAGCACCAAGCAGCTTTAGTACAGAACAGTTGAGCTAAGCCATGCCCAGGTTCCTTGCTGTCTCCTTCTTGCTCACACAGCAAATACTGTTTCAGTTTCCAGACAGCCCTCAACTCTCTCACACACTGACAGGACACTAGCCAGATGAATACCGAAGGATGCTGGTAGGCAGAGGCACAATTTCCGCCCCCTTATTTTCCTCCCCAAAAACTAAGCCCGACCACATCGTTTCGTAGTGAAGCACTGGTATCGAACTAGTACCCCAATAAAAATATTTCTGTTTTCATATCTATATGCTGTTTTATCATTTTTTCCAACCAGATGTGTATTTTCGTCCAATATTTTTTAGCTTGTGGACATGTTACCTCCACATACGGTAATATGAAACAGATGTTTGATTACATTTCCAACATTTAGTAGATCTATCCTTACGCATTTTCGCTAATCTTGTTGGTGCAAAAATGCCATCTGTCAAACATTTTATACAAATTTTCTTTATGTGCAGTTGACATTAGTCCAGTGGTGGCTAACCTTTTGGGCTCCTGTGACAAAAATTGTGCATGCGCTTGTCTGTGCGCTTGCATGCCAGCACCCAGAAGGCAATGAGCGCGACCCCCCGCCGCCCCCCGCGCATGCGTGGGCAATCCCCCTGCCCCCCTGCCGCCCCCTTACCTTCACTGCTCTGTGTCTCCCAGCTGATTTTCGCTCGTTTGAGGCCTTTTCCTCAAGCCTCTGAGAGGCCAAAAAAGGCCTCCAACAGGCCAAAAATCAGCTGTGAGGCGCGCATGCGCAGTGAGGTAAGTTTGCCTGCGGCTCGCGTGCCGTAGGTCACCATCATGGCATTAGTCAGTTTAACATTTCTATAGTGCTGTTATAACTTTGAAAGGTCACTAAAGCAATCACTGTAATTTGATGACTACCTATAATGTTTCTCCCTCTCCCAAGGATGGTAAAATACCAGAAATGAATGTGATTTGGTCAATGATCCTATTACTTTTTTTGTTTTTAAAGCAAAATGTATTGGCCAAATGGCACTTAGTGTCGCCATGTTTGTGGGTTTTCTTTCGGTGAGAATCTCTTTGCATGATTCATGGGACCAGCCTTACTCCTAGTGATTATTTTAAATAACTCCATTCAGTGGCTGGACGGACTTCAGGCTCTGGAACAGAAGAAGAAAATACATTACAATTCTGGATCTGAAAACTCGGCTTCTGCCATTGGAAGAGCTCCTTCGATTCGTGCAGGAGGTCAAAATTCAAGACAGCCTCCTGATGACAGAAAGGGGAACACGATTTCCATACCAGCTCTAAATGCGGCAGAAATGAACAACAACCGAAAGCTTTTGTTGGTGCAAATAAACAAAGATGTGGGCAGTTTTTTTTGTGCTTCTACTACAAGCACATATTAACCTTGGCTCCGTAAGTTGTGACAGTTTGTTTCTAAGTTTATTTTATTTCTCGATTTGTCAAATTTAAACACTGCCCATCTCGTACGCTGGCCAGGATAAAGTTAAAAGGATTAAAAAAAAAACAAATGTGTACATTTGGGGAAATAAAACAACCACTTCACAAAACGCGTGGCACAAGATAGTAGAAGAAACCCATCAGGGCAAGATTCAGAAGTCCATCTGCATTTAAAAAAATAAAGGCCGCTCTTTTGAAGACAGCAAAGTCTACATTTTGGACAGGGAGGATAAGGACTCTCTATCACAAACAAAGCAAATGTTGTAGTTCACCGGCAGCCTGTGCAGACAGCAGCGGAATCGGACGGTGGGGAAGAATGGGGACCAGTCCGGGAGTCTGGAGAGGACTCAGATGAGGGTCTTGCGTCCGATGCAGAGATGGGGCCAGGACCTTCTGGGAGTGGGGTGCTGACTCTAGAGCCTCTGGAGTCTGGCAGCAGTGAGGCTGAGGAACAAGGGAAGCCTGTTCCCAGTCCGCGGGTGTGCAGAGCTGCTAGAAGTTAAGAGCAGCTGAGACAAAAGGGGCAACTTGGGGGTAAGGCTTGGAGGTGATTGCCCCTCCCATAAGGTATAAAGGTCAGGCAAAGGTGACGAAACCTTTGCAGGAAGCAAAGTTGTTCATTTTGTTTGGATTAAACTTTGAAGTTCCTTGTGGACTTTGTACTTTGGTTGGTTTTTTATAGTTCATTTGGCCCTTTAGTTGTTGGCAGCAACTCAAAGGAGAGAAAGGTGGGTGCTTATCTCAAGGGACTGTTTGGGACTCATTACCGGCTGGGAATGAAAATAATTCCCAGCGTTGAAATAAAACAAGAGTTTTAACTAAGCGTGTGCTTAATTACGGTCTCGGGGAACCTTGGCCAGAACAGCAAGTCTAATAGCACTTAGATTTACACAGGTGGTCCTTGACTTAGAACAGTTCTAATAACAGTTCTTAGAACAGAGATTCAAGGTTTTTGGTGTTAACATTCAAAGTCCTACATGGCATGGGTCCAGGATATTTACGAGAACGACTCCTCCCAGCATCAAATACCAACCGCCCTGTGCAATGGCTTCTTCGCGGGAGCTCCGGCTGGCTCCCAATCTCCGCACCTTCCGCCACGAGTTAAAACCTGGCTATTTTTACAATCCGGCTGTGCTGACCCTCTGGGGTTTGTTTATTTTAACCGGGTTTTTAATTCCAATTCGGCTTGTAATTGTTTCATATGTTTTTAGGTAATTTATTTATTGTTGTATTTTTAGCTGTGAGCCGCCCCGAGTCCTTTTGGAGAGGGGGCGGCATACAAGTCGAATTAATAAATAAAATAAATAAATTTAGTGACCATTCAAAGTTACAATGGCACTGAAAAAAGGGACTTGTGACTGTTTTCCACATTTACGACCATTGAAGCATCCTCATAATCATGTGATCAAAATTCACATGCTAGGCCACTGACTCATATTTATGATGGTCGCAGTATCCCAGGGTCACGTGATCCCCTTTTGTGACCTTCCGACAAGCAAAGTCAATGGGGGAAACCAGATTCCCTTAACAACCCGGTTACAAACTTAACAACTGCAGTGATTCACTTAACAACACACCACTCAAAGGGTGTTCATCCCAAATTGCATAGCTAAAAATCTGTAGAGATTCTCAGTCCTCCGGGTCATGGTTGTCCCAAAGGTGCTTTTTCATGTGGCAACTGGACTTCCTTGTTTTTTTTTTCTTTTGAAGACCTTTCACTTCTCATCCAAGAAGCTTCTTCAGTTCTGACTGGATGGTGGGGAATGGAAGGATTGATACTCCTTGCAGACAGCTGGTCATTTGCATCCTTTTAGAGGGTCACTGAGGCCACTTGGAGGTGTATCTGTGTCCTCAGGGTCACCTGAGTAGTGTAAATGGTTCTTGATAACAAGAAAGTCCAGCTGCCTCCTGAAAGAGCACCTTTGGGACAACCATGACTTGGATGACAGAGAATCTCTACAGACTTTTAGCTATGCAATTTGGGATGAACACCCTTGGAATGGTCTGGGAGTAGGAATGGATTTCCAGAGGAAGAAAAATTACAGACTACAGGAACCATTTGCGCCACTCAGGTGACCCTGAGGACACAGATAAACCTCCAAGTGGCCTCAACGACCCTCTAAAAAGGATGCAAATGACCAGCTGTCTGCAAGGAATAGAAATCCTTCCATTCCCCACTGTTCTGTCAGAGAATCTCTACACACTAAGTGTTCACATTGCAAGCATCTCTGGATTTCCTGCAAGCACAAAGTACTGAGTGTGCATTTTTAGGAAAGGAAGGTCCTGCCTCTTGGCTTCACTTCAGACTCCCCCAAGCTCTGGCTTGGAAATACTGAGTAATCCAGCCAAGAAACACTGGCTAAGTGTTTGCTCCATATTTACGTAGAACCAAAGCTGGTGAAAGACCTCCGCATACAGCCAATCCATCCACCCTCCTATCTACTGACAGGGAGATAAATATTAGGGAACAGATGATACGTAACAACAGAAGAGGGTTGTTTAAAAAAAAATCTAAAACATCAGAGGTAAATTTTCTCTGTTCGCCTAAGAACTTAGTTTTGAAAATTCACACAGAAAAATAATAATCAAGAAAATATTTGTCTAATTTAATTGAAGCTGATAATTAGGGAACAGATGATATGCTACCTCAGAAGTGAGGTTTTTTTTTAAAACTCTAAAACATCAGAGGTTAATTTTCCCTGTTCACCTAAGAACTTAACTTTGAAAATTCACAAGAAAAATAATCAAGAAAATATTCATCTAATTTAATTGAAGCGGATATTAGGGAACGGATGATACGTTACCTCAGAAGTGGGGTTTTTTTTAAACTCTAAAACATCAGAGGTTAATTTTCCCTGTTCACTTAAGAACTTAATTTTGAAAATTCACAAGAAAAATAATAATTAAGAAAATATTTATCTAATTGAATTGAAATGGATATTAAGGATCGGATGATACGTTACCTCAGAAGAGTCCTCGACTTACAACCACAACAGAGCCCCAAATTTCCGTTGCTAAGTGGGACCGTTCTGTGAGTTTTGCCCCATTTTGTGACCAGTCTTGCCACGGTTGTTAAGTGAATCACTGCAGTAACATGGTTGTTAAGTGGATCCCAGCATCCCCGTTGGCTTCGCTTGTCGCACAAGGGGATTGCACAACACTGCAACCGCCGTAAATATGAATCAGTTGCCAGATGTCTGGATGTTGATCCCATGACCTCGGGGATGCTGTAATGGTCGTAAGTGTGAAAAACAGTCATAAGTCACTTTTTTCAGTGCTGTTGTAACTTTGAATGGTCACTAAATGAATGGTTGTACGTCAAGGACTCCAATCTCTCCTGATAGGGTTTTGTCCCTCAGATCGTGCACCATTTTTGTTGCCTATCCTATCTCTGGACTTGCTCAATATTTTAAACTAGTTCCATAAAATATGCTTCGCTACAAAACTATGTGGTCGGGCTTAGTTTTTGGGGACGAAAATAACAGAAAAAAATTCTGCCTCTGCCTACCATCATCCATCAGTATTCATCTGGCTAGCGTCCTGTCAGTGTGTGAGAGAGTTTGGAAAGTGAAACAGTATTTGCTGTGTGAGCAAGAAGGAGACAGCAAGCAGCCTGGGCGTGGCTTAGCTCAACTGTTCTGTACTAAAGCTGCTTGGTGCTGTGAAACTAAGACTGAAACTGAAACTCCTCTCCTCTGTTTGTCTTTTGCATTTGGAACAGATTCCTTTTCAGGTGGGGAACGGGAGTAGAACTCCTTAGCATCAGAGCGTAATAATAATAATAATATAGGAAATACTAATGCTCTGAGGGTCATTTGAAAAATCCTTTCTTAGTGAGCACCTACAAGCCAAGAGGAAGATATGTGCCAAATTTCAAGTTTGTAGGCTTTACGGTCCTGGAGATTTTGTAATGATGCGTGAGTGGCCTTTTGCTTTTATATAGAGAGATTATTTTTATTCTCCTGGTTGCAGGGCATCTTAAGTGGGAAATTGCTCTTCAAGGTAGCCCAGCAATCCCCAAAATTAATCTTTAAAATTACCAACTCACTAACCTTCCTGAGAAACCAGATTAACTTCTCCGGTTTGACGAAGAACGTAGGCGTTTATCTCTCCTCGATATGTAAAGGCTTTTAAAGATCCTTCCGAAGAATCTGAAAATAGAAAATTTTAAAAAGCAGGAAAGCACTCAGCTCTGTGTAAACGTCGATTAATTCATTGGTTATTTTGCTCATTCTAAGTGCCTTAGAAACTTTTGCTCTCGAGAAAAAGAAAAAAAAAACATCCTGGAGATTTTTTGTTTGGAAATAGGCAAAAGGACAGAGTGTTCTTTCTATATTTAAACTTTAATAGATAGTTTGAGGCTCGGTAAGCATCAAGCAAGAGAGAGCACATCTGCAAATATTCAGTGAAGGTAACTAAGCTTAGCTCTAAAAATGTTCAGCCGTCTTGATATAGACCTGAGATAGATAGATAGATAGATAGATAGATAGATAGATAGATAGATAGATTTCTCTCTTTCAAGAAAGCAGGAAGAGCTGGACAGTCCAAAGCCCATAATCCTAAATGGAGCTTGTTTACAAAAATGGTATTTAATCTTAACAAGATAACACTTGCAGTGGTGGGATTCAATTTTTTTTTTACTACCGGTTCTGTGGGCGTGGCTTGGTGGGTGTGGCAGGGGAAGGATTCTGCAAAATCTCCATTCCCTCCCCACCCACTAACCTGCTTTCCAGCTCCGTTCTCCTGTGCAGGGCAACCAAAGGAGACCCAGCCAAATCAGCTGGGACTCAATGGGAGGCAGAGAAGAGGTGGGGGTGGGGCCAGTCAGAGGTGGGATTTGCCGGTTCTCCGAACGACTCAAAATGTCCGCTACTGGTTCTCCCTAACTGGTCAGAGCCTCCTGGATAACAGAGTTGGAAAGGACCCTGGAGGTTTTCTAGTCCAAGCCCTTGCTCAGGCAGGTGGCGTGGCGGGCGTGGCCATGGTGGGCGTGGCCTACTCAGCCTCCTGCACCATGGCGGGATATGTGTGTTTTTTCCCTCCCTGGGCTCCGGAGGCTTTCTTCGAGCCTCTGGGAGAGCAAAAATGGCCCCCGGGCTCCCGAGGCCATCCAAAGGCCAGAAATGGGCCCATTTCCAGCCTTCCAAAACTTCTGGGAGGCCCAGTTTTCACCCTCCCTGAGCCTCTGCGCGTGCCCTGCACTTCCCTGCATCCAAAATGGGCTGCTTGGGGACTCCTGGGAGGGGCAGGGTGGGGTGGTTGGGGCCAGCCAGGAGTGGGATTTGGGGGTTCTCCGAACTGCACAGAATCTTAGCTAGGGGCCCTCCCGAACCCCTGCAAACCACCCCTATTAGTAATTACAGAAAGCACAGTTGGTCCTCAACTTACAACCCCGATTGAGTCCAAATTTCTGTTCCTAAGTGAGACATTTGTTAAGTGCCCCATTGTACAATCTTTCTTAATTTCATAAATACCGAGTCGGTTGCAAAGCGGCTGAATTTTGATCACGTGTCCATGGGGACACTGCAACGGTCGTAACTGTGAAAAACGGTCATAATAAGTCACCTTTTTTTCAGGGCTCCCATAACTTTGAATGGTCACTACACGAACTGTTGTAAGGTCAGGACTGCTTGTACGTAATCTGAATTGCATAAATGTTTCGATATGCTTTTGAAAAGCTGTTCTTCATCAAAATAAAAATGCAGTTGGGGTAGAAAGGGTGATTAAAAAAAAAATTGTTGTTTTGTTTTGCAAAAGATTGTGCTAGTTACTAGTTAATGGGAGCTCTATTAATCTCAAGGGAGTCAGAGCGCAGCTTGCTTTTTAACTGAGCTCTCAGATGACAGATAGGGGCAAATTCTCTTTTCCAACCCTATGCAAAAAGAGGAGGAGGAGGAGGAGGAGGAGGAGGAGGAGGAGGA